>QEPC01010493.1:364899-416890 GCA_003113815.1 Sphenodon punctatus
TCAGGGGACACCACTGGCAGTGGTCGGTATGATGTGGTCCTGGGAGGAACTGGTAAGTGGTGGACACGGGGCTGGGCCCATGGAGCAGCTGTGGGCTCTCTGTCTGTCTAAAAATACCAAAGGTGTGGCCTTGGGCATGTCATTGTCTCTCAGCCTCAGTTCCCCCATCTGTAAAATGGGTATAATAATGAGAGTTGTTGTTGTTGTGAGGGTGAAACTAGACAAGGACTGTAAAACATGTTACACACTGAAAATACCGATGAAATGATTAACAATCTGAGATTTTTGGTCTCTTTATCGCGGCAAAGTCTCTGAACATTTTCTAACCAAGGTCCACACTAAGCAGCACTTATATTCTACTAACACAGAAGTAAAGATGTTCAAATATTTTCACCTGGAAATCATTCTAGTGACAAAAATATTGTTTTAATAACACAAACCTTCTATGGAACAATGTTAAATCTCATGATTTTCATTCTGATATCTTATGGAAAGAAGAGTTATGGAATCAATGTGTGTGTGTGTGTGTGTGTGTACCCCCCCCCACAAATGTGTGCCTTATTAATGACTTTTAATCCCAAGTGGAGGTTTCAGCCAAATTTGGTGCAGAGAAAGGAGGCTGATAGGTAAGCAGACAACAGAATTATTTTTTCAACAATTATATCTACTTAGAGGAGAGATATGGTGCCTTGGCCCTGTTGTACCTACAAAACTTTGGACATTGTCATAGCAACATAAAGACTACCATATACTAAATGCAGACCAATATGCTTCCGTATTTTATCAGAATTCACAAATTCTGGGCCAGGGAATATACTCAGTAAAAGTATCATCAGTACTGTTAAATTATATGCCATCATCTTAAGAACATAAGAACCTCCATACAGGATCAGATCAGTGCGTGGGCTACCTGTCTCAGCTTCCTGTCTCCAAGAATGGCAAGTGTTTAAAAAGTGGCAAGTGTTATAAGCTTTTTAAAAAGCTTGTAACAGGTCATAGCAGAGTTATCCATTCCCTTTAATTCATTCCCAGTTTCCAGTAATCAGAAGTTCTATCGACCAACTTGACTATGACCAACTTGACTACGGTCATAACAGAGTGATCCATTCCCTTTAATTCATTCCCAGTTTCCAGTAATCAGAAGTTCCATCGACCAACTTGACTACAACCAACTTGACTACGGCCTACTTCTACTGGTTTTCAAAACATCCCTTGGCAATGGTTTCATTCTTCGATAGCCTTGAAAGTTAATTCTTAGACTTACTTGCATTGATTACCAGTCTTGTCCCACTTCCAAATGTCAATTTCTGGTTACCACCCAAGTTACACCGTGAAAAACACCTTTACAAAAACTGTCACTCAAGACCTTCTTTGCTTCCCTAACTACAAAGTCAGAAGATCCTTTCTCAAATTCTTCCAGTGCTAATCAACACATTCATTTAGATATGCAAAGTAGCTTTAAGTGCAGGTAAAACATTCAAGGAAAGAAATAGCCATTTGAAATAGTTTTCCACTCTGGGTAAAAACAGACATGATTTGGATCCACTTCCCAGCCACACATGTAACCACGTGCTGCCAAATTTTGGCCCAGGAGTGTCCCAAGTAGTTTGGAGGCTAGCGCGGGCTGTGACCTTTGACCAACCTCCAAGGTCATAGCCTGGACTAAGGCCTGGCTAACAGGGACAGAGCAGGCGCGCATATCTGTGTGGCCACGGCTTTCCTGGCCCACGCCAGCAGCCACGGCTGTGCCTCATTGTCCACCATGGCTGCTCATCAGAGTGGGGAGCAGGGCACTAGAGCACGGTGTGGACGGAGCCAGCCGCCTGCAGAATTTGTTGTGCTCCCGGCCCTAGTCCAGGACATGTTGATCATGCAGTCTACTCCCTCTCTATCAGCCTCCAAATCCCTCCTAAAAACTAGGGCTGCAACCGTTAATCAAACCGATCAATTAAACTGTCTAAAACCGATTAAAATTTGTCCCCCAATCAGTTAGCTGCCAGGGCCTTCTGACAGTCCATAGTTCTAAGTCTGTAGATCAAGGGGACGCGTCCCAGTGGAAGGCAAGTTCATCCAAAGCATGGAAATCAGGTGAACCTATGCAAATCTAGATAAATGTATGTAAATTTTAATCTCCTAATTGATCGATAAAAAAGACGTAATCAATTAATAAACAAAAATTTCTAATTGGGTTGCAGTCCTACTAAAAACCTACCTCTTCCATGAGGCTTCCCCTAGCTCCTCACCTCCCATAGACTGCTCACTGATTCTTCATCTATTGCCCTGTCATTCAGGGTCTCTGTCTTCCTTGTAACTAAATGAAGCAAGTGCACCTGTGACTTCCCTACTGCATAAATATATCCCTGTCTCTTCCTATGTTCCCCTCTACCCTTCATTGTCTTTCCTTTCCTAGATCGTAAGCCACTTGGTGCAGGGATCTGTCTTTAATAGGATTGTATGGTAACAGGTACATTGACGGTGCTTTATTTTCATTATTATCGTGATGATTATCGTTATAATTATTTTTATTATTTTTATATGGATTCCATTATAGCATCCCAAAATCCAGCCAATTTTTTTTTGTTTTTTTTATCTTCATCTATATTGTCATCCAGTGCTAAACTGCATATTGCTTATAAATACAATTCCATGGATGGTGAATGAGCAATTTTCATAGGCTATTAAAAAATACCAATCCCATACTTTTGCTGTAAGGAAGGTATCTATATGGATCCTGTTGTCAGAGCACTTAAACATCATGCATTTATTGAAGCTATTTTCATAGCACTTCTGTAAGATACAGACACATTACTATGCCCATTTTAAATATGGTGAACTGGGCTATGATCCAAATTAGGCTTGTCCCAGCAGCATCTTGTACAGCCTAAAGGAAAAGATGTTGGACTTGAACTTTAGAAGACCAGGGTCTTAATCATATCTTACCCATGAACTCACTGGGAGGTCTTGTGTGAGTCCCTGGGTACGGAGACACTTGCTAGGGCTGTCCCGAAACCCCACCCACCTGTCCTTTTCAGGCTAACATTTCTGTGATTCCATAGCATCTAAATCATTGGACAAAATAAATAAGTCAAACATATGTGTAAAAAAATAATCTCCCAGGCAGCACTGGAAACCTCAGCTCCAGCTCAAATCCGAGAAAATAAAGTTCGGACTTACTTGGATTGACTATCAGCCTTGTCCCACTTCCAAATGTCACTTTTTGACCACCGCCGGCATTACACCATGAAAGTAAGCTTTACAAAAACTGTTAAACTATACTGCCACTCAAGACACTCTTTGCTTCCTTAAACTCCAAAGTCAAAGATCCTTTCTTGAATTCTTCCTGGGCTGCTAGTTAGCAGTCTCGTTAGTATCAAACAAAGTAGCATCAACGGCAGTTAAAATATTCCCTGGGAGAAATATGATATCCATTTAAGATTAGAGCTGAAACGAGTACCCACAAAAATGGTTATACTTGTTAAATTGCTGGTACCCAAGTTGACCTGCAACATTCAGGTACAATCACTACCTGATTAGTGCCCAATTTAGGTAGCCGATGTCCCAGAATGTCAACTTCTGACCCTGATTTTTCAGTTTTTCATCCCGATTTACTAGGGGTTGGAATTCCGGTTCTCCCGAGATCCCATATTGCCAGTATTTGGGTGTATCGGCTTAATCCGATAAATCCAATATTTACCTGTACCAGCATACCGGATTTTTAACATTGGCTGCGGTACCGGATATTTTATATTGCGGCCATTGAAGTCAATAGCCGAATTTAATAAATCCGGTACCACGGCCAATGTTAAAAATCCGGTATGCTGATATCGGTAAATCTGGTACCAGGGAGATCTGATACCGGTACAGCCGATATCCAGTATTCTCCTTGGTGTCCCACCCCTACGATTTACCAATCAGTAACTGAAAATTTGGTAAGTCAGTAACAGAAATTACCAGTTTTCCAAGTAGTCAGGTGCCCAATGGGCGACCGGGTAATCCACTGGGTACCCAACATGGTACTTGAGCATGTGAGTATTACCCGCAAGAACTAAATTATGTACTCATTTCAGCTCTTTTAAGATGTTTTCCTTTTTGGACTGGAGATCTACATGGTGTGTAGATCTTTTGTTTATCTACATGATCCTTACTCTCTACTTAACCAAGAACTAGACTAGCAATTATTTTCCTGAAAACACCACTTATCATAAAATAAGATTTAAATGTAATTTAAAAGATTCCATTGGTGCAATATTGATGCTCATGTGTGACTTATGGAAAGAAGATTGATGCTATGTGTATTCCACTGTTAATAACTTTTGATCAATCTGGCTAATTTCAGCCAAATTTGGTGTAAATTTAGAAGGTACAAAAGTAAGTAGAGAAACAAAATTTGAGGACAATGTGAGCATCAGGAGGGGATATATAGTCATTATCTACAATGGAAAAATCTGACTGACTTACATAGAGCCAGTGTGGTGTAGTGGTTAAGAGTACAGTACTTTGACTGGGAGGTAGTGGGAGTCCCCCCAATTCAAGTATTACCTTAGCCATGAACTCATTAGGTAACCTTGGGCCAGTCACAGATGTCTCAGCCTAACCTACCTCACAGGGTTGTTGTGAGGGTTAAGAGTTGAGTTAGTTAGTTAGTTAATGCTACAGCTGTCTCTTATACACATCTAGATGTGTATAAGAGACAGGACTTACGTAGAGAGAGCCAGTGTGGTGTAGTGGTTAAGAGTACAGTACTTTGACTGGGAGGTAGTGGGAGTCCCCCCAATTCAAGTATTAACTTAGCCATGAACTCATTAGGTAACCTTGGGCCAGTCACAGATGTCTCAGCCTAACCTACCTCACAGGGTTGTTGTGAGGGTTAAGAGTTGAGTTAGTTAGTTAGTTAATGCTACAGTTAATAAATTAAAGAATTGTAAGTCACCTTGAGCCTAAGGGATACTGTGGGATAAAAAAGTCTAAATAAATAAAATAGATATTTTTCCTCCTTACGCAATAAACTACCCAGGTGTTGTAGGTCTACTTTTTTGTCCGCATCTATTCTTTAGTTCAGACTTACTTTGGCTCACTCTCAGTGTTGTCCCATTTCCAAAGATAAGTTTACCAAGGATAAGTGACACCACCTGCATTACACCATAAGACAGAGCTTTGAAAAAACCAAGGTCCTCCTTCTCTTTTCTCTAAATAAATTCTCCCCTTCTCTACCTGCACAGAGAGACGGCAGACAAAGTAGCTAAGACGATAAATTTAACTGGACAATCTCCAGATGGACCATTCAGAGAAGTCAGTCCAATAAATGTATACAAAAATTAACTACTTTGTATCCAGCCTCTCTATTATTTGGGACCAACATGGCAATCACACTCGGTTTACACTACTCAGTTTAATTTTCTCATTCTAGTTTTAGTTTTGATAGCATGTTCACCCAAATACGACCTTGGAGGAGAGCCATTCTCAACATGGGGAAGAAGAAACCTAGCTCACTTACGCCGCTGTGAAAAACCATACAGGAGCTAAAATGTCTCCCTGATATCTGATTCACAAGTATTATTCGCGGTTTGCCCCCAGCAAAGTCTCCCGCTGGTTGACTGGGCCACCATTCGCATTGGCCACTGTGGCTCCGCCTCTCCCTCTGCAGGTGGCAGCACAGTCGGGGTGGGGGGGCAGGGAACTTTGCCGAGGGCAAAAGAGGAGCTTTGGGATGATGAGCCAATTCACATAGGCTGTCACCCCATGAAGACTCTTTGCGAATCTCTGTTCTCCTGTTTTACAAGGAAAGGCTCTAATAGTCATTGATGATCCCTGCCACAATAATCCAGCCATACTCAATAGTTTCTTACCATGTTGCACTGTCAATTGAGTCCCAGCGCCGAATGTCAGTTTCCTGCCGGCATCATTCCCACATCAGTCAACACCTTTACAAAAAATCATCCCAGCCCTCCAGTGATCAAGTCTCTGTCACTCACAAAAATCAGGGGTGGGAAGCTTCAGACCCAGGGGCCAAGTTCATCCCATGGCTAGATTTTAAGTGGCCCCACCCTTTCAATTTCCTAGATATGGCCCCTACATTTGGTTCCTACTAGGGCTGAAACTCACCCTCATGTTCTCGTTAAATATCGGTGAGAATTGCAAGAATGATAACTGGTCGAGAACAGGCTGATTCTTGACCTGTTCTCACCTGAAATTAGAGCGGCTGAAAAGCGGCACTGTGCATGTGCGAAATTACCACTGCAGCCATTTCTGCACATGCATGGTCCCCGGTGGTCATTTTGCACATGCGCAAAGCAATTTAAGGGCATCCAAAATCTCACGAGATTCTCGAGAACCCTAGCTCTGCACATTCTCAGAAATGGCCACACTGGGTATTTTGCGCATGCGCAGAGTGCATTTTGAAATGTTCAAGAATCTCGTGAGATTCTCAAAAATCTCAGTGAGATCTTATGAGGTCTCACACAGGGCTGCGAGAATTTTGCACGATCCCACAAGAACACATGGGATTCTCGTTTCAGCCCTAGTTCTTACCCCAAAGCAATGAAAAACATAGCTCAGGGTAAGGGAGCAGAGATGAGGGCATGCCCACCAGGACAGCAGAAAGATCCATGGCATGGATCCCTGAACTGGGCCCTCCCCTTCTGTAACAGACTGTTCAGCACCCCTGTCCCTAATTTCTATGTGGCCCTCACATCTTATACTAATTTTCATAGTGGCCCCCAGGAGGGAAAAGATTCGCCTTCCCTGACAAAAAATAATTAATGTCAGTAATGTCTATTTGTAATTGGATATTCTATGGAAAGAAGGCTAGTGAGGTCACTGGTGTTTGGGGTGGTGGTGTGTGTGTGTGTGTATGCATATTTGTCTGTTAATAATTTCTGATCACGCAAGTCAATTTCAGCTAAAATTCATACAGGGACAGAAGGCCCAAGGGTAAGTTGAAACTCCAAATTTTGCATGACTAGATACAGCTAAGTTGGGATGGGACCCCAGGGGGAATTTTGGCTTTTTCAGAATCGACTCAGGAATTTCAGATCTCGATTCAGATTTTTTTTCCATTGCATACCCGCCCCCCCTCCATTGAGTCGATGGGAACAAACCACAGCACAAAAATTCTGAAACAAAAAATCAATGTTAAAGATCCGAATCGGCCAAAAGCAAAAAAATAATAATAAAAAAATCTGAATTTTTGGATTAATCTGAATCAGCCAATTTTGTGAAGATAAGTTTGTTTTTCAGAATCTGAAATTCCCATCCCTAAACAATATGGTCTCTTTTGAAGCTGAAAAATCGATGTATCGACCCATTGTCATAAGAAGATAAGAACAGCCATCCTGGGCCAGAGTAATGGTCCATCCAGCCTAGTATCTAGTGGCCAGGTTTGATCATTTCAGAGCAGAACACAAATCGGTCATAAATGCAATAATCCATTCCCTGCCATTTACTCCAAGCTCACACAATTGTATCACTCCTCCCCCACCCCCAGCCCAACAATTACCTTGACTATTTATGGACCTCTACAAAATTATCCAGTCCATTATTTTATCCTATGTACGCTAGTCCACAACCCTGTGGTATTGAGTTTCCTCTTGATAGTTTTGATACCTTATTTTCAGACTTACTTGGGTTTATTCTCAGTCTTGTCCCATTCCCGAATATCAGTTTATTTGTGCCACCCACATTACACTGTGGTAGAGAGCTTTACAAGAACCCATTTAGTTAAAGTTACTCAAGATACTCTTTGCTTCCCTAACTACAAATTCAAAGATTCTCTCTCAGATTCTCTCTCTTCTGGTTATCAGAAAAGTCCTTAGTATAAAAAAATGGGACTTAAACTACCATTAACACACTAATGGATTTAAAAAATCTGTTTGGCATGTTTTCTCCTCTATGCATCTCCAAGGCTCTCACCTATTCTCTTACCAAACACAAGACTAGTTCATCATACATAATTTTAAAGCAGGGAGTTGGACTAGATGATGACCCTCAGGGTAAATTAAATGAAGTAAACAGGGTGTAAATTCACCCTCTCAAATAGTACTAGTGGGGATGGGCGAACAGAACTGAGTTCGGAAGTTCGGTTCGGTTCGGAAGTTCGGTTCGATCAACCGAACTATTTGAGTTCAGTCTGAACTCCGAACTTCCAAACAAAGTTCGGAAATTCAAACCCCATTGAACTAAATGGAATATTATCTTTTAGGGATGGGCGAACAGAGCTGAATTCGGAAATTCGGTTAGCTTCAAAAATCGAGTTCGGTTCAGAAGTTCGGTTCTGTCAACCAAACTGGTCGAGTTTGTTCTGAACTCTGAACTTCCGAACCGCGTTCGCCCATTCCTAAGTACTAGAACTAGAGGACACTCCATGAAGCTAACCAGAAGCAGATTTAAAAGAAGTAAAATGATTTTTCCCACTCAACACACAATTAGAAACATTGGAACATAAGAAGTGCCTAGAATCACCAAGATCTTGGTTAAAGGCAGTGACCATTTTGTGCATGTGCAGTTTTTTGTTGTTTGTTTGGTTGCTGTTGTTGTTTTTTCTCTGAGAACTCGACAAAGATATTCCAGTCCCTCCCCCCACCCCTGGCTGGGTGTGCGGGTGTGTGTGCGGGGGGGGGGGGGCGTCCATGTAAATGGCTCAGCGGTGGGTGGAGGTGGGTGTGTGCTTCCAGCATATACCCATCTCCACCCATCACCCATCCATGGAGCCATCGCCAAAATGGACGAGGTTCTGTGGGTGGAGATGGGTGTGTGTCTGTGGGGGAAAAAACACACACACACACCTCCACCAACTGCAGCAGCACACCCATCCCCCCCACCCACCGCTGACCATGTAAAAAGGGTCTCAGTCACTTGGGAGAAGTAACCAACAGGTCGTAATCCACTCCCTGTTGTCCGCTCCTAGCTCCCAACAGTCAGAGGTGATGTCCCAAAAGCCTACGAGGCTAATAGTCATGAATTAACTTGCGGAACATGTTACCAGAGGATGTGGTTAAGGCCAGATATACTAGGGTTTAAAAATGGATTGGATAAATTCTTGGAGGATAGGTCCATTAACAGCTATTAGCCAAGTTGGTTGGGGGATGTAACCATAGGTGTACCTGGAGAGGAGGCACGGCTTCTTTTCAAGAACAAAATTGGACTGATTTTTGCAACTGAAAAAGCCATTGATTTACTTTGAGCATAATCAACCTGCGAGGCGGGAAAGCAGAATTCATTAGTGTTTGTTGGTTTGTTTGCATGTTTGCTACATAAAAATGGCTTGTTTTCATTTGACGCGACATGTTATAATCTTGGAATACAACATTTAAAAAGATTAAAAAGTGGAACGTCTACGGAATAAATGTCACACTGGTATCTTGAGCCTAAACATTCAGTTGTTTTAATCTGGCATCGCTTTAGTGAAATACGTAGACAACAAGCGAGTTGTAGGGTGAAAACAGACATGACGCTAACTCGGCTTTAACATTCCTTATGCATGTGGCAGGGCTGCATAAACCACCAAAACTGCCCTGCCACGTGCGTAAGAAATGTTAAATTGGTGTTAAAGAGGAGTTAGTGTTAGGTCTATTTTCACCCATTAAGTAGCTAAACAAAGATTTGGCATTGTACCATTTTTTGAAATCTTGCGCTACGTTTAAAAAATATATATATATATATCTTTTTACACATATCTGTTCTTACTTACTTGGGTTCACTCTCAGCTTTGTTCCATTTCCAAAAATAAATTTATAGTTGTTTCCACTTGCATACACTATGAGATAGAGCTTTACAAAAACTACCCAAGATCGTTTTCTTCTCTACAGGTTATTATTTCCTTCTCTGTGTTCTATGTACACAGAGAGACAGGAGACAAAGTAGCTAAGACAGTATATTTAACTGGAGTCCAGTTAAATCAGTATATTTAACAGTAGATAAGACAGTAGGGATGGGAATTTTGGTTTCGGATAAAACCAAAAGTACCCGAAAATTGACATTTCGGATTAATCTGACATTTCACTTCTTTTTCAGCTTCGGTACTTTAGTACTATCAGATCTTTTATATTGGTTTTTGCACCGGATTTTTAACATTGCGGTTTGTCCCCCATTGGAAAACCACAATGTTAAAAATCTGGTACAAAAATCAATGCAAAAGATCCGATAGTACCAAAACCAAAAAGGAACCGAAATACATGAGAACCGAAACTGAAATTGACAGATATTTTGCCCAGAGTCCCATCCCTATGACAGTATATTTAACTGGAGTTACTGGACCACCATCAGTAGCACCAATGGAAAAAGTTTGTCCAACAAAAGGTCTCATTTTCATAACTTTGGGTGTTTTTAAACAAGCAAGGTGATGGGGAGGGAGAGAGGGGACGGGGGGGAGGTCAGTGGCCACAACATGGCTCTGCCGAGGAGCACACACGCTGGTGGAGCATGTGGACAAACAGGCGGCTCCCAGAGTGGCTACTGTGGCAAAAGGCAGCCCCCCACACCCACACCCTTTCCACGGACCATGGAAGAGGGGGACGTGCGCCAAGCTGGCCTTTGCAAGTGACATGTCCCAGACATGAGCATGCTCCAGGCTAGTTCTTGTGACTTGCAATGGCCACTTCCACCACCCACGGTGCCTCTGCTGGCGTGGCTAGCCACCACCGTTCATACGGGAAGGAGCTACGTGGCCACCCATTATCATGGAGCTATTGGTCTGGCCCCGCATGGAGCACTCTGGATTTCCCAGCAGGACTGTGCACGTGGCCATGAGTGGGTGCTCCGTGGTTCATGGGAGCATGCATCCGGCCGCTCCCCCTTCAGGTGGGCGGTGGGTTCCATGGCTCCCGGGTGACCATGGCGGGTAGCATCTCATCTGAAAACACCCTTTGCCTCCCTCATCCCTCGCAGTTGAGACGAACACAATCACCACATTCTTTCTGAATGATTCCTGCCACAATAATCCAGTTCTGCACAGTATTCTCTTACCAGCTTCAACTTTCAATTGAGTCCCGGCTCCGAATGTCAGTTTCCTGCCAGCATTGTTCCCACAACAGTCAACACCTTTACAAAAATTCATCCCAGCCCTCCAGTGAATTCAGCTGTGTCTCAATAGCTTCATTCACTGCTTGAAACTCAGTTTCTGTCATTCGGATAATTTATGCCACCAATGCTTTTATTTCATCTGGGATCCTATGGAAAGAAGTCTAATATGGTCGTCTTGTGTGTGTTTATATGTCTGTGTGACCGAGTGCGTGTGTGTCCATTAATAATTTCTAATCACCCTGGCCAATTTTAGTTAAATTTGAGTCAGGGGATAAAGGCCAAAAGCTGAGGTGAGAGTTCCTGTTTCTTTTTTAGCTGAAAAATTCTTATATTGAAAATCATCAGAAGAATATAAGAAAATAAGACTGGCATATTGAATCTAATGGTACAGTGGCAGTTTTGGTTGCTGCAGAGACCAGGTTCTGAATATATTTTTTGGGGGGCGAGGGCACCAGGGTTGGTACAGGTAGTGCTCTGTTTGTGTGTGTGTGTGCGTGCGTGCGTGCGTGCGTGCGTACACAAATGGATCCCAAATGGCAAGTACCTAGCTTTGCATTCTCATTGAGGTAGGGGAAATCTCCAAAATAATAGAGTGGGGGTGGGGGTCAAGAAAAAGAGAGAGATTGGTGGGGAGGGGAATAGGACAAGGGGATGGGGGAGAGAAAGAGAGAGAGGAAGCTGTGCAGTGGGGGGGACCCATCTATGACAGACATGCTGAAGGCAGCTGGGCACGATTCAAAAAAGCTTGAGAGCCACTGCTTCAGAGAAGTACTCAAACAGATCATAAATGGAGTGATTCATTGTCTTCCATTTACTCCGAGCTCACACAATCACAAGTGTTTTCTCTTCAAACCGTGTCGACTAACAGCTATTTATGGAACTCTTCTGAATATTATCCACTCTGTTTTTTAACCTAGTTATTCTATTGGCCTCCACAACATCCTCCGGCAATGATTTCCCTCTTGATAGCTTTGGTACCTTATTTTTAGACTTGGATTTGTTATCAGTCTTGTCCCATTCCCAAATATCAGTTTATTTGTGCCTGCCATAATACCACTGAAAGAGAGACCTTTATAAGAACCTAGTCAATTAACTGCTACTGCAAATATTCTTTCCTTCCTGCGATGGGACGGCCTTGCAGGGGGCTCTAAGCCCCTCCCAAAACAAAGGAGGCTAAAACACTGAGGATTTCAACTTGAGGAAAATGAACAGTTTGACTCACATTGGGGCCAATTGCAAGGCATGTGAAATACTTGCACACGATTTGTGTGCAAGAGAAGGATTAGCCTCAGCATGGAGTGTCACCTTGACCTTGGAGGTTTAGACTTACTTGGACTGATTACCAGTCTTGTTCCACTTCCAAATGTGAGTTTTTCACCACCGCCAACATTACACAGTGAAAGAGACCTTTACAAAAACTGGTATAATTAATTGTCACTCATTCATTTTCATATTCTTCCTGTGCTGGTAGACAGCAAAGTCCTTAACAGAAAACAAAGCCTCTTAAAGTGCTGTTAATAGGTTCATGGGGAAGAAATATAGTTGAAAATGCCGCCTTCTCTCTATCTCTATGATAGCCTCACTCATTTTTCTCCAAAGACATGACCAGCAACATTTGGAGAAAGTTGGTCTTCAGTTATATGAAGACAGATTTCTGTTATATATCAGGAGAAATTTCCTAACACTACGAGCTGTTCGACAAAGGAACAAGTTGCCTAGGAAGATTGTAGGCTCTCCCATCACTGGAAGTTTTCAAAAAGAAGATGGCCAGCCATCTGTCAAGGATGTTGTAGCTGTAGTCAACTTGCATTCAAGCAAGGGGGTTGACTAGATGACCCTTGAGTTTCCTTGCAGTTCTGGCATTCTATTAATTACATTTTACTCATGTACAGGTAAAGCTGATCAGATATGTTCACCTGAAACCTCTTTGGACCATAGAGCATTGTTTAAGCACAATAGAAAATTGTCATCCGATGGTTCTCAGCTGTTTCCAATGGAAAGAAGGCTGGCGTACCCACTATTGCATGGGTACACGCATGTATGTTTTCTACCCTTAATCACTTTTGACCTTATGGAACATTTCCAGCCAAATTTGGTGAGAGTCAGAAGGTACCAAACATAAGTTGGTTCCCAAAATATTATAACTATTATATAACTGGAGGAGAAGCAATATGTCCTCTTTTCAAGAATAAAACCACATGGATTTATATCAGAGATGGTCAGACGTATGGTGGATGTGTCCACTTAATCTTTCAGCCTCAGGGAGTCTAACCAGACTCCTAGTTCTCAGTGTCATTCCAGGTCAGGATTCCTCCTGCTGGCACCCAGCTATAGGGCGCCTCAGCAACTGGTTGAGCTCTGCTCTCCAATCTTCTCCCCAGAGACATTCCCTGTGGCACCAGTCCAGTTCTCCTCCCCTGGGGTCATCTCTAAGGGGCTTGTTGGCAAGTGACAACTTCCCGTGAAGTTGAGTCACTCGGGGTGTGTGTGTTCTAGTTGCTGCCCAACAATTGTGGACCTCCCTCCCCTTGGAGGGCAGCCTAACCCCGAGCCTGTTTGCCTTTCAGAGGAAATGTAAGACCTTTTTTGTTTGGCTGGGCATTTGGCAGGTAGGAATAGGGTTTGGTGGGATTGGTTCACATGGTCTGGAAAGGAGGATTGGTGGGTGGCGGGTAGGGATAAGGGGTGGGATGATGAGGGTTTAAGGGATTTTAATGTATTTTATTGTATTTTTTATTTTTGGTTGTCTAATTTTGATGTTGTAAGCCACCCTGAGTCTCCAGAGAATTGTTCCTTTGCCACACCATGACCTGTGGTTCACTTATGTGATGTACCTCTCCCCCACCTGATTTACACAAGCATTGGGTGTTAACAAACTAGACATTGCCCATATTAGCCCCAGATTCACCTGCCTGTCTGAACGGTGGCTGCCAGATGCTTGCTCTGGGACCGCTACCCATAGCTCCTGGCTGGGGCTTGTCAATTTCAAAGGCTGCTTCCCCCGCACACCGCGTATCAACTGAAAGTGACAACCCCCAGCTATACACACAATACATTTCCAAAGGGGTCTACACCTCCATTAGAATTTTTTTCCTGGGAGTCTGCAAGTAATAAAAGGTTGGAAACCACAGCCCTGTGGTACCTGCCTGCTGGTGTGGCTGGTTGCAGCCAGAAGGGGTCACGTTCAGCCAACACATTTCCCGGCATGTTGCCATAGTGGCAGAGAGTGGATGATCTGACTTGCTTTAAAAAAAAAAAAAAAAAATCAGACTTACTTGTATTCACTCTCAGCTTTGTCCCTTTTCCAAAGGTAAGTTTATAGCCAGCTCTGCTTGCATACACTATGAGACAGACCCTTACAAAAACTAACCAAAGTAATTTCCTTTTTCTACAAGCTATAAGTTCCTTCTCTATGTACAGAGAAGGCCTCTGCTCAGCCATACCCCCATGTAGCCCAGCTATCTAAGAAGAGGTGGAACAGGCTGGCCCTACTTCAGGGCAGCCCCACCGGCAGAGCTCTGGAATATCCCGGAGCACCGCCAGTGGAGTGATAGCCAAACCTGGGGCACCAGCCCAAGGCGGAGCTGCGGTCCGTCTGCTTGGTGGACCACCACAGCACTCTTGGCCAGGGGTTGCCCCGGGCAACACCATAGAGTTGCGGGCAGCATCCCAGAGTCTCAGGTGGTTTGCCTGCAACTCTATGCTATCTGAGAGGGGTCGCAATGCGGGTGGATTATTTATTTTATTTATTAAACTTTATATGCCGCCCCCTCCTGCTAAAAGCATCTTGGGGCGGCTAACAACATATTAAAACAATTTAAAACAACAATATTCCAATTAAAACATCATTAAAAACACCAAATTATACCCACCCACCCCCTAACCCAACTCGCCCACCCCCTCTCCCTCCCTTATGGGTCACAACAGCTGCTGGGTGAGCCCAGAGGGGTCTGGACACAGGTGGACACAGGGGTGCACCCCGGAGCAGCTCCAGGGGTGGCCAGTCTGACGTCCATCTGAAGACACCCAAAGTAGTTAAGACACGAAATTTAACTGGACCATCTTCAGTCACAGCAGTTGATGAAACTGGTCTAACAAAAGGTATTTAAATCACTTCATTTCTCACCTCCATCGTAGATGAGACCAACACAGCAATCACAATCTCTTATGAACAACTTTTACTTCAGTTCAGTTTCCTTATTCAAATTCTGGCTTTGATAGGGGAAAGTATTTTCTTAGGAAGCGTGGCAAACACTATTTTTTTCCTTTCCCAACATTGGAACTTTCTTAGCTTGGAATGGAGGGGGGAAGTCAGCAGAAAATTCCAAAGAAACATAAAGATCAGGTGCCCAAGTTAGTTGTCCAATAGCTTCATTCGCTACATGAAGCTTAGTTTCTGCCATTCATATAAATCACTGATTATCATCAACACTAACCTTAGCTTTGTTTCCTATGGGAAAAAGAGTTACGTGATCACACTTTTGTGTGTGGCGTGGGGGGTGGGGGTGGGGTGGGGTTCTCTATTAATGAAGTTTGAGCCCAAAGATTAATTTCAGTCAAATTTTTAAGAGGAACAGGAGAGCACAGGGTAAGGTGGGATCCAAAATTTCATAGCAATGGGTGCTCCTGAAGGAGAAATATTGTCCCATTGACTCACATTTAACATAGTCTTAAGAACTGCTGCACTGGAACAGGCCAATGGTCCATTTAGCCCAGCATCCCGTCTCCAATAGCAACCAGTTTTACTTGCATCGGAGAAGTACAGAAACATGTCTTAACTGAAGTAATTAGTTCCACGCCATTGGCTCTCAGCTTCTAACAGTCAGAGCTCTTGTTCAGCTTAACTATTTTATGGTCCTCTCCTCTATGTACTTATCCAATACATTTTTGAAATGTATTTATTCATTTGTTTTATTTAATGCATTCATTCATTCATTCACCTGAGGCACAGGGTGGGTAACCGCATAATAAAAACATACAAGAATACATAACAGTATGCTAAAAGCCCCTGCAAAAGTATTCCTCCCAACCCCTATCCCTGCCTGCTAAACATTTGGACAAACAGTCTTTGATGGCCTCTGGAAAATGCTCAGCTTCTGATGAACCTCCAAGGGAAGAGTTCTACAAGACAGAGGCAGCCACCAAGAATGTCTCTCTGCACACCCTCTCTGGATGGGCAGACTGTACCTCGCAGTGTGCCCTCCCAGTTGATCACAAGGATTGTGTTGGAGCATAGGGCCTATTCGCTTCTCCTGATAATGATTTCTCTCTTTGAAATACCTTGAAAGTTTATTTTCACACTTACTTGGATTAGTTTTCAGTTTTGTTCCACTTCCAAATCGGAGTGGCCTGCCCTCCCGATTACACTGTGAAAGAAACCTTTACAAAAACATGCTCGCACCCCCCCCAAGCTATTCTTTGCTTCCAAAACTGCAACGTTAAAGATTTCTTCATCCATTATTCCTCTTCAAATTGTAAGAAAAATCCTCAGTACAAAGTAACTTTAGAATCACAGAGTTGAAAGGGACCTTGACATCCATCTACTCTAGCCTCCCATTCAGGTTCTAACTGAAATTAACTTGAACCACCCGTAACGTTGTCATGGAGAGAAATATCCATTCAAGCGGTTTTCTATATATATATCGCCAAGACTCTCACTCATTCTCTTCCTAAACACTAGAAATGTGCAATACTTATAATTGTAGTACTGAAATAGTCACCCAAAGACCTTTCTAATAGTAAAATACAATTCTTTCATTGAAATAACAAATCTCCGTGTTGTAATGTTGATTCTCATAATTTTTAGTCTGGTTTCCCACGGAAGGAAAATTGACACCATCTCCCTCTGTGTGTGCGTGCTAAAACCTTTTGCTCTTCAAGTCTAGGGATGGGCGAACACGGTTCAGTTGTTCGGAGTTCGGACCGAACTCAGTCTGTTTGGACGTCCAAACCGAACATTCAAACTGAACTCTCGAATGACCGAACAGTTCAGTCGTGTTCGGATGAGTTCGGGGGCAGGAAAAACGTCTTTTCAGGGGCAAAAATTAGGTTTCGGTTTCGTTTTGGTTTTGATAGCACTATTTTTGACTGTTTGGCCAAGTTCGGCCAACCCGAACTCGGCTGAATCAAACCATCGAAACCGAACTCGGGTTTCGAACTGAACAACCAAACATCCGAACCACATTCTGTTCGCCCATCCCTATTAAAGTCTAGTTTCAGTCAAATTTGGGAGACAAACAGAAAACCAACAGATAAGTAGAGAGATAATGGGTCCGAACTCAAACCCTGTGGACAAGCACATACGTGCAACTTGTGTGCAACCCTCACACACCCCCATTATGGGAACATTGGTACATATGCAAATCATGTGGAAATCGTGCAGGAGCTGCATGCACTTGAGTTCTGGATTGCACCCAATATCTTTTGTTTGTTTGGTTGTTCTTTTTTTTCCTCTAGGTGCCCCTGCAAGGGAGAAATGCCCCCTCCCCTTTATAGGGGAAACAATATATTGATTTATGCTGAGGATTTCTAACTCTTAAGAATGTTGATAGTTTGTTTTCAGACTCACCTGGATTGACTATCAGCCTTGTTCCACTTCCAAATGTCATTTTATTGCCACTGCCACCCTTACACAATAGAAGAGGCCTTTACAAAAACTGGAACAGTGAACTGATACTGAAACTTTTCTAGGGACCATTTTCCACGAGACGCCCCCACGCAATACACATGTGGGTGCCTGTGTGGGCATGCATGGGGGAGTCCTGTGTAAACATCATGGCCGGCGGGTGGGGGTGTGGGCACGCTCCTGCACAAAGCCATCTCCACGCACCTCCACCCCATCGCCGGCACAAGGAGCAACCAGTGAAAATGGAGGTTGCTCCGAGGGTGGAGATGGATGTGCGCCTGTGTAACCGTCCCCCACACGCTGCCCCCGCACTGCTGCACGCGCCCATCTCCCCCTGCCTCACCGCGGCCTGTTTGAAAAGGGCCTTTGAGTCCTACATACAAATTCAAAGATTCATTCTCAGATTCCTCTTGTGCTGGAAATCAGAAAATTCCTCAGTAGAAAGAGTAGTTTTACACGCAAATAAAACATTAACGAAAAGAAATATCCAAGATTTTCTTTTATTTTTTCATTTCTCTCTCCATAATGTCCTCACTCTAAATCCAACCAAGTAGACTAACATTAGAAACTCATAGGAGGAAAGCGGACATAAAATATTCACCTGAAAACGTGTTGCGTAAAACATCTTGTTTCATCAACATGAAAAGTTTCCACAGAACAAAGTTGGTCATTATGAATTTTAGCCTTGGTTAGATAGACAGGGCTAACCCAATCAACCTGTGTATCATAACTTTGTTTTTTCCCTGATTAACATTTGATCTCATGGGCCAAATTGAGCCAAATTCGGTGGACAATTAGAAGGCACAAAGGTCAGTAGAAAAACAAACTTTTTAGTAGGTACACCTGAATGGGGAAGATACAGACTCGGTTTTAACACAAAAATACCATCTTCTTACATTGAGTATAGTTCCCATTTTAAAAACTGGCAGAAAGGCAGAAGGTCTAATTATAGATAGGGCCCAAGAATTTAGTAACAATAAGTGTACCTATATGGGAGATAGGACTCCTTTGTCCTGGAAAACTCAATTAATTTAATTTGGATAGAGCACGCCCCCCGCCCCCCCTCCACTACCTTCCCTCTGTTAGGAGAACAGACTCCATTAGTTTGGACATTTGCTGCATGGTACTGGTTGTTTCCCTATTTTTTAGAGGTGTGCACTTTGTTTTTGTTATTACGATAATGAAATTTTTCATTTTCGTTTTTTACAATAATGAAACCAATAATAATGAAATCAATAACAAATTTTGTTTTCATTATTCATTTTGTTATCGCCTAGCAGTTATTTTTGGAGGGGAAATGTGGAGAGAGGAGGAGGGAACAGACATCTCTGGAGAGGAGCCATTTGGGAGGGAAACAGTGTTGAACTCTTGAACTGGGCCTGTGATGGGAGGGGAAGGACCTGATGGATGTAATCGCTGGCCAATGAAACAGCGCAAGCAGGTCCCAGGCAGTTGAATGGCACCCTGTGATTGCTCAATGCCTCCTGCCTCCCAGAATTAATCAGGGGGCTCTGGGAGAGGGCACGGCAACCCTTTATATTGCCAGGGACAGGCTATTGGACTCCTGTTCTGTGCTAGCTTTTGCTGTGTCAGGTTGCATTCGCAGAACTCTGGTGATTGCACTAAAAATCTTCCCCAGCCCTCAGTGTACATTACCACCTATACATATCATATACCTTTCCTTTCCTTATACCTTTTACATTTTACCTTTTCCCTTCCCCTGTGTGTCTCCCCCGTACATATTTATAAATATAGATAAGATATATACCTCATCGTTTTTCCCTTTTCCCTTCCCTTGTCTGTCTCCCCGTACATATAACAGATAGATAGATAGATAGATAGATAGATAGATAGATAGATAGATGGCTGTTTTAGTATATGTATTAGCCACACACCACACAACCAACTGAGGTTCTGTTTCCACTGACAAAAATGGAAACGAAACTGAAAACAAACATTTCTATATCGAAATCGAGAATTTCAATAGCGAAATCGAAAATGAAATTTTGTTAATAACAAAACCGAAAACAACCGTTTTTAATAACAAAAATGGAAAACAAAAATGAAAAATGACATGGGTCCCTGGTGCCTACCCCTACTGTTTTTTTTTCTTCCAGTACAGAATTGAAAAAGATCAAGTGGACTCTTTACAGATTAAATGTGATATTTGTAACGTGAACCATTAATTCTATTAGTTTAAATGAGCCTAGCTCAGTGGTAATAAAAAATGGGAAGCTCTAGATATTTCACTACATAAATATGGATTTCAGATTGTGGCATAAATAATCTGGATATGAAACTACTTTTTTTTGCATGTTTCTGTTTTTCAATTCAAACTTACTTGGATTCACTCTCAGGTCCGTCCCACTTCCAAAGACAAGTTTATCGTTGTTACTACCTGTGTAACACTGTAAAATACAGCTTTACAAAAACAAACCAATGCCATTTTCTTTTCTGCAAGATATTCCTTCCCTCTCTACCCAGATAAACACAGAGGAGGCAATGTGATTACGAGGATACATTTAACTGGACAGTCGTTAGCTAGAGAAGTGGAAGATGTTGGTTTAAGAAAAGGTCTCATTTTAACAACTTTCTTTCCACATGTGACGCCAGGAGGGAGGCAGCCTGAACCCGTCTCAGGAGCATGCTGCCAACATGGTCCTAACTGGGTCTGACCATGGGACAAATGTTCCCATGGCCGGGTCTCCAAGGAGAGTGGGAAGACACATGAACATGTGGCCGCCCAACCCTTCCACCATGCTGTGCCCAGCACCCCAACCCCCACCATGATGGGCAGCCATCACTGCATGTGACGATCACGACGGTGGCCATGCTGGACCCTATCTGGACTGAATGACAGCAGGCTACACCACACAAAGCCTGCCGCACCCTGCTCAGGCCTGGTATCACTCAGGCCCGGTACCCTGGTTGGTGCTCAAGTAGCCCACCAGGTACCCAACACGGTACCTGGAAATGCGGATATTACCCATGGGTACTAAATTAGGTACCTGTTTTTGCTCTAGCTCTATTGTAACATGCAGGACCAGCCTAACTTTGAAAACCACCACTCTACTGCGTTCTTTAAAACATTTTGGTCTAACATTTTATATAAATTTCTCCTTTAATTCAGACTTACTTGGGTTGACTCTGAGTTCTGTCCCATTTCCAAAGAGAGGCGCATAGCTGCCGCTACCTGAATTACACTATAAGATAGTGCTTTACAAAAACCAGGGGAACTGTAGGGGAGATACAATTCCTTTTGTCATCTAAAATCCCACTGATTCACACTGAAATAATAGAATGATAGAATTTGAGGGACCTCAGGGGTCATTTTATCCAGCGCCCTGCTCAAGAGACGATAGCTTCATCATCGTGGATAGATGTTTGTTCAGATGGGTTTGAAAACATCCAAGGAAGGAGGTTCTAAAACCTCCATGGGGAATTTATTCTATTACCCAACAGTTCTTACAGTTAGGAAGTTATTCCTAATATTTAACTGAAACTCTCCCTTCCCCCTGACTCTATAAGGAAACCAGACTTTATTGATTTGGAAGTTTGCTAAATGGAGTCACATGTTTTCACTTGATCTGGCATATTTTAATCTTAGATTACAAAATTTTAAAGAAGCTAAAGTGGAATCTTTGCAGATTAAATGCAACGTTTGTAACTTCTTTGATCCACAAATCCTATTGGTTTAAACTAGCATGGGTCTATGGAAATAAGAATAAGGACAGTTTAGTTTTAAATAGCAGCATAAATAATCTCCATAGGAAACTACTCTTTTGTACGAGTCTGGGGGTTTTTCAACTCAAACTTACTTGGATTCACTCTCAATTCTGTCCCAGAGCCGAAGATAAGTTTATAGTTGACGCCACCTGCATTACACTGTTGAATACAGCTTTACAAAAACTAACCAACATTATTTTCTTTTCTTTTAGATAAACTTTCCCCCACTACCTATATTGAGAGGCAGGAGAACATAGTTGTAATCTTTGTGCCTTAAGGTTGGACAGTGGGAGCTGAACCATTGACTTCAGTGAAGACATGATTGAACCCAAGGTAATCAAGATGACACAAATAACTACCATCTTCAGCTGGACCAATTAAAGAGGTTGGTTTAACAAAAGGAATCATTTTAACTATGTTGTCTCCCATCTTCCTCATGGTTGAGATGAACCAGCAATCACGTTCTATTCAGAGCAACCACCTATACATTTCAGTTTTTCAAATCCATTTCTAGCTATTGATCAAGGAAAACACTTTATCATGAACTGGCGTTAAGGCTATTCCCAATATCCTAAATGCCTTAGCTTGGAATGGAAAAATCAGCAGGAAATTTCAAAGTAGTTCAAGGATTAGGGACCCAAATCTATTGAGAATATAGTGGTGGTTGGATAAAAAATGTTTTGTTCTCTGTCCCCAGGGAAAGGGTATGGACTGACATAGGTGTGAAGCAACAGAGCCCGTACTTGCCCTGACTCCTTCCCCATGCCCAACCATGATCCCACCCCCAGCCATGATGGACAACAAAGCCCATCGCTCAAAGTCCTGCCAGGGAGCTCGCCGCCTGCCAGGGAAGAAGAGGGCCAGCCACATGGGCAGATACTCCTTGGGCAGCTTACCCCATATGGAGGTAAGGCTGCTACAGGGCGCATCCTCAGAATTTTTTTGAGGATGCAGTTCAAAGCACCAAGCTCCTCACCCATCCCCAGGGCGGGACGAACATCTGGTGGCTTCTGGGCAGACGAGCTGCTGCATCACGTGGTCTGACTGCCCAGAGTAGGTTAAGGCTACCCAAGGTGTGCGCCTGCCAAGGTGTCTCATGTGACCACACCCACTGTACTACATACATGCTGGCATGTGGCACCACACTTTTCACAGCCGCCCCAGGCTCTTCCTGATGAAGGTAGTTATGGACAGGAGAGTTCCTGGTCCACCCACAGCAGGTAAGAAATTGGGGCTATTGCTGCCATCTTAACAGGAAGTGACTGCTTCCTGTGGGCAGCAGCACCAATAACGACAAGGCAAGACAACCAAAATACCCTAGTGAGGGAAATAAAATAACCAAAACATGCAGATATGAGAATTACATCTCAGCAGTAAAAAAAATATTTGGATATCCAATGTGCTAATAAAAAAATGTGACTAATACATGTGGACATGAAAACACCAATTCATTTTAGCTCTCCTTAATAATTTATGTTATTTTGCTTTTAAGCTAGTGATGTGGGTTTTCTGGAAACTTTTGAATTGGAAAAATTGCCAGAAAGTTTTCTGGAAAATTTCCCCATGCAAATCTATTATCTTCATTAACATTAATCTGCATAACATTTATATAAGAAAAAAAAAATGAATCTGAAAATTTTCCTGTACAAAATTTTCTATAGCCCTGTAAAATATTTTTGCAGAAAAATGTGGTAGTGGAAAATTTTCCAAAAATCTTTTCACCCCACATCACTGTTTTAAGCTCTACATATTTTATTTTGATTTAAGCTCTTCTTATTTTTAGACTTACTTGGATTGACTCTCAGTTCTGTCCCACTTCCAAATATGAATGACCAGCCATCAACATTACACTGTGGGAGAGGCCTTTACAAAAACATATTCACTCAGCTGTTACTCAATATTACTCCTTGCTTCCCTAACTGAAAAGTCAAAGATTCCTTCTTAACTTCTTCCTGTTCTGGTTGCCAGCAAATACTTCAATATAATATAAAGTAGCTTCAATGACCATTGGGCACAGTCATAGAAACAAGCAGAGCTGAAATGAGTACCCTGGAAAATGACCAAGCCTATCAAATCCAAATGATGTGACCAAAGTGAACAGACCAAGCAACAGACAGAGAATGGCAAAGAGTTGTTCTCTCTTGCCCCCGAGTGCAAGACTAGAAATAACAGGATCAATTTACAAGAAAGCAGATTTCGGTTAAACATTAGGAAGTACCTCCCAACGGTAAGAGCTGTTTCACAGTGGAACAAATTGCCTGGGGCAGTGGTGGGCTCTCTGTCACTGGAGGTTGTCAATCAGAGGCTGGACAGCCATATTTCAGGGATGCTGTAGTCACTGATGTGGGTTTTCTGGAAAATTTTGAATCAGAAAATTTTCCGTAAAAAAATCTAGAAAATTTCCAGATGTAAATTTTCTTACTTTTAAAGATTTGTTTAAATTTTATTTGCATAAAATTTGCATAAGAAAATCTTGAACTGGAAAAATTTCCTGTGGAAAATTTCCTATAGCCCTAGAAAATTTCTGCAGAAAGATTTGATAGTGGAAAATTTTCCACAAAGTTTTCCGTTGTGGAAAAGTTTCTGCCCCACATCACTGGCTGTAGCAGCAGATTTCCTGTATTAAAGCAGGGGGTTGGACTAGATGACCTCTGATATACCTTCCGACTCTATGATTCTGTCAACAGGACATGATCAATGACGAGTTCGTGTCTTTTTTCAGTTTGGTTCATTTGGTTTGTTTATTTTGTTCATTTGGCTGTTCTCAATTTTTAGATCATCCATCTTCATTGTTCCGGGAGAAGACAGCCAGAAACAAACAAAATAAACTAAACAACTTAAAGAACCAAAATGAACAATCCAAAATTGAAAAAAATTGGCTGCTGGAAAGTTGTTTCAATCTTGTTCAGGTCGATTGCACCTTCCTTGAAAGCATGGGGGGGGGGACAAAAATGTCTCCGTTCTAGAAAAAAAGTATCCTTTCAATGTATTTTCTCCTCTCTGTATCTCTACAAGGTGCCAACAACTCATTGTCTTACCAAACACTAGACTAGTGCAACCCTTATATTCATACTGCTGACTGAAATACACCCAAATGCTTCTCCTATTACAAAAGATGCTTTCTTCATTGTAATATAAAAAAATCCATGATGTACTGTTGACTCCCATGATATTTAGTCTGGTTTTTCAGGGAAGAAAAATGAATGTCATCACTCTGTGCGTGTGTGTGTGTGTGTGTGTGTGTGTGTGTGTGCGTGCGCTTATGCACGTTTACAAATGTTTGATCTCAGAGACAAATGTCAGTAAAACCTGATAGACAAGTAGACAGATAGATAAGTAGGGGACCCAAATTCTGTAACAATAGATGCCCTAGAGTGTACACATGACCCTTTTTGTATTAACATCCTCTTGAAATACTGTAAACGTTGTGACCTTTTAATAACTTTGGAAGATTATTTTCAGACTTACTTGGATTGATTATCAGTCTTGTCCCACTTCCAAATGTCAGTTTGTCACTACCAAGATTACACCATGAAAAAGACCTTTACAAAAACTGGTCAAAACTTTTTCAAAGGTCTTGTAAAGGTCCTTTTAAAAAAAAGTCTACAAAACTTAAGACAATTTTTGTTTCCTTAACTGCAAAGGAACTGTTCCTTAACTGGTTCCCCCACATATTGTATTTTTAAATTCTTTTTTAAAATTTGTATTGTTTTTTATTGAATGTTGTTCACCGCCCGGGCTGCCCTAAGAGCAGGAGGGGCGGGATATGAATTTTAAATTTAAAAATTACAATTAAATTTAAAAAAAAGAGATTCCTTCTCAAATCCTGGAAATCAGCAAAATCCTTAGTACAAAACAAAGATTCAAGTGATATTAAAACATTCATGAAGAATAATATGCATTCAAGAGACTTTCTCCTGTCTATTTCTACAAGGACCTCACTCATTTTCAACCAAGAATAATATTATCAGCATTTTCGTTCTATCAAGCCGATCTAAAATGTGAATCAGAAAATTATTCCTATCATACATAGAGTAAAAAAAAAACCAAATGTGACGACAGCGCGGTGATGGCCCAACCCAACCCAGGGAGGAAAACCGCAGCAGACATAGTTCAAGATGCTGAAAAAACAAGACCGAGGGCGGGAAGAAGCATGAATGTGTGGCCGGCGACCTAGCTGCCAATAATGGCAAGCCATAGCGGCTTGTCATGGTGGCCCTGACCTGGGTTGGTGGACCAGGAACAAATGTAATATCCCACCATGGCCCACTTTTGCCCTGGTGGGCAGGCCTCAGCCTGGCATGTGACCACAAAGGTATTTTGAGATCACAGCCTAGGCTAGCCACTGACACAGACTGGGGCAATCCCAGGGCAACATCTGGCAGAACCTGCAGAGACCTCCAAAGTGGACCACAGTAGGCCGCTGTCACATTTGTTTTTACCCATATTGTTTCATCAAAATGCAAAATCTCTATGGGATGGTGTTCACTCTCATTTTAGCCCTGTTTCCTATCAGCAGAATTTTTATGCAATCACCCTATGTACCTGTTTGTCCCCTAAATAGCTTTTGATGCCAAAGAACAATTTTGTCAGCGGGGTTCCAAATTTTGCTACATTAGGTGCACATGGAGGGGAGAGACTGCCTCTTTAACCAAATAAACTCACTTCGTCCATGTTTAATAGTTTTTGATCCCTTATGCTGATTTCAACCAAATCTGGGAGAGGGACAGAAGGTATAAAGATAGGTAGGGGGTCCTTAATTTTATAATAATCGATATACCTGGAAGAGAAATATGACCCCTTTTCTCATAAAAAAATTCCTATTGATTCATATTGAGAAGTCCCCTTCTGTCTATAAACTAGATTTCACTACTTTGGGGTATTGGCTGCACAGAACAACATGCTTTCATTTGGTTCAATGTATTTGAATTTCAAATTGTGAAATTTTAAGTTCACAGAATAACTGCAACAATGGGTACTTTCAGACGATACGGGGCCCTTTGGCCCCGTACCGGATCCAACGTCTTCGTTCCCCGCCGGGGTCACCCCTGCACGGCCCAACAGACGTGCCGGGGGGATCCCGGCGGGGAAAGTGGGAGGGGCCGGGGCCGCGCGGCGCAACGTGCGGCCGCACGGCCCCGCCCCCTCCACGCACCCCGCCGCCCGCCCTCCGAGGAGACGGGCGGGCGGCGGGGCCAATGCGGCCGCCGCGTCTGGCCGATCGTGCCACGGCCCGGGATCCCGCNCCGTGGCACGCGGCCAGACGTTACTTTTTGTTGGCCACGGCCCGGGGTCCGTTTGACCACGCTTCCCGGGACCTTCCCCCGGCTAGCCCGGGAAGCGTGGTTCAAATTGACCCCATGTGCCGATTGAGCGTGGCCAACATCTGGCGGCCGCCAAACAGACGTGCGGGACACGGTGACCCCAGGTGGGTATTCACCGTGGTTCACCGTGTCAACGTCACGTCTGAAATCACCCAATGGCATCTGGATTCACAAATGCAATTGATTCAGCTCTGGAGAAATAAGTAGATGAAAATGGAGATGTTTAGTCATATGAATGATCTGTGCTGCTTCCTACAGATTGAGAAAGGGTTTTTTGTTTGTTTGTTTTTTATGCCAGAGATAGGGAACCCTGTCCTGGGCTTTTCACAGGACTGGTGAATGGGGTCTGTTCTCCACAATGCAGTAGCTATGTCTTAGCCAAAAATCCTTGGATTCACCAGCTTTGGGGGGGGGGGAGCCATGCTACTTGTGGTAGGTAGCCACAGCTGTATTTGTGTGTTTATCTACAACTATTTAGAGGAGACCTACGAGTCTGTCATAACATGTAGAACCATCCTAACTCCTTTAGGACTCATTGAAAATCACACCCGTTGCTTTAGTGAGACAATTCCCAAACTTTGGGCATCTTTAGACGTAACAAAGATTGGGTGTCATCAAAACCCCCTGAGCACGTGTTTGGCCATTGTGTGTAAGGACCATAACAATCTTAACACCAATTTGGCCACCCGTTGAACATGCGATGTGAACACCATTTGTCACAAGGACAATTTGCATTTTTTCAACTGAACACGTGGCCAGTGTTGTGTCTAATGATATTGCACTGCATGGCGTGTTAGGTACGACACGGGGAATGAGGCGGCAGCACTTGCGTGCTGAGATCGGGGGGTGAGCAAAACACCAATTTGCCCCAAAATGGGCTGTGTGTCTAAGCAGCGCCACATGGCAAACACAGGGCCAAACCGGTGTTCATACCAAGGTCAAAACACACATTCAGACACCCATTGACGTTATGTCTAAAGACACTCTTTGTGTCCATGGGGGATAACAGACATGACAGCAGCTCGTTATGGCCTGTGCAGGCCAGAGACCCACCATAATGTCTCTTACTGGGCTGCCAGATGTGGGCCTGCTGCTACTCTGGCCCAGGTAGGCAGCTGGTCCGGATGTGGTACCCCAGAAGATCCCAGGGAAGGGATTTCTGGCCAGCCCAGTCAGGCACACGTTTGATCTGTGCCCTGGCCTGACCCCGCCAGGTCCAAGTTAATCTCCGCCAGGGAGATTAACTTCAACCAAACTCATGGGGTATATTCCTATACCGGGTGCACATCTCTTGCAATAAAACTCACAAGGTAGTGGCTCTCTAACTTTGCCCTTTTAGTATATTGTCACCGGCATGCAGGTGTGCAATATCTTCAAGGAAAAGTCAGTTACCATTAACCATTTTTTCTGGTGAACAAAAAGGCCCTGGGGCAAAAATGTACCCCAAGAGGTCTAAGTCGAGCCATTTAAGTGGAAAAACGACTGGGGTAAAAAACCTACTGCATGAGACAATCATCACGTTTTTTCATGGGTTAAGTTGAGGGCTAGAACCCCCTATCCCAAATCTCCCCAAACCTGATTTATTGAGTATTGTGGCAAGAATATAAGATAATAATTCTCATACTGGGTAAGCCCAATGGTCCATCTACTTCTACTCCAGCATTCTGTTTCTGATAGCGACAAGCTTTGGTTGCTTCAAATAAGTGCGCAAACAGGACATAAATGGATTGGTCCATTCCATGTCATTTATTCTTAGCTCACACAACGCAGAAGTGTCATCCCCTGACGACCCTGACTACTAACTATTTATGGACTTGGGGTGGGGTCCAGTCCATTTGTCAAGCCTATTTATGATATTGGCCTTAACAATAGCCCTCTCGCAATGAGTTTCCTCTTAATAGCTTATTTTCAGACTTACTTGGTTTAATTATCAGTCTTGTCCCACTTCCAAATGTCACTTTATTGCTACTACCAGCATAGCACCATGAAAGAGACCTTTACAAAAAATGTTATAAACGTCACTCAAGAACTTTTTTTTGTTTTGCTTCCTGAAAAACAAAGAAAAATTCCTTCTCAGATTCTCCCAGTGCTGGTAGTCAAAAAGTCCTTACTATAAAACCAAGTAGCTTCAAATGCTGTTAACAAATTCCTGGAGAGGAATTTCTATCCAAGAGTTTTCTTCTCAATCTCTACAAAGAACTCACCCATTATTTTACCAAGGACACGATTAGCAACACTTACTTCTACAATCATACAGGTAAAGCTGATTGAAAATGTGCACCTGTAAACTTTATCATAAAATAAGGTGTAACACCCCCCCACACACCCACACACACAAACGCACACAAAATGTCCATCTTATGATTTTCACTGTTTTCTTACAGCAAAAGGCTCATGCTGTTGTGTGTGTGTGTTTCACCCTTAATAACTTAGTTTTGATCCCATAGACTAATTTCAGCCAAGTGTGGTAGAAAGGTCCAAAAAGTATCTTTCATAGGGCTCCAAAATATTGTCATCGCTTGAGCACTGAAAGAGAGACTTGGCCTCTTTCAATGGACAAATCCCACTCATTTTCACAAGCATTGTTTCCACTTAATATCTTTGGATTCTACAAGCTGATTTCAACTTCATTGTGTAGAGGGGCAGAAGACCCAAAGATGAGTAGAGACCATTAAGCAATAGATGCACGTGGAGAGAAGATATAACCACTAGGGTAATAGAAAATCCATTTCTGTTCCAATTTCTAACTTCCAGTACCAGGTTTTCAATTTTCCATCCCAATTCCTGTTCTGATTTACTGTTTTACTAATCAGTAAACTGGGAACTCAGTAACTCATTAACACTAATATCCAGTATTTGGGGGTAACTGAGTACCCAAATCCGTACTTCAGTACGAATCGGACACTTGATAGACCACTCAAAAATACTGAAATTATCCATGGATAGCAAGTGTGCTACCAATTTCAGCTCTTCTCCTGGTTTACTGGCATCAGTTTCAGTTGAGAAGAGTTCAGGGATGCTACCAGCGTAGCAGGAGGAGACGGTAGCATATCAACAACCACGTTGACCTCTCCCAAGAGGCCATGCCTGTGCAGGCAGGCAGGCAGCCTTCTCCTGAGTGTCTGTAGCAGACCCATTCTGAGAATGACAGTACTAATTTTTGTGGACTGGCAAGTAGCATTTTCCTGGTGGGGAAAAGAAGCACTCCCTTGATCTTCCTACGTGGCAGATGGAGAGAGGGGTGGTGGACTAATCCACTCATAATGATATCTGTTCTCCGAAACTCAGTTTTTGGCCATGCAAGTTTCACGTGAGAACAGGTCGAGAATCGGTCAATTCTCGACTCATTTTCACAAATCTCAGCGAGAAGCCAATTCTAGGGAGCTTCAACCCTAGTTTGCACCAGCTTTTTCTGGGCCAACTACCCTCGGATGTGTCAGGTAGCCAGATCCACATTTGTGTGTTCACACAATCATGTTTCTTGGAGCATAGCTATTGGGCTATCACAACATATGGATCAACCCTAGCTTACTTGGACCTCTTTGGGAACCATATCCTTCACTCTGTTTCATCAATTCCCAAAAGTATTACCCGTGTGACCCCATTTTGAAACTTAAAGTCTATTTTCTCAATCCCAAACAGTCACAAAGGATTGCAAAGTATTTCCAGTATCACACAATCCCACTTGGGAAATCAACCCATGCAGTTTGAGAATCTCTGCTCTATTTCTCTACCAGGAAAGACCACAGTAATGATTGAGGACCCCCTGCCAAAATAATTCTACATTACCACCAAGGTCTCTTACCAGGTTCGATTTTAAGTAGAGTTCCAGCCCCAAATATCAACTTCCTGTTATCATTCCCACATCACTCAACAGCTTTACAAAAATGCATTGCATCCCTACAGTGCATTCAGCTCTCTCTCAGTAACCCAATGCATTGCATGAAGCTCAGTTTTTATTCACTTGTGTCAATGATTCACACCAGCAATCCCCATTATTAGCCTAATTTCTTATGAAGGCAGCATGTATGATCATTCATCACCCTCTGGGCATGCATGTGTATGAGCAATGAACATGCGTGTGAGTGTGTGTTTGTGCTGGACATGTGTGCCTGCTAAAAACTTTGATCCCACAAGCCTATTTCAGACAAATTTGGTAGAAAGACATAAGGTCCAAGGTTACGTAGGGATCCAAAATTTAATAACCATCGGTGCAGCTGGAAGGGAGATATTTTTATTTTGTGCCAACCCCCACCCCCCAAAAAATCCCATTAACTTTCTCCGAGCATTATTCCCAATTAATAAGTTTTGATTTAATTTAGCAAAATTTGGAAGAGGGGCAGAATTTCCAGAGCTTAGTCAGTCCTTACAAAGACTTAACAAAAGTTTCACCTGGTGGAGAGATATGGCTTGAACATTCTGTCCTCTTAACAGCTTTGAACATTGATTTTCTGACTTACTTGGATTGATGATCAACATTGTCCCATTCCCAAATATCAGTTTATAGGTGCCATCTGTGTAACACCATGAAAGAGACCTTTACAAAAACTGATAAAATTAACTATGACGTGACACACTCTCCTTCTTCCTTACCTACAAATTCTACAATGACTTTCCCCCCCCCCCAGTTCTTCCTGTAAAGGTAGTCACAAAAGACGTCTTTATACAAAGAGATTCTTTTAAGTGTTCTTAACACATTCATGGAATGAAATATCCACCTAAGTTTCACGTTTATCTCTACAATGTCTTCATTCTCTATCTAAAACTCTTCAATGTGCAACATTTACATTCAGAAGGAGAATCCAGAGCATGGATCCGTGCCATGGAACTTTCCCCTACCCATGCATGTGTACCCTCATATCTGCTCCCCCCTTCCTTGTGCCGTATTTCAGTGCTTGGGTTAGAAAAAGGTTTATGGGGCCAGATCCAGGAACTGGAATCTAGCCCGAGGAAGCATTTGGGCCCTTGGACCTGAGGTTCCCCTTCTGTGATGTAGAACGTCTCTAACTCATTCAGGTCTCTTTGGAAACAACTCCATTCACTCTATTTTGCAACAGTTACCAAACGTTTCACCTCCAGGATCTCATTTACAAACCTAAATATAATTCCGCAACAGCAAACATCTACAACAACCTGTAAAATGTGTCGGTTTCCTGCCCGGATGATAATCCCATCCACAGAGACTTGCAACATCCAACCCAAAGTGGGAACGTCCCCTCTTATTGCTATCATTACTCTATTTACTATTACTATTATTAATTTATTATTACTATTCTATTACTCTAGGGGAAGTACCAGGAAGGACTCCAATAATCACAGATGATCCTTGCCACAATAATCCAATGTTGCACAAAGTTCTCTTACCAGGTTGCACTTTCAATTGAGTCCCAGCCCCGAATGTCATCTTCCAGTTATCATTGTTCCCACATCAGTCAACACCTTTACAAAAACGCATCCCAGTTCAACAGTGAATTCAGCTGTAGCAATAGCTTCATTCATGGCATGAAGCTCAGCTTCTGTCGTGTGGGAAACGTGATTTCCACAAGAAATATCCATCCTGGGTGGATGGGTGAATTTGTGGGGGATGGGAGGGAAACGGATGATCTGGCTGGGAAGATTAGGGTGAAGCTGTGGGGATTAATCATAGCCCCTCTGTGAGATGAGGGAGCTGGACATGGGGAGGGGATTCCTTCATGTAAACAGAGTGGGTGGAATCGGAGCTGAAATGCGGCCCGGATTTGCTCCTGCAGACAAAATCTTTTTTGGGGTACAGTTTCCGGTATCTGAATTGGCAACCAAATATTGTCCGAGTACCCTAAAACAAACATTGATGGGGGGGATGTCCATTTTTTGGTACCAAAGTTACCCCCAAACCCATAAAATACCACCTTAAAAATGTCAGAATTCCAACACCTTAGAATTACGGGTGTCAGCCTAGAGCATCGGGCAATTGCCCACAACTCTTTGGTGCTGGGGTGGGGGCACGTAGATGGATTGTGATCTGGGGAACCCACTGGGTCTATCTGAACCCGACTCAGGCAGGGCTGGGCATACGCGGACTTGGGGGTGCACTAGGGTGGCTGGATAGGCAAACTTTAGAGGATGCTTATCAGAAATACAGGTTGCAGGACTGCATTGGAGCCAATGAAGCCTTGAAACCTGTATTTATGATAAGTGTCCTCTAACGTTTGTATATCTGGCCAACCTAGAGTGCACCCATAGAGTAGCTCCAGTGATGGCTGCCTCTGTCTGTCTGGAAACACCTACAGTTCCTTTATTTAGCTAAAAAACACACCTTCAAACCCCATTCTTTTACACTGAGAATTGTCCCCACTTAATAGATTTTGAATTCACAGACTTACTTAGATTGACTCTCAGTCTGGTCCCCCTTCCAAATGTCACTTTGTTGCTGCCACCAGAAGCATAACACCATGAAAAAGAACTTTACAAAAACTGGTCCATGTGCCACTCATGACACGTGTTCCTTCCCTAACTTAAAACACCGTTTTCTTTTCAGATTCTTCCTCTGGTTCTTGTCAGCAGAGTCCTCAATTTAAAATAAAGTTATTAAGCAATGGGAACAGATCCATCTAAAACAACGCCTCGTCCCACACCAGTCCGTGTCCAGCTCTGAAAGGTCCTCTCTTATTATCCAACCAAGGACAAGTCTATGGAAGGTTTATTCCGGGGCGATTTCCCTCCTGTGCTACTTCGCAAAATTCCTACCACCTCCCCAGACTGGACAGGAGTTGGAGGCAGAGGTACTTCAGAGGTTAACTCGGGTGGGGGAAAGGAAGGGGGATCCGTGGTTTTATGCTATAGGTCCATCGTCTGCCCTGAACACAGGCCCTTATCTGCTCCCTTTCCCACAGCTCACGCTCTCGGTGCTTGGGGGCAGGAACTGGTTCCCAGGAATTGGAAAGGGACCAAATAATGGAAACTGGAATTGAACCATGGGGCAGGCAGAGATTGCCTTCTGCTTAGCAGGAGCCCTCACCCCTCCAGACACAGGACAATTTACATTCTAGATGGAAAGGGGGGTTTGAACCACCGAGGTATGGTATGCAGGATGAAAAAAAGCAGATGTCTTAGCTGCTACTTAACAGACTCAACATTTAACAGCCTGGGTGGGATGGAAGGAAAATACTGATTTGGGGGGGGGGGGATTTTGCTTTTCAGCAAGACAGGGCTGACTACTTTGAAAAATTGAGTACACACTTCAAGGGCTGCACAGATGTTGGGAGCAGGGGTGTTCAAGGGGTGCGCTCAGAAAGAGGAGGGTCTAGTCACAGATCTGTCCCATGGATTATTATTATTATTATTATTATTATTGCCACTGACATCAATAACTAAACCAATTTCCTTCCCAAAGATTCCATGGTTCTAATGCATTCTAACCTCTGGAAATAGTAAATAAAGCAAAGTGTCAAAATCCATTCGGCAGCTTGGAAAATATCAGATCCGGTGATGAAAATTCTACCCTGAACTATTACGGAGAGCTGTTTATTATCAGACTTACTTGGATTGATGGCCAATCTTGTCCCATTTCCAAATATCAGTTTCTCAGCACCACTAGTACGACACCATGAGTAAGACCTTTACAAGAACTAGTAGAGTTATCAGTCACTCGACACTCTTTCCTTCCTTATCTATAAAGGCAAAGATTCCTCCGCACATTCTTCCAATGCTGATAGTCAGCAAAGTTCTTAATATAAAACAAATTAGCTTTAGATACAAATACACTCATGGAGAAATATTCATCTTAAATATTATACCCCTCTTTCTTTCTTCCTTGGGGCCGATCCATTCCCAAGCTCCATGGATCCTGCGCACAGTCGGACGTATGCAAATCACACAGACCTCCATTGCAAGCACATTGTGACTCGCAGAAACAGTGTGCATTCGTGTGTAGGCTCAGGATCTGCAGGGCTTGGGATCGCCACCCCCATGTCCTTGCTAATTATGTAACTAAGGATCAGGCTAGCAACACTTACTTATGAGTTTAATGTACGAACAAAGTCACTGGGTGCTTTTATCAGGCTGTCCCGATGCTGGGCGNCAAAAACGCATCCCAGTTCAACAGTGAATTCAGCTGTAGCAATAGCTTCATTCATGGCATGAAGCTCAGCTTCTGTCGTGTGGGAAACGTGATTTCCACAAGAAATATCCATCCTGGGTGGATGGGTGAATTTGTGGGGGATGGGAGGGAAACGGATGATCTGGCTGGGAAGATTAGGGTGAAGCTGTGGGGATTAATCATAGCCCCTCTGTGAGATGAGGGAGCTGGACATGGGGAGGGGATTCCTTCATGTAAACAGAGTGGGTGGAATCGGAGCTGAAATGCGGCCCGGATTTGCTCCTGCAGACAAAATCTTTTTTGGGGTACAGTTTCCGGTATCTGAATTGGCAACCAAATATTGTCCGAGTACCCTAAAACAAACATTGATGGGGGGGATGTCCATTTTTTGGTACCAAAGTTACCCCCAAACCCATAAAATACCACCTTAAAAATGTCAGAATTCCAACACCTTAGAATTACGGGTGTCAGCCTAGAGCATCGGGCAATTGCCCACAACTCTTTGGTGCTGGGGTGGGGGCACGTAGATGGATTGTGATCTGGGGAACCCACTGGGTCTATCTGAACCCGACTCAGGCAGGGCTGGGCATACGCGGACTTGGGGGTGCACTAGGGTGGCTGGATAGGCAAACTTTAGAGGATGCTTATCAGAAATACAGGTTGCAGGACTGCATTGGAGCCAATGAAGCCTTGAAACCTGTATTTATGATAAGTGTCCTCTAACGTTTGTATATCTGGCCAACCTAGAGTGCACCCATAGAGTAGCTCCAGTGATGGCTGCCTCTGTCTGTCTGGAAACACCTACAGTTCCTTTATTTAGCTAAAAAACACACCTTCAAACCCCATTCTTTTACACTGAGAATTGTCCCCACTTAATAGATTTTGAATTCACAGACTTACTTAGATTGACTCTCAGTCTGGTCCCCCTTCCAAATGTCACTTTGTTGCTGCCACCAGAAGCATAACACCATGAAAAAGAACTTTACAAAAACTGGTCCATGTGCCACTCATGACACGTGTTCCTTCCCTAACTTAAAACACCGTTTTCTTTTCAGATTCTTCCTCTGGTTCTTGTCAGCAGAGTCCTCAATTTAAAATAAAGTTATTAAGCAATGGGAACAGATCCATCTAAAACAACGCCTCGTCCCACACCAGTCCGTGTCCAGCTCTGAAAGGTCCTCTCTTATTATCCAACCAAGGACAAGTCTATGGAAGGTTTATTCCGGGGCGATTTCCCTCCTGTGCTACTTCGCAAAATTCCTACCACCTCCCCAGACTGGACAGGAGTTGGAGGCAGAGGTACTTCAGAGGTTAACTCGGGTGGGGGAAAGGAAGGGGGATCCGTGGTTTTATGCTATAGGTCCATCGTCTGCCCTGAACACAGGCCCTTATCTGCTCCCTTTCCCACAGCTCACGCTCTCGGTGCTTGGGGGCAGGAACTGGTTCCCAGGAATTGGAAAGGGACCAAATAATGGAAACTGGAATTGAACCATGGGGCAGGCAGAGATTGCCTTCTGCTTAGCAGGAGCCCTCACCCCTCCAGACACAGGACAATTTACATTCTAGATGGAAAGGGGTGCACTCAGGAAGAGGAAGGTCTAGTCACAGATCTGTCCCATGGATCTATCTCCTGTCCTTGTGGTCAGGCCCCCCTCTCTGCTCCATTATCCTGAACTCAGTCTTTCAGTGCCTGGGGCTCAGAACTGGATCCAGGGGGCAGATCCAAGAGGGGCCAAATAAAGATTAGCTATGGGTGGCATTTAGCCGCTGAGGTTCTCTCTCTTTGGCTTAGAATATAGGGGATCTTGCCTCAGTGCAGGGGGTTGAGCTAGATGATCTTTAGGTCCCTTCCAACCCAATGACCCAATTGCATCCAAACCAGTGAGAAAAAAATATATATGTCAGAATCCCATAGCCAGCTCTGAAATCTGCAATCTGAATTATTACAGAGAGCTCTTTATTTTCAGACTTACTTGGATTGACTATCAGTCTTGTCCAACTTCCAAATATCCGTTTTTCATCAACCCCAACATTACACTATGGGAGAGACCTTTACAAAAACTGGTCAAATTAACTGTCACTCCAGAAACACTTTGCCTCCTTAACTACAAAGTCAAAGTGTGCTTCTCAAATTCTTCCTGTGCTTGTCATCAGTGGGCAAAAACTAGGGTAGCAACCACAAATAGATGAATCACACCAATTTAAATTTGTCCCCCAATTGATCAGTTGGCTGCCAGGATCTTATGACAGTCCATAGTCCGTCGCTCAAGGAGACACGTTCCAGCAGAAGGCAAGTTTACCCAACGCATGTGAATTAGGCAAATTTATGCAAATCTATGTACATTTGAATCAATTAATTAACCAATCAACCAACAAAAAAGCTTAATCAACTAAATTTTCTAATCAGGTTGTATCCCTAGGCACACACAGCAGCAATGCACCACTGTCACGACCCAACGCTGGAGCAGAATTCCACAGGGGACATGATCCAGACTGTGCCAGGACATCGACCGTACATGACCAGGCCTCGGTCATCATCCTGCACAGCCTGGAGAAGCAGAGAGCCACAACAGATTGTCATGGGGCCAGGGCACAGGAAGACTGAAGAGAATGACTGGAACTGAGAGAGGGGGCATCCTGGGGGGCAGGGTAGCAAAAAGATACAGGAAAACCTCTCAGCCATCCTCCAATACCAAGGAGACTCGTATTCAGCATGAGGGCCAGGGAATCCAGCCTAAAGAGAGCCCATGGGTCATCACCAAGACCAAGGAAAGGGAGGAAGGGATGGACCAGAAATGGGAATCAGGGAACTGGAAACCTGAGCTGGGGGAATCAGAGAACCTGGAAGCCAGGAAGGACACAGGGTTTGAAGGCTAGGGAAACATCAAGGCAAGGGAACAGGAACAGAACCGGAACATACAACATGGCACAAACACAAAAATAGGTGGGGAAGACCAGGAGCACAAAAGACTGACAACAGCACAGAAACAACAGCAGAAACAAAGTAGCCATAGAGCAGGGGGGAAAAAACAACTTCTCCACCCAACCTCCTGTGGCCACCAGCAGCCTTAAGTATTATCTGGTAGCCCATCAGGAAACTGGGAGGCAGGACTAGAGTAATAGCACACAACTGGGGAAGTGTGTGGCATGGCAAGAAGTAGGAGACATGTGGAGGAGGGAAGTGGGCTGAGATCAGGCCTGAGGGTTGGTGCCGGCAACTGAGGCAACACTCTAAACCCCCAAGGCCAGGGGTTCGAGACCTCAGGCCAGACACAAATCTGTGACTGGCTGGTTGGCCAGCCCTGCTGCTCCCAGCATCTTGGCCAAGATGGGCTGTGATCAAGGTGGGTGACAACAGATGTACCAGCCTACTTTGGTCCAGTTGGGAAGGCCTTAGCCTGGGCTTTGATTTTGGGGGTTCCCCAAGGTCGACCACCAATATGACCCGGTGCATTCCTGGGTCAACATCTAGCAGTGCAAAAACAGACATTTCAGTAGCCATTTGCAGCAGCTACATCTGTTTTTACCCAGTAAAATCCTTAATAAAAAACGAAAGCAGCTTTAAGTGCTATTAACCCATTCCTGGAGAGAAATCATAGAGTTAGGAGGTAACCTCAGAGGCCATCTAGTCCACCCCTCTGCTTGAAGCAAGAAATCTGCAGTGACAGCACCCCAGGCCCCTGGCAGATGTCCATCCATCCAGCCTCTGTTTGAAAACTTCCAGCGCTGGAGAGTCCACCCCCTCCGTAGGGTTGGACTATCCATTCCCTAGCAATGGAAATACCCATTCAAGATGTTTTCTTTTCTGATTTCTACAAGGTCCTCGCTCATTACTGAACAACGGCTAGGCAAGCGACAGTAACATTTGACTGACATACGAGCAGGGGTGCAGCTTCCATGGAGTGAGGGGGGCTCAGCTGAGTCTGGGCACTGGACTTGAGGGGGAAGCTTTTGCAAGTGGCCTGAGCAACGCTAGGGCATTTTCAGAGTGGGCAGGGAAGATAGCAGGGACAGCACTCTATCCCCATCCAAGTCACTAGCAAAGGGGAACAACCAATAAGGAAATTTTCAGAGTGGGGAGGGGGGTTCAGATTGGGCAGAGGGGCTTTTTCAGTGTGGGCGGGGGGGCTGGCCCCACTCACCCTTAAAACTGTTGGAAACACATTCCTTTGGTTACATCGCCCCTAAGCACCTCATCCTGTTTTTTTGCTAGAAACACCAGGAGTAGACAGACAGATCAAGGAACCCTTCCCCCATCCTATCTGTCCTACTCCTGCNACGCTGGTGGACCTCGATCTGGGGAACCCAACAGGATCGTCTGATCTGGACCCAAGAGGATATGGGAGCAGGCAGACATGGGGGTGCACCCCAGGAGCAGCTCAAGGGGTGGGCAGCCCCTCGTCCATCTGGAAACACCCACTGTCCTACTACTGGTTCAGACCAATGGACCATCTAGCTCAGTATCTCACCTCCCAAGAGTGGCCAGAGAAAGTGGACAACACCAAGCCATATGGAATTTGATCCATTCCTTTTTGTTCACTTTTAGCTCCCAGCAATCAGAGGCATAATCCCCCAACAAGCTTGGTTGATAACCATTGATGAACCTGTCCACCACGACCTTATCAAACCACTTTTCATGTCTAGTTATACATCTGGCCTTCATAACCTCAAATGGCTCTGAGTTCCACAGATAAATGTTGTATGGTATTTACTAAAACTAACCTAATGCTTTAGAGCCAGTGTAATCTAGTGGTTTTTGAGCTGAGACATGGGACACCAGCGTTCAAATTTAGTATCTTAGCCATGAATTCACTGGGTGGCCTTGGGCAAGTCACTGCCTTTCGGTCTCAGTTCCACATCTGTAAAATGGGAATCATAATGTAATTACCCCAGTTGGGCCGATCCGGGCCCATGTTATGTCTATTAACACCCATAGTGAGGCTGAACTAGGTAAGGATTGCAAAGCTCTTTGAAGAACACTGAAAGCATTAAAAAAATAATATTTCCCCCCTGAAAAAGTTTCTCGTTATAAAACATGATTTCCTCAAAATAAAAAAAAAGTCTGCATTTGGCTTTAGATCAGTGGCTCTCAATTTCCACCCCCCCCCGCATAACCCTATTTGAAGACTTCAATATAATTCTCTAACTTTAAACTGAAATTACAACATGTCCAGTATCAATCCAAAATGTGCCTCTTTTTTGCAGAGAGGGTGACCCTTGACCCCTTAGTCCTTATCCACATTTTGAGAACCTTTCCTTTGGAAATTTCTACACCGTTCTGATTTTTGAGACTTACTTGGACGTACAGACAACCTTGTCCCCTTTCCAAATATGTGTACATCGTTGCCAGTCCTAGCATTACACTGTCATTTACAGCTTTACAAAAACGTGTACGACACTCACGATGCCCTTTGAACGTAAACACCACATCAGTCCAGAAGTGCTGCTATGTATCTGGTGTAACTCAAAATCATAGAGTTTGAAGGTGTCCCACTGCTTCAAAAGAGGACACTCAACATCTAAAGTAGAGCTGGGAAAAGTGCCCACAAAAAAGGGGGTAGACATGTCAAATTTGCAGTAACCAACTGGGACTGGACCTGCCACAGTTGGGTACTAATCAGTATCCAATGAATACCCAATGGGTTACCAAATGTCCCAATTTACAGATTTTCATCCTGGAATACCAACTTCCAGTCCCTGTTTTTCAGGTTTCCCTCCCATTTTTTTTTCTATTAATCAATTAATTGATCGGTAACTGGTAAATCGGTAACAGTAAAACCCAATTTGTTAGGCAATTGGGCACTCAATCAGGACTGTTGGGTACCCAACATGATACTCTACTCTAAAGCATCAGTACAGATAGATGCTTGTCCAGTTAGTTTCTGAAAACCAAGTTACAGACTTGTCTTTGGTTACAAACTTTTGACGGCCTTCTTTTACCTTTCTGTCTTTGGACCCTCTACCAAATTTGGCCAAACTGGATCTATAGGTTCATTTGTTACTGAAGTAATTGGGCCACCTCCCTAGTTAACCTGTCACATTAGCTAACTGCTCTAACGCTTAGGAAGTTTCTCTTAATATTTAACTGACACCTCCCTGGGTGCAATGAATTTAAGACAACTCTCTCTTGCCTATCTTTTGTGGCAGTGGAGAATAATTGTTCTTTATTTTTGTGGCAGCCTTTTAGTTATGTGAAAACTGCCCTCATGCCCCCCCTTAATCTTCACTTTTCTAGGATAAACATTCACACTTTCTTCAGCGATGGCATTCTACCTCCTTTATCAACTTTACTGCTCTCCTTTGAATCCTCTCCACAGTTACTTGACATCTTTCTTGAAGTGTAGTGCCTTAGACAGAACACATTATCCCAGGTTGGATCTCACCAGTGCCAAATAAAGAAGCAACTTTACTTCCCAAGTCTTGGACATGATGCTTCTGTTCATGCATCCCTAGGTAGTGTTTCCCTTTTTTGTTGTTGCTGCTGCAACAAAGTCAGTGTGGTGTAGTGGATAAGGTGCTCAACTTAAACCTGGAAAGTCAGGGTTCAAATCAAATCTCCTCCTACCTCTCTGACTGCTCCTTTAAAGTCTCGCTCCCTGGGTCGACCTCCTCCTCCCTCCCCCTTTCAGTTGGGGTTCCCCAAGGCTCTGTCCTCAGCCCTCTCCNCCTCATCCTGTTTTTTTGCTAGAAACACCAGGAGTAGACAGACAGATCAAGGAACCCTTCCCCCATCCTATCTGTCCTACTCCTGCCAGGACCTGATTGGTCAATCTACGTCCTTCTTGGTGGGGTGGCTACCACTCGTGGGGGCCTGACAGGAAGCCTGGGCAGCACCACAAATTTTGCAAGAGGAGACCAAGGTTGGCCTTGGGAGTGCTGCCACTTCGGAAGATCACACCTCGTTGCTCTTTGGGGGCGGGGGGGGGGGGCTTAATTGGAAGATGCTCCTAAACCCACCACTGCATATGAGAGAAGATGATCAGCAGTTTTCACCTGAAAAGGGTGGTTTCGCTGAAATTTAAACGTGCATAGGACAATACTGATTCTCATTATTTTTAGCTTTGTTTCCTATGGAAAGAGGATGTATGCTGTGTGTGTGTGTGTGTGTGTGTGTGTACATGCACATGTTTCTCCCCTCACTAACTTTTGAAACCATAGGCCAATTTCAGCCAAATATAGTAAAGAATTAGAAGCCCAAAAATACGTCGGGACCCAATTTCATATCAGTAACTCCACATGGACAGTAGATAAGACCGCTTCTGAAAAGTCCAATTGAGTTACATTATGCACTGTCATCTCTTAAAAGCTTTGGGAGTTTAGTTTTAGACTTACTTGGGTTGACTACCAGTTTTTCCCCACTTCCAAATGTCAGTTGAGTACCAGCAGCAGCGACATTACACCACGGAAGAGACCTTTACAAAAACTGCTAAAAGTCAGCATCGCCCTACAAAGCCAAACATTCCTTCCTAATCAGCAAAGTTCTTTATGTAAACCAAAGTAGCTGTAATGCTGAACAAAGTAGCTCTTCCGTTATGTTCTGTCACAATCTCTATGGTCAGCGAGAGGCGACCTTCTGAACAGCTCCTGTTCACCAAGTATGGACAGTGAGGGCACGGCAGAGGCATTCTCTGTGACTGCTCTCCAACATTGAAATTCCATTCCCATGGAGCTTTCCAAAAGCCCAACCCTGTGTACCTTCAAGAAACAATGCAAAGCGATTTTTGTTTAGGCCAACGTTTGGCGGACAGGGGTTGGGTAAGGATTGGCGGGGTGGGGTGGGGAAGTAGATATCCAGTATTTGCTATTTGACAGATTCTATAACCAGCATAATTAAGGGATAATTTTATTCTACTGACAGATGTAAATCTCATCTAGAAATTTCACCTTGTTTGAACCTCTACAACTATTCTGAAACAAGAAGCTGGGGGATCTAGATATCTGAGGAATTCAATATGGAATTGGGGTTGTTCCTAGGTTTGAAAACCTCAGTCTGCTAGTTCTTTGAATGTCTGGTCTTCAATTCAAAATTTTTCACTTACTTGGTTTTACTATCAGCTTTGCTCCATTTCCAAACGTAAGTTTATTGAAGCTAACACCTGCATCACACTATAAGACTGTGCTTTACAAAAACTAGCACATTGTTAAGTCTAGGAGTGTAGCGAGGTGGGAATGGACTCTGGTGTAGAAAATGGAATGAGCTGGGGTAGTCTACTCCAGTGCACATATGCATTCTACATGCATATGACCCTTGGTGTCCCCTCCCAGCATGTAGGGCCCAGTGTGCAGAGGTGTAGTGGGGGTGGCGGAGGGACCCGGTGGTAACAAAGGAGGCACAGTCCACAGAAGGGGATCCCTGACCCTCTGGGAGAGCCCCACCGGGGTTGTGGGCTTCCCAATATGGTAACGCCCGCCAGTCCCTCTCCTGCGGCAAATACACCTGTTGCGCCAGCGCTGACTTACGGTGGCTCAGAGCAGACATAAAGCATGTGCAGCCACATGGGAACAGGCAGCAGCCGCCTTTACCCTCATGAGCCATTGCACACCTGCTCAGTGAGCCCCTGATGCCCACAACACTCACCCTAGACTGTGAGAGCCCTGGACAGTTGCCTGTGTGACCTGGCTCCCGTCCCACCACTGCAGCACTAGAGAGGTATGGGAGGGTTAGGGTTTTACAGGGGAACTGCCCAGGGCTCTCATGCCCTAAGGTGAGTGCTGTGGGGGTCGGGGGCTGTACGGGTGCTCATGAGGGTCAGGGCACCCATACCCCACCTCTTCCACCTGCTCCCGCATGGCGCGGAGTCTGGAGGTGGATTCGGCGCTGTGGACACCAGTGGTCCAGAGCTATCCACCGGAGCAGGTTTCCCTTGGGCTTAACTGGATCGTGGTCAAATTCCGTCCTATTGAAGCATGGTCAGGAGCAGACTGAGCTGAGCCAAAGCTCCTGCAGCATGTGGCGTGTGAGGGACCCACCTAGCAGGCATCACAGGACGGAGGAAGCACCAACGGTGGCAGCAGCACAAGACAGGTAGCTCAGCCACAGTTTCCGGCACTCAGGCGCAGTGAGCAGGGGGAGGGAGGGGTGCTGGGAAGGAGGGGAGCGAGTAGGACAGGGGAGAGAATGGTGATGGGTGGGGCTCAAGTCCATTTCTTGCACCTGGGTCCATTCAAGCCTAGCTGCGCCCCTGCCAGTTTGGCTCAACCTGTTGTACCTATTGTAGCTACATCCCTGTTTGGATGAGGCAGTGTAGATTACTAGGCAACGTGTTGAGTCTAGACCTGAAAGATCAGGGTTCAAATTCCAACCTCGCCGTGAGCTCACTGGGTGGCCTTGGAAAAATTCGTAAGACTGTCTTCTTCTGCATGTCCCATGGTGGCCTCTGAGGTCCATGCAGAATGCCTTCTTGCATGGAGAGGTGAAATGAGGAGCAGAATAACTTCTTGTGGGTTGTTTTTCCAAGCAGGTTGTAGTCAGCACAAATGACATTGGTCAAAACGTTCGAACAACAGGTCTGGGGCAATTTTGGTGGGTTTTTTTTCAGTTCTTTTGTTTCTTTTGGTTCATTTACTTCATCCATTCCCAGTTTTCCATTCATTTTCACCAGGAGCAATGAGAATGAGTATTGGAAAATGAATGGCAAAAACCGCTGCACCCTGATTATCCCAGACACATGTTCATCATCCAGACCCTTCTTTTTAAGAAGGGTCTGGATGATGGAAAGTCCACCAGTGATGGAAAGTCCACAAGATAAGACACTCCCTTCCTTGCCTCCTTGCAGCAAATCCAGCCAACTAGATCTCCTGAAGGGGGACTATTTCACACATTACAGTAGCTCCGTGTTAGCCCACATCCAGTTTGCTCCTGATTAATCTGGAGCAACGATCCGGCAGGTGTGTTTGTGTATTAGCAAAAATATGTATTGCTGAGGACTATCATAATATGCAGAACCATCCTACATTTCTTAGGTCTCGTTGAAAACCACACCTTTCTGGGTTCACAAAATGTTGGCCTACGTAACCCCATTTTGAGACTTAAACATAATTACACCAGCTCAGACAACCACCGAGACATGCAACGTCTATCAAATAATAGCCAAGATTGTGGCTCAGTTGGAGCTGTAACAAATACCCGCAAAACCGGGCATACCTATCAGTTTTCTGGCACCTAAATCGAACCGAATATTTCAAGTACTTTTCAGTACCCAAACCTGTTTCTAATTGGGTACCCAAAATACCAAAATATTGGTGTACTGATAACCGGTATACCAAAATACTGACAACCGGTATACCAAAATAACGACAACCGGTATACTGAAATACCGACAACTGGTATACTGAAATATCACTTTTGTGCAGATTTCATCTCAAGTTTCAGGATTGTTTCTCATAATTTTGATATATTTTTAGTATCCAGATTTTTGGTATTTTGGTATACTAGTTGTCAATTTTTCAGTATTTCGGTATATCAATTGTCAGTATTTCAGTATTTCAAGTAATCAAACTGTAGTCATGGGCCGATTTGGATACCCAAAACAGTACCCAGAAATGCAGGTATTACCTGCGGATACCAAATCAGATACCCGTTTCGGCTCTAGGCTCAATCCACAAATGAGGTGAGACCACTTCAGGTCTTGAGCCATAGTTTGGGAATCCTGGCTCTGTTGCATTGTTTGGAAAGGCTGCGGTAATCAAAAATAATCTCACAAAAAAACAAATTTGCAGCCAATTTTCTTAACAGGTTGTACTTTCAATTGTGTTCCAGCCCCGAATGTCATCTTATTTGTCACGTCATTCCCACAGCAGCTAACTACTTTACAAAAATTCACCACTGACCTACATCGATTTCAGCTTCATCTCAACAGCTTCTGTCATTGCATTATTATATCGATAGAGTACTTTCGGTGTTCTTTACAATCCCTATCTAGTTCACTGTCACGACAACCCTGTGAGGTAGGTCATTATTAGTCCTATTAGTCCCATTTTACAGATGGAGAACTGAGGCTGAGAGGGAGTGGCTTACCAAGGCCACCCACAGAGTTGGTGACTTTGCCCTAGGGCTGAAGCCAGTAGTGCATTTGCTACCCACAGGCAATTCCCAATTTTTTTAGTTATTTATCAGTACTCAAGTACTGAGTTCGGCACATGATTACCCCAAAATACAGGGTATTGCCATTACGGATTTAGCTTTTTACCAATCAGTTAAACAGTCCAAGAATCGGGAAGGGAAGTTGAAAACTTGGCATGAGAAGTTTAAAAAAAATCAGTTCCGAAAGTCAGAAAATTGGGATGTAAACCGCTAAATTGATACATTGGGTAGCTCAGTGGGCATGAACTGAGTACCAGTTAGCACCTGATGTTACTAGGATGGGTTGAATACTGCAATTGCAACAGGTTTACCCATTTTTGTGGGTACTTCTTTCAGCACTACTTCGCTTCGCTTTGTTGCCTGGCACTCCCTCCCTAAACACACACACTTTGTTCCCTCTCAACTTTCAAATCCCTCCTAAAAACCTCTCTCTTCTGTCAGGCTTTTCCCAGCTCCTCACCCCAATAGGCTGCTCACTCAGGCTCCTTCTGTCCTTCCACTGGGGGCTCCTTTTCCGCTTGTAACTAAGCAGATGCACTTTACATTCATGAATGTATCCCTGTCTTTCCCTATGTTCCCCATTTCTTTGTCTTGCCGCCGTTATCCATGTTAGAGAGAAGTGTGGTACAGTGGTTAAGCGTGCAACACCGGAAACAAATTGTAGTAGGAGATCCTGGTTCAAGACTTGTTTTATCAAGGTAACCTTGGGCCTGTCACAGATCTCTCAGCCTAACTTGCCTCACAGGGTTGTTGTAAGGATTGCTAGTTGACTTAATTCATTTAATGTTAATTGTTAAAGTGACTATTCTGTAATGTTATTAATGGTTAGATGATAGTTGTTAAGAGTTAATAAGTTAAAATGTGAGCCACCCTGATCTTAAAGGAAAGGGTGGGATACAAATTGGAATAAATCAATAGGTTGTAAGTCATTTGTGGCAGGGACTTGAATATAAAGCATGATTCTTTTTGATGCCACGTACATTGCTGACACTCTATAAATTCCTAAATGTATCCCTGACTCTTCTCATGTTCCCCTCTTCCTTGCATTTCCTCATTTGTCCAGCCTATTATTTGTAAGCATCTAGGGGCAGGGACCTGTCTCTAATTTAATGATTGTTCAGTACCACACACAAAGCTGGTGCTATAATAACAACAAAATAATCCCATTGACTGCCACTGAGTATTGCCCCCTCTTAATAATTTTCAATGCTTATCTTCAGACTTACTTGGATTGATAATCAGTCTTGTCCCACTCCCAAATAACAGCTTTCTGTTGGTTCCAGCATCACACTATGGAAGAGGCCTTTACAAAAACAGTCCCACTTCATTGTCACCCAAGACACTCTTTGCTTCTCTAGCTACAATGTCTAAGACTCCTTTTCAGATTTCTCTGTATTGGTAATGTAAAATACCCTTTATTGCTGTTAGCACATTTATGGAGAGAAATAGCCATCCAAGGTCCTCACTCATTGGCCCATGGGCGTACACCTACCTCCGCCCATCTCCACCCCTGGAGCATTGGAGACCATTGGTCCGTGTGTGGGTGATGGATGCAAGTGGGTGTAGCGCGGGAGTGCACACGCAACCCCCACCCATCCCCCACGGCATTCACACGGCCCCCTCCACCCATCTCCATACAGCGAAATTGCGTGGAGATGGGTGGGGGCATCTCGCATGAAAAGGGCCATTATCTAGTCAAGGTCTTGACAATGTAACACTTGCTACATATTTTACCAACACGGGACTAAAGTTGATCTGAAATGTTTAACTGAAACATTTTTCCACTCATAAAATACGATTTCATCTCAATAGAACTTTTCTACATCAATGTCACTTTCGACAATTTAGATACAGTCTTTTTTTTTAGACAAAGAAATCCACTGACCTACATTGAGCTTTGTCCTCTTTTAATACTTTTGGATACTGTGTGCTGATTTCAACCAAATTTTGTAGAAATAAAGAAGTGCCCCAAATTTCATACCAATAGATATATCTGGAGGGGAAATAAGGTCCCTTTTTGTAGCCTAAAAAATCCATTAACCTACAGTGATCCTTTTAATACTTTTGGATACCATTTTCCAACTTCAAATGAATTTGGCAGTGAGATAGAGAGCCTAAAGATATGCAGGGACACAAATTTTCATAACAGTATGCATCAGGAAGGGAGATGTGGCCTCTTTTAGAGTCCAACACCCCATTAATTATTACCCACACTTTATATTATTAAGCATTGATTAATCACTTTCAATGTTGTTCGGGCTTGGCAGTCCTTATCTCATTCAACCTAACAGCAGCAATATGAGATGGGCCATTACTATTCCCATTTTACAGATGGAGAATTGAGGCTGAGATAGTAACTTGCCCAAGGCCACCCAGCAAGTTTATCATTCAGGGAAAATTTCAACCTACGTCTCTCAAGTACAACCCCAACACCTTATCCACTAGGCTACACCGGGTGTTTTCAGACGTGACATTGGGCACGGATTAATCTGCTTTAGCGTGGATTAATCCGTGCCCAGCATCACATTAGAAAACAGTCGCCAGATGTTACCATGGTCTGGATCACGGCTGTGGTGGAGTTTAGCCTGTATTGTGAGGTGAGATGGGTGAATCCTTCATTGGCTGCCCATCAGCTGGGGGGAGGGGCAGCGAGATGGGAATGTACGGATGCACCTACATGGGTGATTTCAGATGTGACGGGGTGCCTATTGGCCCCGTCATGCAATCACTTTTTGATTCCCTGCCGGAATCAAAAAGGCCCGTCAACAGACGAGCCGGCTGTTTCCAGTGGGTAATCTGGGGAGGGGACGGGGCTGCACGGTGCAACGTGCGGCCACACAAGCCCGCCCCCCCATGCTCTCCCAGCAGTCCGCCCTCCTGGAGATGGGCGGGCGCAGCAGCCAATCTGGCCGCTGCGCTAGATTCCATCCTGGGGTCTGGGCCACGGCCCGGAATCGGCGGCGGTAACAGACATTACCGTCCGCTGATTCAGGGCCGTGGTTCAATTAACCATGCTTTCGGAGATGGTGCCAGGACCATCCTCGAAAGCATGGTTATTTTGCTCACCGCCGGTGGTTCAGCATGGTGAACATCTGGCGGCAAGCAACCAGATATTATGGGACCATTCGCCACCACAGGGGATTGTCTGTGGTTGAGCGTGATCTTGTAACAACTGATAATACCCAGAGTGTCACCCCCGCTCCCTCCCCGGCCCAGGCTGCTGTCACTCTTTTTGGCAGCCAGGCAGCCAGGCTTCCACCATGGCTGTGGGAGGACCCGGCACGTATGAAAATGCTCACTGACTTACTGCTAACAGCTTTGGGCATCTGTTTTCAGACTTACCTGGATTGATGATCAGTTTTGTCCCATTCCCAAATATCTGCTTATTGACGCCACCAGCATCACACCATGAAAAGGACCTTTACAAAAACTGTAGAATTCAACTATCATTCAAGACACCCTTTGCTTCCCTAACTGCAAAGCCTCAAAGGTTCCTGATCAGACTCTTCCTGGACAACTAGGCAGCAAAATCCTCAGTATACAATATAAACATACAGTCCCCTTCCGTGCTGTGAACAGGTTCATGGAGAGAGAGATCCATCTAAGATATTCTGTTTCCTTTCCCCTATATTTCTACAACATCTTCAAACATTATCTAACCAAGGTTTAGACTCTGAAACTCTAGCATCCCACTGAGTAAAGCTGATTTAAAATGTCCACCTGAAAATCTTTCCAGCCGTAAAATATGGTTTCATTGAAATGTAAAATTTCCATGGGACAAAGGTGAAGTGTTTGGTTTTTTAAATCTGATTTTCTCTGAAAAGAATTTCTTGTGTGGCCGTAACCACTTATACAAAAGACACAATGACTGTCTAAACCTTTTCTCATTGGAGGATAAAGGACGGTCTCTCACACGGTGAATACTGACTCAGTGCAGGGAGTGGAGTTAGCTGACTTTTGAGGTCCCGAGCATTTTCCACAGGCAATATAAGAACAGTTTATTTGACCAGGTATTTTGCAGGCAGGTATAGGGTTTGGGAAGCTGTTTCAAAGGGAATTTTATATTCATTCATTCATTTGTTCATTCATTTGTTCGTTCATTCATTCATATCCCTCCCTTCCCGTGGGCTCAGGCATGGTACAAGAGATAAGAATATATAAAATATACCAACATAATAACAGGGTAAAATTTCCCTATCCCAAACTCCTCTCCCCGAGGAGTTCATATTGTTTACATTTTTTCCCAAGTCATGAGCCTTGCGGAAACGCAGTGGGTGGGTGGGGGATGGGTGTGCGCCGGCGGTGGGTGGAAGTGGGTGTGCAGCCTTTTCCACAGGCGCTCACCCACTTCCACCCATGGAGCCTCTTCCGGTTTGTCGGACGGCTCCATGGGTGGGTGATGGGGGGAGATGGAGGGAGGTGGATGTTGCGCAGGAGCGTGCATGCACGCACCTCCACCCACAGACTGTGCTGTTTGCATGGATGCACACCCATTCCCCCTAGCCATTGCTGTGGCATTTGTACGGATGCGTCCCCCCCCGCACACGCCCCTGCATCCCGGGGGGGCGAGGGGGGCTTCCGTGCAAAACCGGTCTACGAGTGCATGAGGGGCTCACATTGAAGTCAATATATTCAAGACCTACTTCTGGAATCTCACACTGATGGGTATCTATCTGTGCTCAGGAACCACCCACTGTTTGGAGAAGCTGCCATCACACTGTAAGTTGGCAGGTGATCGGACTTTGGCTGCGGCGGGCCCCTCAGTGTGGAACTCGCTCCCCCCGAATGTCCGTCTCAGTTCCTCCCTCCTTGCCTTAAAAAAGCACCCGAAAACGTATTTATTGTCCAGATGCTTTTAGTCGGACCCACTACTGGTTCCCTTAATTGTATTCTGTCCTCCCTTTTTCCTTCCCCTATTTTTAAAGTATTTAATTGTTTTAAATTGTCTTGAATTGTTTTTAATTGTTTCATACTTTTTGTATCGTTTTATACTCTGTGAAGTGCTCCAAGTGGCATGTAAGGCAGTGTGTGTGCGTGTTGCTAAATAAATTATTATTATTATTATTATTATTATTATTATTATTATTATTATTATTATTATTATTGCCACTGACATCAATAACTAAACCAATTTCCTTCCCAAAGATTCCATGGTTCTAATGCATTCTAACCTCTGGAAATAGTAAATAAAGCAAAGTGTCAAAATCCATTCGGCAGCTTGGAAAATATCAGATCCGGTGATGAAAATTCTACCCTGAACTATTACGGAGAGCTGTTTATTATCAGACTTACTTGGATTGATGGCCAATCTTGTCCCATTTCCAAATATCAGTTTCTCAGCACCACTAGTACGACACCATGAGTAAGACCTTTACAAGAACTAGTAGAGTTATCAGTCACTCGACACTCTTTCCTTCCTTATCTATAAAGGCAAAGATTCCTCCGCACATTCTTCCAATGCTGATAGTCAGCAAAGTCCTTAATATAAAACAAATTAGCTTTAGATACAAATTCACTCATGGAGAAATATTCATCTTAAATATTATACTCCTCTTTCTTTCTTCCTTGGGGCCGATCCATTCCCAAGCTCCATGGATCCTGCGCACAGTCGGACGTATGCAAATCACACAGACCTCCATTGCAAGCACATTGTGACTCGCAGAAACAGTGTGCATTCGTGTGTAGGCTCAGGATCTGCTGGGCTTGGGATCGCCACCCCCATGTCCTTGCTAATTATGTAACTAAGGATCAGGCTAGCAACACTTACTTATGAGTTTAATGTACGAACAAAGTCACTGGGTGCTTTTATCAGGCTGTCCCGATGCTGGGCGCACCAGCCCATTTCACCCCGAAGTGGCCAATCCATCTAAAGACACCCTGCCACTTGTACAGGCGGAGCAGCCCCGACGTTGATGCTCTGCCTCCAGCTGTCCATTGCCCTGGGCAACCCCACAACATTGCAGACACTCTAGCCCACAACTCTATGGTGGGGAGGGGCACCACGCTGGTGGACCTCGATCTGGGGAACCCAACAGGATCGTCTGATCTGGACCCAAGAGGATTTGGGAGCAGGCAGACATGGGGGTGCACCCCAGGAGCAGCTCAAGGGGTGGGCAGCCCCTCGTCCATCTGGAAACACC
>QEPC01010493.1:420512-542366 GCA_003113815.1 Sphenodon punctatus
ATTGTAAGCCACAGGCAGGGACCACATCCATTTCTATGTTCTGTACAGCACCAGGTCACACGACTGGCACTATATAAATGTTTATAATAATAATAATAATAATAAAAATAATAGCTCTAGTCATGAACTCATTGGGTGGTCTTGGGCAAGTCACAGCATCAGTTTCCCATCTGTAATGAGTGGGTGGGTGTGTCTACCTGTGTTCCCTTGTCCCTCTTAGATTATAATCCCACTATGCAGAGGGAACTGACTCTAATAATAACAATTGTTAAGCACCAGGTAATAATAAAGATGTTTACACTAGTATCTGCAGATGAGGTGCTGTGTTCTTCCAATAGGAAGGAGAAAGTCTTGTTGTTTAAGGCTTCAACTGTTGTGGACTTACTTGGTTTAACACATAGACTGGTCCCCTTGCCAAATATGTGCTTCGCATAGTTGTCTGTATCTACACCATGAAGAAATGTTTTACAGAAAATCAAAGGGCAAAACTTTCAACTTCTGTTCAAGCTATTTCCTACCTCAGAAATTAACCACGGCACTAAACTATTGAGGTTAAATTGTGGAACTCATTGCCAGAAGATGTTGTGAAGACCAATGGCATAACCAGGTTATTAAAAAAAGGATTGGATAAGCTGGATGATAGGTCCATACACGTGAATTTGTCAAGTTGGGTGTGGATGCAATTTCTCACTGTTGGGAGCTATGAGAAAATAGCCGAAACGGAGCACTCCTTTATGACCTACCATTCACTTCTCTGAAGGAGCCGAAGATGGCCATTGTTGGAGACAGGATGCCAGGCTAGATGGACCATTGTCTGACTGACTATGGCACCTCTTATGCTCTTATGTCTGGCAGAAAGCTTGATTAGCCTTCTAAATTAGGGGCATGATTCAAGGAGGATAAGACAATTCAGAAACACGAGTTTTTTAAAAAACAAAGGTTTTTTTAAAATGTAAACCTTAATACTGTCACCCAAGATTCTTATATTAAAGTACCCTTCTTATAACATCATGGACATAAACACAAGAATGTAGGAAGAGACAAATCAACTCAAGTTTTCAGAAGGAAAGGATGCCCTCACTGCTATAGTATTGTTTCTACTAAGAGCCTGTTTTCACATGAACTCTTGTTCAAGGTAAGTACCTACCGCCTCACTTTAACCTCCCATGTGTTCCCACAAACAGGCAAATAAAAGTGAGATTAAAGGGGAGGTTCTAAGAAGCAGCGTTAATTTGGGAAAGAAGGCTTCTACTCCAGGGAAAGTGATTTTCAGTACAGAATCATAGAACTGGATTGCTGAAAAGGATCTCAAGCAAAATCTAGTCCAACCCCTGTCCCGATGCAGGACACCCTGTAGCAAAAACATCCCTGACAAATGCCAGTCTGATCTTTTCTGGAAAACCTCCAAGTCAGGAGATTCCACCACCTTCTTAGGCAGCTTGTTCAGCTGTTGAACAGATCTAATAGTTATAAAGTATTTCCTAACATTTAACTAAATCTGCCTTCCTGTAATTTAAAGTAAACCCATTTAGAATAAATCCATTAAAGAGTAAACCCATTAAAGTAAACCCGTTTAGAATATTAATGCTAGGGATGGGCGAATGCGGTTCGGAAGTACAGAGTTCGGATCGAACTTGGTCTGTTCAGTCGACCGAACCGAACTTCCGAACCGAACTCGAAATTCAAACCGAACCGAACCGAATTTCCGAACTCCATTCTGTTCGCCCAGCCCTAGTGGCAACACACACCAAAAAACCTGGTTTTGAATGGCCGAACTTGGTTCGGAAGTTCGGAATTCGACCAAACTTGGTTTGTTTGGTCGACCGAACTGAACTTCCGAACGAAACTCGAATTTCAAACCAAACTGAACCGAACTGAATTTCCGAACTTGAATTTCAAACTGAACTGAACCGAACCGAATTTCTGAACTCCGTTCTGTTTGCCCATCCCTAATAAATGCCAAAGTGAGTCAGACCAATGGTCATCCAACCAGCCCAGCATCCTGTCTCTGACGGTGGTCGACCTCGCTTGCTTCAGAGAAGTGTACAACAAGTCCTAATGGAGGGATGAATTTCCTGCTATTCCTTTTCATCCCCTAACAGTCCAAGGTCTCATCCCTTGACCAACGTGACTAATAATAGTATATAACAATGTTATAATAATGTTATATTATATATAAAATATATAACATTATGTATAATATATAATATAACAATGACTGAAATGCATTGTTCCTATTGCAACTCAGGCAATAAGGATGGGTCTTTAAAATTAACTTGGAGGCCGTTAAGGCCCATAACTTAACAGAACTTAACAGAAGTTGGCTATCTCAACTCCTTTATAGTTCTTTGGATTCAGAACTTCATACTTAAGAGTGAAATTTCAAAAGCACACAAGTGACTTGAGAGCTCCTATTTTCAAATATGAGGTGTGCTCTTAGCAGTCAAAATCCCTTTCATTTTCATTAGAGCGGCTGGAGGAATTCTTGACCCCACAGAGCTCAATGGGACATCTGCCTTTAGATGTTTATTTCATTTATTTTTTTTAATCTCATAATCTCCCCACAGTCCATTGTTCAGGCATAATCATCAAATAAAACCACGTGACAGATTCAAACAAGTACTTCCATGCCACAATTACTTGAAAACAGACAGACAGACAGACAAGGAAACAGACAAGGAAACAAACAAAAACAACCCTCCTCCCCTGACAAATAGCTTCACCAGGGAGATTATTCGGTGTGAATCAATGGGATTTTTTGACCATAATAATGTATCTTTCTTCCAAATCTTTCTACTGTTACAAAAAAATTGTTTCCAATTTCTGTTGGGTTGTCTGACCTTCTACCAAATTTGGCCAAACTGGGCCTGTGGGATCAGAAATTATAAAGGACACACACACACACACACACACATGAACATGCACATGCACATATGAACACACAGAGATGCATACACACACATGCACATACACTTTTCATAGGAAATCGGGTTAAGCAGAATTGGAGGTTGATGAGAGAAGTAAAGAATGGATTATTTTTGCATTAAATCCTTACTTACTTGGCTGGACTGTGAGTTTCGTTCCTGCTCTAAAGATACGTTTCTTGGTGCTCTCATAGGAGCATAAGAATACTTCCCTTTACAAAATCCTCTGTCCCACAACAGTAGGGAGGAAAAAAAAATCTTGTTCGCCAATGACATATTTCAGATTGAACAATGACATGAGCCAGGTGTTTGGGTGATCGAAATTTATTTGGGTGATTTACAGACTCTCACTCTGTCAAAAAATACAGCTCTAAGCAAAATTGCTTTTTGTACTCTGAAAAGTATGTGATGGGGAAAATAAAATAGCTGCTCTACCTACAAATAGATTGTTGGATTAAATTCTTTGATTTAAGCAACACAGGAGTTATGACTGATTGAGTAGGACTGATAGAACCATAGATTCAAAAATCAAGTTAAGGTCTTAAAATCATGATTTATTTATTTATTTATTTTAAAAGCATTATTTAGTTGTGGGTTTTTATTTATTTAAATTATAGTTTTCCAGGGCTGGAAGAGACCTCAAGGATTATCAAATCTAATCCCGTACTCCAAGACAGGATACTTTATGTTACCTGATGTTACCAGGTTAGGTAGAGTAACACAGTTCCAATGGATATATCGGTTTTGCGCAGGTACTCATTTCAAGTCTAGCCCACCATGGCCCAAAAGCTTGCACACTCTCACCAACAAAAGTTAGTCCATTAAACGAGATCATCGGAGGTACTTTGTCTTCATCTTCAGTTAAGGGTAGAGCTGAAACAGGTCTCCAGATTGGTACCTGAATACCATCCAAGTACTCAAAAACCTGAAATTTTGGATTCTGTTTTTTTTTGTACCTAAAATTACCTGAAAATAAATTAAAAAGTCCACCCACCCCCTTTGCACATATCCAGAAGTAGAAGTTAAAAAATTGGAATAAAACCAGTATTTCAGTATGTCTGTATTCTAATATTTCGGGTACCCGATCTAACACCGGTTAGTGGGTACCCGATCTTTCGGTTAGTGGGTACCAAAAAATACCCGAAATGTTTGAGTTGATTCGAATATTGGAAATTCGATGGGCACACCTCTTTTTGCGTGTACTTTTTACAGTTCTAGTTAAGGAGCATTTGTAATAATAGAATCATAGGGTTGGAAGGGACCTCAAGGATCATCTAGTTGAACTGGCTTTCCTCAAACTGGATATCTATACCTACAGCATCCCAAGCAGATGTTTATTGACTACTTCAGAAACATCCCAGAAGGAGATTCCACAACCTGCTTAGGTAACCAATTCCACTGAACAGCTCTTCTTAAACAAAACAAGTTTTTTCAAATGTTTTTTCATGGTTTTCATCATAAGTCATAGGACTTTCCAGTTTGAGGACACTACTAAAATTGTGAAAAAAGAGAGATAAAAATAATCAGAGCTGGCTTTCTTGAAAGAGCCAAATGGCTCTGCTCTTAAAAATTTAAGACAACCAGTCCACCCAAGGGTTGCACTTTTGAAGCACCTTCCAATTGTAAAATTCTATGGTTCTATATTATCGATGGAAATGGCAGAATTGCTTCATGGGTGAATGAAAAGACAACACTTACCTGGTTTTACAGAGAGACTGGTCCCTGTCTAAAAAATGAGGGGAGATGAGGCATCACTGGTCTTCCACAGTGTTAGCTTCCTCTACAAAAACCCTACTGAATCTAAACTGAATTCGTAGCTTTTCTTCACTTGCCTTTAGATCTTTGAACTTGCCTACTTGGGAAAAGTGGCAGGTGTCATGATAAACTGGGTCGCATCATATGCTGCAAGTTAGAATGGAAACAAGTAGCTAGCTAATTTCACATTTATTAATGTTAGTTGGTAGCCAGCCATGGCAGATGCAATCCGAGCCAGCAGGAACAGACATGCTAACATGCTCTGGCCTACTTTTCTGCCATCAGACTGACCTTAGCCCGGGCTGTGACATGGGAGTTTTTCTGGGTCACAGCCTGGGCTAGCTGCTGACATGACTTGGAGCAATCCCAGGCCAACATCTAGTGCTGTCCACACAAATATGCCGGCAAGTTCCGATGCAAAGCATGACAAAGCGGTCCAAAGTGGCCCACCACCATGTCTGTTAACACTCCAAGGTGGTCCGAGTATTTTGAAGAGTCTACCCATTTTTTCAGGGTACTCCTTTCAGCTCTACCCTGAGATCAAATCCATCACTAACTATTAATTAACTGAGAAGTCAGGAACAAGAGATTGGTTCCTGCCCCAAAGGGGTTACAATCCAGGATGGACAAGGGAAGGGAGACAAAGGCAAGGGTCACTTAGAGACAGGGATACATTCATGAAGTTGAGAAGTGCAGGTGCTTAGCTTAGTTCCAGGGGAGAAGGGGACACAATGAAAGGAGAGTGGGGGTATTTTCAGATGTTACGAGATCACGGTGAACCCCACTGAACCACAGTAAATACTGTGGGGTGGCTGTGATTCCCCATAACATCTGACTGATCCATGCCAGATGTTCACCACAACAAAAACCCGGAAGAAATCAGTGGTAACCATGGTTCCAACCCTGGAGCCGGCCGCAGAGCCGGAATCATGGTTAGATTGAGCACGATCAGGAAAAGGTCAAAAGTAACATCTGGTACCGTGGTCAATTCCTGATCATGGTCCCAGCAACCAGTAGTGGTCAGGCACAGTAGCCTCATTGGCTTCTGCACCTGCCCATCTCCCTGAGGGCGGGTGGTTGTGGGAGCGCAGGAGGATGGGGCCCTGTGACTGCATGGCGCCCCGCCCCGGCTCCACCCTCCCTGATTCCCAAAAGTGATGCGGCCAATACGTCTGCAGGATGGCCAGCCTCATCACAGACTGGGGTCGGGGAATGATCCCGGTCTGGAATTCAGAGTGGCGGGCCCTGGAAGAAGCAGGATTGAGCAGGAGGAGCAGGATTGAGCCAATTGAACAGGAGGAGCACGCTTGAGCCGATTGGGAGTGAGGCGCTAAGGAAAGCCTGATGGAAGAGATAGACCCATGCCTAGAGATAGAAAAGTCCCAGAAATTTCAAAATCATAGCTTGGGGAAAATGTTTGTTGTTGTTTTTTGTTTTTTTCTGGAGGTGAAAGGAATCCTAGGGAAAAAATGGAAATTGTGTGTGTGTGGGGGGGGTGGGGGTGGGGATGAAATATCTTGTAGCTACTTGGCTACTAAAACAAAATTTTAAATACTTCTCTAAGAATGAGAACTATACTCTGTACAATTGAACTAGTGAGCACACAGTAGTATTGCTAAGTTTATTTAGGAATTATTTATGAAAGAATTGTCCATACAAAAATGGCAAGGAACTGGTTTTCATGGCCACAGAGGACAAGATGAGAAATAATGGGCTCAAATTTCAAAGTACTTTTCAGTTAAATACCAGGAGCTTCCTAACAGTAAGACATCTGAAAGATCATCTGTCCTTCCCTGTCCCATAGTGGCCCCTGTAATCAGCCAGGAGAGCCTCCCTGCGAGTTGCTCTGTGCGTGGGGGTGGGTTGAGGTGGATGGAGATGGAGGTGCACGGAAGGAAGTATTTCTTCATACAATGCACAATTAAACTATGGAACTCATTTCCATGGGATGTTGTGAAAATTGACGATATAACAGGAACTGGAAAAGGACTGGATAAATTCAGCTAGGGTAGGTCGCCCAATGGCTATTAGCCGAACTGGTCAGGGGATAAGACGTCTGTTGTGGTTGAACAATAGGGGGTGGATCACTGCATATATAACCTGGCTTTGCTCACTTCTTCTAAAACATGAGTTGCTGGTTAGTAATGGAGACAGGATGCTGGGTTATATGGACCACTGATCTGACCCAGCTAGGCAATTGTGTTATTTTATGTTTGTAAGCTTATTTTATAGCTTTATTATTTTATACACCAGTCTCATATTATTTTATACATCTGTGCTTACAAGTCTGCACAATAGTGTTCCTGGCACAATTCCAGATGCCGTATTAGCCTATAAAGCCCCAAACAGCCTGGCCGCCACATATCTGAAAGACTGCCCCTTCACATATCTCCCGTTATGGCCTCTGAAGCCAGATGGGAGTGTCCTCTAAGTACCACCTCTCCTTCAAGTTCATACAATAAGAGCCCCCCCAGAAAGGTGTTCTTCTTGGCCCAAGCCTGAGTAATTTCCATAGGCAATGCAAAAGCTTTCTGTATGATCAAGCATTTATCAGGTGGGGACAGGGACTGAGGTCATGAGGTTTTTAGGGGATTTAAAAATAAATAAATTATATGCTGATACCCGCTCTCACCCATCAGAATAGGTCAGGGTATAAATTTAAATAAATGAAGAAATAAAAAATTTCTTCAGACTTGGATTCATTCTTAGGGTTCATATCAAGGCCCCATTTGAAGCTGGGGCCATTTAGGATCATGACTCAAAGGGCATTGGATGCTCCTACTCATGTGGAACCAGTGGACCTCCACCCACCTCCCACGCACAGCGCAACCAGCAAAAAGGCGAGTTGCTCTGTGCGTGGGGGTGGGTCGAGGTGGATGGAGATGGAGGTGCACAAGTCTGCTCGCTCCCCCCACGCATGACCCCGGTAGTGGCGCTCCACCTGGTATGCACGGATCCCTTCCTCCTCCCCCAATGGTGGTCCATTTAAAAATGGCCAAAGTTAGGGAATCTCCACCTTAAGAAAACCTTCCGAATCCCAGCTGAAATTTCTTCTACGTTCCTCCGCTGTCTCCCCAAGCCACTTACTTGTGAATAGAACTGACCTCCTCTCTTTCCCCAAAGGCTGTCGTCCCTGAGTCTCCCTTCAGTTGTTTCCCAATGCCTTCCAAACACCGAGCCATGCGTTCATCCTGCTTCAGCCAGAGAAAGGGCTTTTTCATTCTTCATGCAATAGTCGCATCTGACAGCTGCAGGGAGAAGAAATTTTAATAAAAATGAATATGTTTGGCTTATGATGTGAGCAGAGAAGAAGATTATTCTTCTTCTTTGACCTATATCTTGAATTTCTTGCCCCTAAAAATGCTGGCAGCGTATTTACTTGTTTGACCAGTATTTACTTGTTTGACCAGAAGGGGGCGCAATAGACCAAATGAAGCAAGTGATAAATAATGCTTATTGGATAAGGCCTTGAACCTTAGAGATCTGGTGCTGTTTAACTAATAGAACATACAGGAATATCTGAAAACAAAACCCATTGAATTGACCCGACCTGAACAGCAAAGCAGACAATAACCGCTGCCTGTTTCTGTTCTATTCATTTCATTTCAGGTTTGGTTTTTCATCATCTTTGGTTAAGTTATTCTAATTTTTTTTTTCTCTCCCAATATTATCACTGTCCTATTGTGCATGTGCAGTTGCAGAAAATGACATGACCACAATGCCAAAAGGACTGAAAAAATTAATAACTGAACCAAAATCCTCAAAAAGGCCAAATAGTCAAATGGAATACGAGGAGGAGGTGGGGATACATACGCAAATAGCCATTTCCATCATGGATATTATCCGGATATTTAGAGGGTCACCTGAATAAGCAAAAAATACCAACTAGTAAAGCCGAAACAGGTAGCCCATTTACTAATCGCAGCTAATACCCACAATTTCAGGTAGTCTAACAGGTGCCTGATTGGTGCCCAAGTCACAGCCAAGCACCCAATTGCCCCAAAACATTGGATATTCCATTACCAATTTACTGTTAATAAAAAACAAACAAACAACAAACAAATGATAATCAGTAAATAAACTGGGATCATAAAACAGAAAGTTGGAATGGAAAACAGTAAATTGGTATACTGTATATATTAACCTTTGGGGCACTAAATGAGTACAGATTAATACCGGGTATTACATGGTTTGTCAAGTACCATGATTTGGATGGATATACCCATTCTTGTGGAGACTCATTTCAGTTCTACCCTTAAAAAATAAATCTAGTAAAGGTTTGAGCTCTCACAAATAATAAGCCCAACCTAGACGTAAGCTCACTGAGTTACTTTGGACACGTCACTTTCTCGGCCTCAGTTTCCCATCTGTAAAATGGAAATAACAATGACCTTCCTCAAGGGGTTGTTATGAGAGTGAGCTAGGTTAGAATTGTGAGGTGCTTTATTTAATAAATATTAAATAAATAAATAAATTAATAAAATAAAAAATTTATTTATTAAATAAATATTTAATTATTTATTTAAAATGTTATCCCACCCTCCCCTTAAAAGGCTCAGGGAGGCTCACATAAAAAGCATATAAAACACATACAAAAAACCCCCCAATAAAATGCAACGTATTTCAATACCCTCCAGACCTCCCAATCCACCACCAAACCTCTACAACATCCACCCGATACCACATTCCCCCCACCAATCCTCCCTCACAACCCTACCCCACCCACAACCCCCCCAAAAAAAACCCATTCAATCCCCGCTGCCAAAAGTCCAACAGAACAAGATGGTCTGTGGTGAAGGGTGCATTCCACCAATTGCATCTGGTGCGTCGACTTAGGCCGTATGTCTCGGACTCAGACCTGGCCACAATCATCCATGCTTTTATTACCTCAAGATTAGACTACTCTAACGCACACTACGTGGGGCTACCCTTGGTGCTGGTCTGGAGACTGCAGCTGGTGCAGAATGCAGCGGCCCGTCTCCTGCAGGGGACGGGCCGATGCGAGCACATTACTCCAGTGCTTCACTCTCTGCACTGGCTGCCAATAGTCTTCCGGGCCCAATTCAAGGTGTTGGTGTTAACCTTTAAACCCTAAATGGCCTGGGCCCCACCTACCTGCAGGACCGCCTCCCCGTCCGGATCCTGGATCCACCTCTGTGGTCAGCCGGAGGCGCCCTCCTTGAGGTTCCCCGGGTTTCCTGGGTGTCAACCATGAGGAGGGCGTTCTCTGTGACTGCACCGCGGCTGTGGAACTCCCTCCCGGTGGAGGTCTGCCTGAACGCTGACCTCCCCTCTTTCCGTAGACAGTGTAAGACCTCCCTGTTCCGCCGGGACTTTACTGAGGGAGATGGGATAGTTGGGTTGGGTTAGGGAGTTTTTTTTTGGTATTTGGTTATGTTAACTTTGGGATTATTAGTGTTGTTTTAATTTACTTAATTTTGTTATGTATTTTAAAATATTGTTAGCCTCACCGAGATACTTATACCAGCAGGGGGCGGCATATAAATTTTAATAAATAAATTAAAATACATTGCCTCCGGAAGGCCACAAGGCTTTAAATACTGAAAGTGTTATAGGAATGATTAATATTAACCTAGTTTCCTTTAGAAAGCTTATTATTATTAGGAGATGGGGGGGGGGGAACCTTATTAATAGCTTATTTTAAAATCTCTTGTACTAGTACCAGAAAAACGTATGATGAACTTATTTTAAAACTCAGAATTAGACACTTTAACACTGATCCAGTGTCATCTGGGGGTTAAGGAGTTAGCTTCTTTAGACACAGGAGACCAAGGTTCAAATTCCACTAGCTTCTCATCCCCACAGGCTGCTCTCTGACGCTTTATCCACTATGCTTGCATTCAGGGTCCACTTCTCTGTAACTAAGCTCTGCAAGTGCATTTGTGACTTCTTAACTTTGTGAATGTCTCCCTGTCTTTCCTTATTTCCCCTCCTTTGACATTTGAGATTGTAAGCCCCTCAGGGCAGAGACCTGACCCCCTCTCCCTTTTCTCTCCTACCTCGTGTCTCCTAGATTGTAAGCCTTTAGGGGCAGGGACCTCTCTCTAATTACTGGGTAGCCTTTAGCAAATCACTGGCCCTTTTTACATGGGCAGCAGCGGTTGGTGAGGGGATGGGTGTGCTGCCGCGGTGGGTGGAAGTGGGCGTGTGACCTTTCCAACGGCCACACACCCATCTCCACCCATGGAGCCTCCTTCGTTTTGTCGGATGGCTCCATGGGTGGGGGATGGGTGGAGATGGGTGTGCGTCGGGAGCGTGTCGACACGCACCTCCACCCACGGCCCATACTGTTCACATGGACAAACACCCACACTCACTCACTTCCGCGGCATGTACACAGAGACACCTGCACCCACATCGCACACCTGCCCACACACCCAGCAGGGGGAGAGGGAAGCGTCCGTGTAAAAAAGGCCATAGCCTCTCAGCCTCAGTTTCTCCTCTGTAAAATGGAAATAATAATGACATAACCTCTTTGAAGGCTGAACTAAATAGGGTTTGTAAAACACTTTAAGTGCTGGAAATATTGCATTCACGATTAATAACGACCCCCTACACCCAGCCCTCATTTTTCTTTGCCCTTATCCCCTGGTTTGAACCCCAATATCAAATCCTGCCCTCCCTCCCCAACCATTATGAAACTGAAAATAAAATATGTGTGAATTTTTCAGATTTTTTTTTAATGTTCTGTAGAGGGAAAGGTCAGTGCTTCCCAGATTTTTGCCTGTACGGAGGACTGGATCCAGGCAAGTGCAGACTGCATGACTGTAGAGGGCCCCACAAGTGTGGGGGTCCCTGTGTCACATGGGGGGATGGGGGTGGCATCCATGTATAAACTTGAAATGATACCCTGAATGTGAGATGCACTGGTGTAAACTATGGATGCACAGACACTCAACCTTCAAACCCTGGCCTGTGGAGGACCCTTCATTGAGATTCAAGAAAGGGTCCACAACATACGCGGTGCTGTGTCCAGATCACACAACACACAGGGGTGCTCAATCCACAGCTAAGGGGACAAATGCAGCTTGCAAAGCTATTCCCAGAGGCCCCAAAACAACTAATCTAGAGGCTGTTGTAGTGTTGTCTCTGGTCCCCAGGAGAAGGAGGGAAGGAGAGGAGGCTGCTGACTATGTCTGTAGGAGTACTCAGATTCAAGTGTGTTATTTATCAGAAGATCAAGCTGCTAGTTAAATTTAAATGGAATTGGATTAAATTTAGGTCAGGGGCATTTAGACTCCTGGGCTAATAAGAAATGGTGTGTGTCCTTTCCCATGGACACACACCCATCTCCACGCACAGAGCCTTCTCTGTTTTGCCAGATGGTTCTGTGGGTGGGTGATGGGTTGTGTTGACCAGAGTTGCACAAACCAATGTACATCATCCCCCCTAAACATGTCAAGCAATCAGAGAGGGACAAGGCCTTCCCCCACCCCCTAAGTTTTGAATGTAACCTCTTTTTCAATTTACCAGTTGGCAAACCTCCCAACATTTTTTTGCAACAACAAAAGAACACATTATGGGTTTTTTCAGACGTTACGAGATCACGCTCAACCACAGACAATCCCCTGTGGTGGGGAATGGTCCTGCAACATCTTTTTGATTCCCACCAGATGTTCATCACAGTGATCCACCGGTGGGGATCAAAATAACCACGCTTTCGAGGATGGTCCAGGGACCATCAATAAAAGCGTGGTCAAAGGGATTCCCGACAGGGGTGAACACCCAGCGGGAATCACGTTTCCCCCCCAACAGATGTGATGTTACCACGCTCAACCACGGCGGGATTCACCTTGGTTGAGCATGGTAATGTGTCATCTGGCCCCTGACCACGGCCTGGAATCGGCGGCCATGCTCGCTGCCGATTCCGGGCCATGGTCAATAACCCAGGGGGTGGGCGGGCACCGCGGCCACATTGGTCACTGGCCCACCCATCTCCCGGAGGGTGGGCGACCTTGGAAGCGTGGGGGGGAGGGGCTGTGTGGCCTCATGTTGCGCTGCGCAGCCCCTCCCCTCCCCGATTCCCCAGCGGAATCTGCTGGCTCGTCTGTTGACGGGCCAGTCTGATTCCACTGGGGAATCATTTGGGTGATTCCGTGATGGGGCCAATAGGGCCACTGTCACGTCTGAAATCACCCATTGTGAACTAGCCAGGAAATAGTCTGTTTGTAGAAGCAATTGCTGGGCTAATGTTTAAAGAAACAGTAATCTCTCCCTTCCAAAGATGTCCCCATAAAAGGGGCTCCGAAGAAAGAGTTGTGATTTTTTCCCCTGTAGACTAACTAACTAACTAACTAACTAACTAACTCTCTCTCTCTCTCTCTCTCTCTCTCTCTCTCTCTCTCTCTCTCTCTCNCTCTCTCACACACACACACACACACACACACACACACACACAAACACACACATGCACAGACACACACACACACTAGGTGGCCCCCTACCCCCTCAGCTCCACCCATTAGCAAGTAAGCTCCTCCCACTCATTCACGTACATACATACCCTGTGTCCCCCTGCCCCATAAGCTCCACCCCTCAGCAAGTATGTCCCTTCCACTCACGCACCCCCGGCCACTCATACACACACACACACACACACACACACACACACACAACTTTCATAATCCCAAGTGTGCAAAGGGATAGAACTTCTCCTGCTTCTCATTCCACTTAATTTCTTGTCATTGCATCTTCTCTCCATTGCCCTCTCAAGGGCTTTGCCTGGGAGGCAGACACGAAAGAGGGTCCAGAGGTCCTTAACACCCACCTTTTCATCTCTCACCCCTGAAGGAGGGAATTTGACTCCCTGAAGGAGGGACAGTGGGATTTGGCACAGTTGGGAGGTATTATATTGCATTCACTCAAGCTGATCAACCCTGACGTAATATAAGAGAAGGTGCCAGGCCCTTTGTGTGGGTGAAACACACAGAGTCTGTGTCCTGCCCTCTCTCCTGTACTCACTGGCTCATAGACTAGCTGGTCTCTCCGCCTCTCTCAGGAAAGCAATCAGGGATCCAGTTCTGTAGGGCTACCAGTGCTCTGACCTTGACCAGGGTTGCAACGAAGATGGGAGCCAGGCTCTGCTTCCTAATTAATAAGCAGTTTTTTACTTTCTGAACCTGGTTATCCCACTTCTCCTCTCTAGGGGGAGTCTCTGCACTCCCAGAGGCCAGGCAGAACTCCCTGTTCCCCATACAAGCTTAGGAACGATCCTAAAATTACCATTCTGGACCACAGGATACCTCTTAGGGCCAGCCTTGAGCAAGGCCAGTAGCGGCCGTAGCTTGGGCCCTGCAGTCAGACGGAGTTCAATTGTTGTCAGTCGCCCTGAGTCTCATTGGAAAGGGTGGCATATAAATTAAAATAAATCAACAAAAGGGGTGGGGCTATAGGAGGCAGGGGAATAGGAATTAGGGTCGCCACCTATGCACATTTTTTATTAGCACTTACGAAAAATACATGTTGCAGGGCAAGTGTTCCTTAAAAATGTGCATAGGTGGCAACCCTAATAGGGAACCTCACATTTTATTTTCATGGGACACACAAATTCTAAGGCCATTCCTGGGGACGCTGCAGCATACATCCCGAAATTTCAAGCAGCCAAAAGATGGAAAGGTCCAGCCCACTCAGCCGTTAAGATCCACCCCTCATAAAATAAGTTCCACCCCCTTCATACACATAGCGTATTTTCAGACGTTATGATCCCACACTCAACCACGGTGAATACCCACATGGTGAACAAGGGACCGTAATGTCTGTTGGCCCAACAGGTGATTCCCACCAGACGTTCACCACAGTGAATCACGGGCAGGAATCTCATTGACCATGCAAAAGCCCCTGCTGCCCGGACCATGGCTGTTTGCGTCGTCAATGAGATTCCCGCCTGTAATCAATGGGATCATCACGTCTGTCCCCTGACCACAGCCCGGAATCAGTGGCTGTGCCTGCCGCCGCTGATTCTGGGCCGTGGGCAATGCCCCAGGAGATGGGCGGGTGGGCGCTGCGACCGCATTGACCGCGGCACCCACCCGTCTCCCAGGGGGCGGGAAGCCTAGGGAGCGTTGGGGGGGGGCTGTGAGGCTGCACGTTGGCCGTGCAGCCCCGCCCCCCCGATTCCCTGCCAGGATCAGCTGACACATCTGTTGGCCATGCCGTTTTGATCCCGGCGGGGGATCAATTGGTGATTCCATGACGGGGCCAATACTGACTCCATCACATCTGAAAATACCCATTGTTCCCAACATTCTGAGTGTCAGCGTCAGCACGAGAGCACCATCTTTGAAAAGGGCCGAGCATGCTCGGAAAGGGCCATTCAGGTTTTGGTGGTTTTTTTTGTCTTTTCCTGTTTTTATGGATTTTTTAAAAATATTATTTTATGTGTGTTTTATATGGTTATATTTTGTAAGCCACCCTGAGTGTTTTTTAGGGAAGGCCAGATAAAAGTTTAAATAAATAAACAAACCTCTTGGCCTTGTTCCTCTCTAATAATGACTGTTCAGCTTCAGGTACATTAATAATAATAATAATAATAATAATAATAATAATAATAATAATAATAATAAAGCATTGCAGGGGATGTCAGGGAAGGCATGGTGGCATTGAAAACCTGGAGGATCAAGTTGTTTTAGAAACCTTTATGCTTTGTCAATTTGCCACCGCATTTCACTGTTATCAGAGAGAGGCAAACAGAACACTACACCTGTGTTCTACTGGCCTCCATCTGGTAACCGAAAGCTGCTGTCGTTACATCAGCTCTGGCAGTTTAATAAAGCATCAAAGGTTTCTGTAACAACTTTGATCTTCCAGGTGCATCTGTCCAAACGTACAACAGCCCATCATCAGCTTCCCAGTCAAGTTCTGTCAGCTTCTGGTTAAAGCTGGTTATTCTGGAATAATAAGGTGCTGTGGTTTCTGGTAGTCTGTAAAACAAGTGGTGGGAAAACACCATATATATCTAATTTATATATATAGATAGATTTCTTGCTGGCGTAAAGCATCATAGCTCCTCTAAATTCATAGAATATTAACTAGGGCAGGGGTGGAGAACCTCAGTTCCAGAGGTCGAACGTGGCCTGCAGCTAGTTTTTAATACGGTCTTTTCCCAGTGCCTGGATCTGTCCCCCGGATCTAGTTCCTACTAGATCTAGTTCCATCACTACTCAGAGTAAGGGAGCAGAGATGAAGGCAGGCACAGAAGGATAGGGGGACAGATCCATTGCACAGATCCATGATGGGGACATTCTTCTTCCAAAGTACACCCCTTAGGCACACCTGCCCCCAACTTTTTGCTGGCAGATGGAATTTAAATAAGAAGAAATGCAAGCCAAATGAAATGAAATTAGATGTGTTTTTAGAACTCATGATGACTTTACTAATCAACAAGTTGTATAAAACATCACTAGATCCATTAAAGTAGAATCTATAAGTTGACCTTTTCTTTAATAAAAAAAAGAGAGAGAGAAATCAAAAACCATATTATAACCACAAACGCTCAAGTTAAAATGTGGTAAAGAGACAGTTGCACAAAACTGAATTAATGGAAAACGTCAAAGTAAACTTGAAAGGGCTAAAGGAAAGTTAAAATAATAATAATTTTTTTAAAAGCAGGTCGCTTCTCTATCTTCTACAAAACCATTACTGGCTCTTGCCTTCCAACCTGTAAGACAAAAAATGTTGTTGTCATTTATTATGATTATTATGATTATTATGATTATTATTTAGTAGTAGTAGTGTCTTGCATTGTTTTATTATTGTTGTTTTTCTTTCTTTTATCATTGTTTTGCATTGTTTTATTATTCTTGTTTCTTCTTCTTCTTCTTCTTCTTCTTCATCATCATCATCATCATCATCGGAAAGACAAGGGAGAGAGAAACATAGGGAGAGACAGGACAAATTCATGGTGAAGTTGAGAAGTCAGAGATGTCCATGATTAACTTAATTGCAAGGGAGAAGGGGACCCTGAATGACAGGACAGTAGAGGAGCATCAGTCAGCAGCGGGCTGTGGGGGTGAGGAGCTAGGGAAAGACTTGACAGAGTAGATAGGTTTTTTAGGAGGGATGTGAATGGAGGGACGGACAGACGGAGGAAGCAGTGCGTTTGTGATCAGAGTGGGGGTTCCAAGCCCATAGGGAAGCATGGGGGAAGGGGAGAAGATGGTTTAGGGAGCCGGATGAGACACTAGGGTGGGGGAAGGTGGCAGCTGAAGAGGAGAAAAGTTCTTGGATGGGAATGCAGTAGGAAATGAGGGCAGAAAAATAAGGAGAAGCAAGGTAATTAAAAAAGCCTTTTCAGGTGAAGACAAGGAGTTTGTGCTGGATGCGAAGTCAGAGGGGAGGAAGACAACAAAGATTGGGTTCAAAATGGTGATCTAGATGATCCTCGAGGTTCCTTCCAGTCAAAAAATTCTATGATTCTTTCTACAATCAAAGAGGCAGGTAAGGTCGATGACCTTGGCAGAGAGGGTTAGCAAATAAAGCAGAAACGGGTATTTAATTTAGTGCCATGGGTACTACATTTTTGAGTACTGCACTGAGTACTTGACGGGCTACCTGGGTGCTGATCAGATTCCTGGATACCCGGAAAATCGATTATTTCCAGTTCTGCTTTTTGATTTTCCATTTACTGATTGGTATATCATTATGGAAAACTGAAAAAAAAAATCAATATGGAAAACTAAAAATTAATCAGGACCAGAAGTTTCCACTTTCCAGGATAGAAAACCAAAATAGGTGTCAGAAGTTGAAATACTGGAATGGACGTAAAAAATATAGGGACCAGAATTCAGCATTCCTGGACATCGAATACTCAAATTGGGTCACAGTTGGGTACCAATGAGTACCCAATGTTGTTGGGTTGATTCAGGGACCAGAAATTCATTGGGCATACCCGTTTTTTCAGGTACTCATTTCAGCTCTAGTCAGCATTTGTTTTTGTTTTTAAGACAGAACGACTGGAAGAACCAAAAGAAGGACAAAAGGAAAATGTATATTAAATTTATCCCTGGGCAGATTAGCACTGATAATTCTAAGCACCATCTCTGTCCCACTCAACATTCATTCTTACCTCAGAAAAAAAGGAACTTGGTAACCATGAGCATGTTTAAGGCAATACTTTTGATCAGGAACACCCTGAAGGCCAGTATATTGATCGACAGAGTATTTATTTTCTCCATGTCTTTATCTGTAAGAGAGAAATAGTTTTTGAGGCTGGCAATGGTTGAATTGATATCACAGGAAAAATGTGACTCAGTCGTGTTAGATCACATGGAACAATTTTACTGAGATTTGAACAACTTTTACCGGGAGGAAACAAAATACATTAAGGGGGAACCAGCAGTGGATCCTCTAAAATCACTGGAGAATAAAAAAAAAAGTCTCTAGGTGATTTTTGAAGATGAAGAGGGAGGAACATCCAGAGGGAGCAAATGCCACTCCGAGAGGCCCACCAGAGCAAAGGCCTGATTGCCCGCTGACTTAAGGCATAATGGCAGGATCCCCCAAAAGTGGGCGGTATCTGAGTGTAGGTAGCCAGCAGCCTGAGGTTTCAGGAGCAGGTCTCATTGCCACAAGCGTATGAAATATAAGATGGATTCTACTCTGACCATTTTCACATGGTGCTGTTGGGTGGGGGGATGGGTGTGTGCTGGCAGTGGGTGGAGGTGAGTGTGCTCTCTTTCCCACCCAACCACCCATCTCGACCCACGGAGCCTCCTCCATTTTTTTGGGTGGTCCCGCAGGTGGGAGATGAGTGGAGGTGGGTGTGCGCCGGGAGCACGCACACATGCACAGACCCCCATGCACCGCCCGTGCTGTTTGCACAGACACACACCCCCACTCACCGCTGAAGCATGCACATGGAAAACCCACCACATACCCAGCCGGAGAGGGGGGGAGGGGATCTGTGCAAAAACGGCCTCTATTAAAATTAAGAGAATCACGTCAGCATAAAGCAAACCAGACCTTTAAAAAGATTCATTTTAAACTAACCTTGGGGGCTGGTATCTGAACTTCTGCAGACCTCACTCACAGCCGTGGGAGGCAGAGACATTGTTAAATCTGAACGGGTAAAAAGATAAAAGAAAGGGGGGGAGAGAAGAAAAATGTAGAACATGAAGACTGCAAACTCCTATAATTGTCAGTACAAGGTAGAGCTGAAAGAAATATTTGACACAAATGTCAAATTTGACAAACGCTGTGTATTCTAAATTAGAGCTGAAATGGGTAGTTAATTTGCTACCCACAGGAAATCCCTGCATTTTCAAGTAGTACATTGAAAAACATTCCAGATACTTAATGGGCTACTCAATTGCCAATCGAGTACCCAGATACTAAAAAAGATCAGTAATTTCTGGTACCGACAGTAAATTGGGACCAAAGGCTGAAAAATTAGGACAGGAAATTAAAAAATTGACACCGGAAGACAACATTCTGGGACTGGAAATTGACTTTCTGGGATATTCCAGAACACTGGGTACTTGCATCAGGTCGAAATTGGGTACCAATTGGTACCTGATATTAAGTTGATTTGGGTACTGGAAATTCAATGGGTATACTCATTTTTTCATGCAATCGTTTCAGCTCTAAATCCATTTTAGTGAAGTTGATATGAAGTGATGGTTCACATCAAGCTTTGTTTACAACTGAAATTGTCAACTGGGCTCTCAGACCAAAGAAAGAGATTCCCTACCCCTCTTGAAAACCATACCTGGAAGTTGCTCTGATACCAGGATTTTATTAGTCTGTTTGTTATTATGTTGCACTGAGCAATGCACATCCTTGTTTGATGTAATGTTGGCCACCTTTATGGCACTGTATTTCCCACTGGAAGACAGGATGTGTTCGAAGTTTTCATAGAGAACTGAGCTGTCGGCATTCATGGATATCTTGTGTTCTTGGGGGTAGAAATCTTGGGCTAGACAAGCGGCCGTACCAATGGAGTCTTCTGATTTCAAAATAAAGACAGATGGCGAGGAAGACGTTGGGTTATCTGAAAGGCAGAATGGATTGACCATGGTGGGATATAATCCACTTCAGGACCTTAGACCTCTATTTTACACCAGGGCGTTCCACGCTTATATTGCAAATTCAAGTTTCTTCATGGACACCCTACACACAGAGCACAGACACACAGAGATGCATAGGCACCATCACCACAGAGTACACACAATTAGCACGATACAAAGTGTGCACACACATACAGATGCACACATGAAAATCACAGTGTGCAGATACTCACGCACGCAAAGAATACAGACCTCCACAGCACTCAGACACACAGACTAGATCCCAGATTCACATCCAGCGCATAACAATGACTATAGTAGTAGCAAGTTGATAACATCTTTAACTCACTGACACTGTGAATTACACTTGCATTTCTGACTGAGTCTCCCATATGTTGTGGAGGAGATAATAATAATAATAATAATAATAATAATAATAATAATAATAAATCAGTAGTCAAGGATAGGTACAAAGCCATTTTCATAATCGAAAAGGAATTAATTCAGCCCTTTTCATTAGATTAAAAAGTAATCAGCCATGCAGAGTAAGAAATAAATTACTGATCTTTGTTTACTTTTATGGAGTTATGAGTGGTACATTAGGTTAATTAATTAATTAATTAATTAATTAATTAATTAATTGCTTGCTTGATTGATTGATTGATTCTTTAATTGATTAATTGATTAATTGATTTGCCATTTTTCTACCCTACCCCCTCCTGCTCAAAAGCAGCTTGAGGAAAAAAGGTGAATTTTACGTTAATAAACCAGAATTCCTAATGAATTTTAGGTGTTAATGAACCAGAATGCCACAAAACTGTGCACTATACTTCCTAAATGAGTGATATATTATTTCTATTGCCAGTCTCTGCTGAGCTCCCTCCCTCCACCGCACTCCAAGATATGTTAGAAACTGGAAGAGAGTTCAATGTCAATTTTCCCAGTTTCATAGCAAATTACACTGTGAAGTGGGTTGCTGTTTTTAAATTGATCCTCCTGCTCAATGGACACAAGGTAGTTCGGATCTGGTATCGTTTCCTGGACCAACTTTTGTGGGTGAGGACATGCAAGCTTTCAATCCACAGTGTGAATAAAGGGTTGACTAAAGAGAATAGGCAAGCTTCCAGTGTCTAGTGGATATGGATAAGGGGTTGAATTTGGACCTGGAAGACTATGGTTCAGTTCCTTGTCCAAGCTGTGAACTCCCTGGGTGATCTTGGGCATAGAAGAACATTAGATAGATAGATAGATAGATAGATAGATAGATAGATAGATAGATAGATAGATAGATAGATAGATAGAACGAACGAACGAACGAACGAACGAACGAACGAACGAACGTGGCCAAACGTTCATTTGAAGTTGGTGCACCATGGGAAGGTGTGCTCCCATGACCCACACAGCAGCCGCTCACGGCCATGCACATGGAGTATTCCTGGAAAATACAGAGTGCCCCATACGGGCCAAAGTGGGTGCCTCCACGGACAGGGCAGCCATTCTGAGAGCCACTTGTTTGAAGCCCTCTCCGCACACCTTGTGTACGTGGTGGCTGCTGCCCCATGCACTGACCATGGACCCCTACCCTCAAGTCCTGCTCTTTTAAACACACCCAGAGATATAGATCTATAATATTTATACTTATACATAACTTTCATCAAGAAATAAACTGAAATAAAATTAAGTCTTTCTTCTCAAATCCAAACTTTATTTGCAAATTCTAATTCAGAGACTCCCAAATTTTCACTGGGGTGACTGTGTTTTGAGAATTAACTAAAATCCCATTACCAGAAATCTCAAAGACATGCAAAATATCTGTAAATTTGTTTTGTATTATGTCCCCATCCAATGCATGATCTGGGAGCCTCTCATCTAATGATTCTCAGCTCTCTAGGTATAGCTATGAGTATAATTCCACTGACTTCAACTAACCTGCTTGAATATCTACCTGCTCAGGATAGGGTCCGCTGTCATAAAATATGTTCCATAGATCCTTTAGCTGCAATCGCAAAATATTGAAGCCAACGGCATACCTTCCATTGACTTTAATGGGTAAGCATTGCACTCCTAGAATTGCACTCATTGAATTCCTTATACCATAAGCTGAAAACATTAGCACATAACTTTAAGATAACTTTAAGAGTTAAACATTTACGAGTTTCTGATCACTTACTTGGGTCGACTGTAACTTTAGTCCCTGGAGAGTCATAGATCACAACATCACAGACCTTTCGAAAAACCTCAGCAAAGAAATTAAATAAATAGAAACCCCATTTTTCATTATATTTTACCACAAACCTGTTGAACATGATCCCCTTCCAATCCATCATCTGAAACTCTCTTTGAGGAATCGAAAAGTATTGACAATTTTGACCCATGAAATATATTAATCTGAATCTTCTGAATCTTCTTCATGTCTCTTGCGTACCTTTTTTTATTGTTCCTCTGAATATTAAGAGGAATGAAGCAACCAAAAGTCCTAAACATGGTCTCCATCATCTACTTTTCATTCCAGGATCGAAAATTAATGTATTTGCACACAAATACATTGTCTTCTTGAAATGTCAGGTTTTTGTGCAGGTCTCTATGGAATCTGATTCACAGTGCTGCTACCCCATCCCACAGTGATAATCTTCTTTATAAAACACCTTCTCTTCATACAGCTGTGGAAGTGTAGCAATCAGACAGATACCATCTCAGAAGAACTCAATTCATTTGCAGAATAAATTATGCAGTTATTTACCCTCTCAGCTAGTACTAGAACTAGGGGACACTCCATGAAACTCATGGGTGGCAAGTTTAAAGAAAATAAAAGAAAATATTTTTTCACTCAGCGTATGATTGGGTTGTGGACTCTACTGCCAGAGGCCGTGGTAAGGGCCAGTACTATAGCTGAGTTTAAAGGAGGTTTGGACAAGTTTTTGGAAGATAGGTCCATTAGCAGCTATAAGACAGATAGGATCAGGGAACATGATGGGAGCTGGGGGGAAACAACAGAGAATGGATCCCCCATTGTGACCTATTGGGTGCTTCTCCCAAGCCACTGTGATTGGCCACTGTCGGAGACAGGATGCTGGGCTAGATGGAACATTGGTCTGACCCAGTAAGGCACTACTTATGTTCTTATGATCATATAACTCCAGTCCTGTGTGCACTGTACTGGCTGCCAATAATCTTCCAGGCCTGATTCAAGGTGCTGGTTTTAACCTTTAAAGCCCAACATGGTCTGGGTCCCACTTACATGAAGGACTGCCTCATTCTCTGGGCCCTAAGGCAGCATCTGCCATCTGCTGGGAGCGCTCTCCTTGAGGTCCCTTATTGTCGGCGGGTGGCCATCATTAGGAGGGCATTGTCTGTGGCTGCACCACTGCTATGGAACTCCCTCCTGGAGGAGGTCCATCACTGTTTGGACCTGCTCACCTTCTGGCAGCTTTGTAAGACCTTATTGTTCCACCAGACATTTGGAGAAGGAGACGGGCAGGGTGGGGAAGGTGTTTGAGGTTGTGGGTTGGGGGGGAGATGGGTTATTTTATTTATATTTTACTATAATGATTTATTGAAGTTTTGTATTATTTGATATTGTGAGAAGCCATGAGCTGCCTGAGGCAGGAGGGACGGAAAATTAAGAATTCTAAATAAATAAGTAAGTAAATAAATGGAAATGAGGGGGGTGAGATCAGAGCAGGGAACACCAATAAGGAAGAAGTTGCAGTAGTCAAGGTGAGAGATGACTAGGGCACGGACTACGGTTTGGGCCATGGAAACAGTTAGGCAAGGCTGGATTTTTTCAATATTATGCAGAGTGCAGCGACAGGACTTGACAACAGCCTGGATCTGATACTGAGGAGTAAAGGAGAGGGAGGAGTCAATGAATCCCAGGCTACGCACCTGAGGGAAAGGCTGGATGGTGACCCCCTCAATGGAAATTGAGAGCGAAGGCAGAAGGGAATGTTTGGGGGGAAATATGAGGAGTTCAATCTTAGGGCGCTTTTAGACGATCCCACTGACAAGCGGGATCGTTAAGTGCCGGCATATCCCCCCCGCCTTTCTGTCTACGCCGGGTCTGCTGCTCAGAAGAGCATCAGACCCGACGTAGAGACTCAGTGCGCATGCGCGCCCTTCTGCGCATGTGCACTCGGCAAAATATCAGGGAAGTGTGCCGTGAAGCCGGCACAACGGCGATCCACATCGGAGGGGGCAGGATCGCCTGCCCAGTCTGACGCTGGCTTAAATGTAAGTGTAATTTAAACGAGCACAAAGAAACGCGGCTGATCAAAGGATCAGCCGCGTTTCTTGTCTCGTTTAAAAGTGCACTTAGTCATATTAAGCCTTAATTGGCAGTGAGACATCCAAGCAGAGAAGTCAGAGAGACAGTCTTCAATATGAGAGTGGATTGAGGGGAAGAGTCTTGGGGTGGAAAGAGAGCTGAGTGTTGCCAGCATAGAGGTGATATTGAAGGTTGTGGTCAACAGTGTCAAAGGTGGCAGAGTGATCAAGAAGAACAAAAATGGAATAGAGGCCCTCAGGCTTAGCTAAGACCGCTTTTAGACGTGCACAGTGTGCCCATGGCATAAAATCACGCTGCATGTAAAAATCCCGCATGCGGGATTTTAGACGCAATATTTTCTGCATTAAAGCCAGTTGTGTGTTCTTTTAAAACCATGAATAAAATACCTCGACATCGAGCAGCCCCAAGGTCAGTGATTTTAGCAAAGGAAGTCTCAGTCAAGCGGAGAGGCCAGAAGCCCAGTTGAAGGACGTCAACTGGAAGAGAGGAAATCAAGACAACCTGTAGACAGTTCACTCCAGAAGCTAGGAAGGGGAGGAGTGAGATAGGGTGATAGATGGAGGGATCGAGGATAGAGGAGATAAAGGATAGAGGAGACGGTGGCATGTTTGAGGGCCAATGGAAAGGATATAGTAGAGAGGGAGAGATTGATGATGTACATCAGAGAGGGTGCAGCAGTTGGGTGCCTGAAATACTAAAATGTCAAAATACTGGCAACCAGTATACAGAAATATTTATTTATTTATTTATTTATTTATTTGTTTGTTTGTTTGTTCAATTTTTACCCCATCCATTCCTCAAAGGCTCAGGGCAGCTTTTAAGACTATAAAAGATATATAAACATAAAACATATATAAAGGCTTTCTTTGCTGTCCTCATTGGGTAATTTCAGACGTAACGATACCACGGTCAACCACAGTGAACTACGGACAATCCCACAGCGCGGCCAAAGAGCCATGAACGTTTGATCAGCAGCATCCAGATGTTCACCATGGTCAATCACCTGTAGGGGCCAAAGCCAACCATGGTTCTAGAGGTCGGGACGGGACCATCCTCGGAAGCGAGGTGAAAGTGATTCCCACTGGGAAACTGCCAAACATAACGACTGAATACTAACCACCAGGCAGAATCATAACAAATGATCCCCAGCTGTGGCGAGAGCACACAGTGTCGTTGCCAGGCAATGAGCAACACACAGGGTAATTTCAGACGTAATGACCCTGGAGGCCCACCATGCTGAACCATGGACCTGAATCCATTGCGGATCCCGGTCAGGAATCAGGCCACCTGTCCTTTAGACATACCGGCCTGATTTTGGAGGGGGAGCGGGGAGCGGGCGGGGCTGCATGGGGAGGGGGCGGGGCTGCACGGCACAATGTGTGGCTGCACAGCCCCGCCGCACCTCCTTGTGCACTCCCAGCTGGCCGCCCTCCAGGAGATGGGCGGGTGCAGTGGCCAATTCGACCACTGCGCCCGACGCTGTCCCGTGGTCGGGATCATGATCTGGGCCAGCTGAAGGTAACAGACGTTACTTTCAACTGATCCCAGATCATGGCCACTGTGATAACGGTTGGGGCCCGATCCCACCACGATTCTGGACCATCGGATGGCCGGAGGTCCAGAATCATGGTAATTGCGATTCCCACCAGAGGTTCACTGGGGTGAACAACTGACAGAATGCACAACAGACGTTACTGGACAAACGGCCACCACAGGGGATTCACAGTGGTTGACCGTGGTCTCGTAATGTCTGAAATTACCCTCAGACCGGGGAGGGAGATTTAAAGGGCACACAGCAGCAGGGGGAACATGGCAGGACAGAGCAAGATAGAAGGGAGAGGAGAGCGGAGGGCGAGCGAGGCGGGGGGAGGTGTAGGTGGGGGGAGTAGTAGTAGGAGGGAGGAGGTGGCTGGGCCTGAGGGGACAATGGGCCAGGGGCAGAGGCACCCCGGAAATGGGAAAGGAGAGAGAGGGGGGCTGGCACAGCAGCAGAGGGGCACGAAGGGAGGGGTGCCCAGCAGGAGGGAGGCAGGGGGTGGGCCGAGAGTCGGAAGGGCCGAGGACACTAACCCCCCCCCACAACCCACAGGAGACAGGCATAGGAGGAACCGCAGGAAGAAGGCACACGTGGGAGATGCCGGTACCAGCGAGGGGGCAATGGGGTCACAAGGAGACCCAGGACTTTATAAGGATCTGGGGTTCCCTGGAGCACCAGGTGGAGCTCGCCGTGAACCACAGGAGTGAGCATGTGTTCACAAAGATCGAGCGGGACATGGAGGTGGTGGGGCACCACAGGACCATGGCCCAATGCCTCTCCAAGGCCAATAAGCTCAATATGGGGTACAAGGCCATGAAGGTCAACAACCAGCAGTCTGGACATGGAGCACGGATGCCCTGGACCGCGTCCTACACATGAAGGGCTCCATAGTTGTCCCACAGCTTGTGGGGAGTGCCGTGGTCCAGGCCAGAGAACGGGCTGATGTATCCCCATCCCTGGCAGTCCCGCACTCAGGCACATTGGAAAAGGGTAACCAGTCTGAACACGCGCGGAAGTGGTTTTGTGCAAGCACCAACTGGCTGCCCATTTCCAAAATGGCAGCAACACTGCCACCACCATTTTGGAAAAGGCTTTGCATCCACAGAATGGTTCAGTGGCCATTTTGCATATGCCCTGTTATTTTTATTTTTATTTTTATTTTTATTTTTATTTTTATTTTTATTTTTATTTTTATTTATTTATTTATTTATTTATCTATTATATTTTCATACTGACCCCCTCTGTCTTCACAGCTCAGGGCAGCGTCCAGCATTTTAAAAACAAGAACATAAAAACATTTAAAACAGCCAATAATAAAGCTAAAAACAAAAATACAGCCCCCCCCCCATTGATTGATTTAATTATGGATCTATAATACAGATCCATAATTAAATCAAGAATTAAAGATGTGTATCCGTAATACAGATTCAGATCCATAATTCCCTCTGGAAACCCATTCCTAATCCCATCCTCATTGTTTTGGAAAGCTGATTCGACAAGCCTGTGATTTCGTAGCTATAAGGCATCCTCCTGTCCTTGAGCCAGGAGTTTGACTAGAAGATTCTTGAGGTACCTTACAGCCCTATCATTCAATCAAAGGGTATTTTGAAACAGCTTAGGCCTGGCAGAATCTGGCCCAACTGCTGAACAGACGTGTCAGTGGCCTGGGCCAGGGAGGAGGCAGGGAGAGGGCGTGGTGGCATGTGAACATGGGTCCACAGGCCCTGACTCCCCACACTGCTGAATGCAGCCCTCCCACTGTTCTGACAGGCAGCCGCGGTGTCCTGTGAGGCCACCACGCATACCTGGAACAGCCCCAGCCATGGACTGGAGTCAGGCATAGCGGGCCATCACGTCCCCATCTCGAGATGTCTTCCCTGGGCTGGAACATCACTTAGCCCTGGCACTCAGCAATCGGCCCAACTAACAGCCCAGGCTATAAACTGCCACGACCCAGGGACAGTACTGATTCAGCCTGGGAAAACATCTGGCACGTGGGGTCAGATGTGACAGCACCATGGGTGGCCACGTGGGTCACCCATGGTACCGTTGTGTCTGAAAGTACCCATAAAGAAGAACTGAAGTCAAATTCTCAGAGACAGAGAATGCTCTGAGAACATGTGTAGTATAATGTTCTTAGCTGTCGGCTGTCTCACAAAACATCTTGCTTATGCAGAGCTGCCTCTTTTGGTATCCATTCTGGGAATTCTGAACTATGGTTGATGGGCTGCTGTTATATGCCTTAATCACACACACACACACACACACACACACACACAATGTGAATTCCTTCCTGGCGATGAAGCCCCCTTCATCAGAAATCTAGAAGTCAGGGTTTTTGTTTGAGCTCAGACTGCCTTGCACACATTGTGATTCATGTGCACTGCAGTAATACTCAGCGGCATCTTCAGGTTTCAGCCTTGTCATTTCTAAGTACAACATTCGATTGTTGTTATCCCTAGAGATGGTGCAACGTCCTTTTACAGAATCTGAGTAAGATTTAGAGCCTCCATCTAATCTGCTAATTTCAGCAACTGCCTGCAGTCCTCTCCCTGGAACGTGTCTGACCCAGGACAGCCCGGAGCTCTGAAAGTCAAATCCAGTAGCTTTGCAGGAGATCCAGAGAGACTCGCCCAATGTTTTCACTCCTCCACCTGATGCTACGAATTGCATCCATGAATGGACACCTTGATGGTAAAAAGAGACATTTAAAATGATTATCTTCACAATAATCGCAATTGATAACATTTTCCCTATCTCTCAAATGTCTAATTAAATTACCTTTGACAGCTAAAAGGAAAAAACTGGTAGTTATCCATGGTTCCATCGACCTGGTTGTGAGGTGAGTTACTCAAGGAAAAGGAGGGATGGAATTTTAAATTCAGAATTACAGAGACAAGCGAACTCAGACAGCTCTTAGCAAACAATATGACTATGTGAATTTTGCTTTCTCTTTTGTGTAAGACCGAAAAGACTCCACCCCAGAGTCGACTAGGCTTTATCAATTTATGTGGGGCTAAATCAGCACCTATCTATAGTGTTAAAAAAATATAATTATAATTATTAGTGCTGGTCCTAAAACTTTCAATCAAACCATTTTTGAGAAAAAAAATAGCAAACCGGCGTTTTGCTCTCCACCTGATCTCAGCACACAAGTGCTGCCACCTTGTTCCCAGTGTTGTACCTGCTAACACACTACGTGCTATCATTAGACTCAGTGTTGGCCATGTGTTCAGCTGGAACACACAAATTGTCCTTGGGGCATCTTTAGACATAACAAAGACTAGGTGTCAAAACTCCTAAGCACGTGTTTGACCATTGTGTGTAAGCACCATAACAATCCCAACACCAATTTGGCCACCCGTTGAACATGCAATGTGAACACCATTGCAGCACAAGGACAATTTGCGTGTTTTGGCTGAATACGTGGCCAACACTGTGGGTGTCTTTAGACATAACAAAGATCGAGTGTCAAAACCCCTAAGCACGTTTTTGGCTGTTGTGTGTAAGCACCATAACAATCCCAACACCAATTTGGCCACCCATTGAATACGCAATGTGAACACCATTGCATCACAAGGACAATTTGGGTGTTCTGGCTGAACACGTGACCAACGTTGTATCTAATGATATTGAGTGGCATATTAGCAGGTACAACACAGGGACCGAGGTGGAAACATTTGTGTGCTGAGATTGGGTGGCGAGCAAAATACCGATTTGCCCCAAGATGGGCTGTGGGTCTAAATAGTGCCACATGGTGAACACAGAGCCAAAACAGTATTCGTATCAAGGTCAAAACACACATTCAGACACACGTTGACGTTAAGTTTAAAGACACCCTGTGTCCAATGATATAGAATGACATATTAGCAGGTACAACATGGGGACCGAGGTGGAAACACTTGCGTGCTGAGATTGGGTGGCAAACAAAATACTGATTTGCCCCAAGATGGGCTGTGTGTCTAAGCAGCGCCACATGGTGAAAACAGGGCCAAACCGGTGTTCATATCAAGGTCAAACACACACATTCAGACACCCATTGACGTTATGTCTAAAGACACCCCTTGCGATGCAATGGAGTTCACATTGCATGTTCAACGGGTGGCCAAATTGGTGTTCGGATTGTTATGGTGCTTACACATAATGGCCAAACATGTGCTTAGGGGTTTAAACACCCAGTCTTTGTTATGTCTAAAGAGACCCCCTGTCAGCCATGCGTTGGGCTGTCTGTCATGATGGGGGGAGGGGCTGAGGCCACAGCACGGGGGCGAAGCCAGCTGGCTGCACATCACTCCACACACCCCTCCCCGGCCAAGTCAGGCTCGGGGAACATTTGGTTCCATCCCCCAACGTAACCCAGCCTGTAGTGGCAGAGCCAGCTATCTCCCACCGGCAGACATGTAGCCGCAGCAGCAGCTTGTTGTTCCTGGGGCTTTTGATTTCTATTATGGGGTCGAAATGGAGGATGGGAGCTGGGGACACCTATGGCCCCACTTTGAGGGGCACACATCTGCAGGGAGTGTTTAGATGAGAACAGGGAAGGGGGGACCCATCCAGGTGTGGGTAGGATTGGGTTTTATGGAAATGCTTGATAGAGAGAGGGATATGGGCTTTGCCATGGACCTTCTGTGAAGGTGTGTGTACATACAAGTGTGGAAAGATTTAGGAATGTAAGGAGAGGAAGTAGGAGTGGTGTGTTAGAGTTGAGAATAGGGGGGTCGACTGGGCATGCGCAGACAGCTAGACGTGCACGACTGAGCACCCTCCAGACCCAATGCAAAAATCTGATATTCGAGACCAAATGCCCAAATAAAACCAGCGAAAAGCCACGAGTATTAAAAAATGGAATGAGTCAGGATAAAAAAAAAAAGTTGCAGACTCGACGATCGACAAATACTATCTCCCGAGACGCAGCACGAGGAAGGGGGAGGCTGCGGCACTCAAAATGGTAGACACGGTGCTGAAAGACAGCATGGGGGATCCAGCTTCACTCTCACAGGTACTTGACCTTTTTAGGTCAATATGACAGAGACATATTGAATAATTTATTATTGAATAAAACTTTAGATCAAATCATTTTTGAGAAAAATAGCATATATATATTTTGGAGATTGGGGGGGGCGGGGAATAATTTTTTCTGTCAACATGTTTTGACTGCCTGAAGACTCTCTGGCCTGACAAGGGAGCACACGCAAAGGCACCACGGTGGCATGGACAGAGCATGGCAATCATGGGACAAAGGGGCTCGGTTGAACCTGGGCCTCAGACCCAGAGAAGGCTCTTTACAAGTGACCTAAGCACTGCTGGGAAGTTTTTCGAGATGGTCCGGTAGGACTGAAATGAGAATGGATTTCATTCTCATGAGATATCATGAAAATTGAGAACCCTTCGCAAGATCTTGAGACGTTCTCGCTAAGAGTTCGAGCTCCCATGAGATTCATGAAAAAAAATTGTTCGGTGTATGCGAAAATGGCCGCCACGACCATTCCGTGCATGCATAGCCCTTTTCCAAGATGGTGCAGTCCACGTTGGCACCATTTTGGAAAAGGGTAGAAGATGTGCACATGCTTAGAACCGGCTGCCCTTTTCCAAAATGGCGCCACCATGGCTATTTTGCGCATGTGCAGAGCATTGATTTCCTCCCCCCCCAAGAATCTTGTGAGAACGGATCGAGAATCAGTTATTCTTAACTTGTTCTCAATCTCAAAAATCTCTTCAAGAACCCAATTCTTGACAAGATTTGCAAGATTACTGAGAACAAGTTTAAGCCCTAGGTGGGAGAGGGGTCAGCACACCGTATCTTTCTGCTTTAAACTTTTGTAGCAGTGCTCAGGCTACTTCCAAAGGACCCTGCCGAGAAGGAAGTTATCAGTGTTGGTGGGTTGGGGTGAAGTACTGGCCACTCTGGCATCCACTTAGAAATGTCCTTCCTGGTAGGGATGGGCAAACAGAATGGAGTTCGGAAATTCGGTTCGGTTTGGTTCAGTTTGAAATTCGAGTTTGGAAATTCGGTTCGGTTCGGAAGTTCGGTTCGGTCAATCGAACAGACCGAGTTCGGTCCGAACTCCAAAATTCCGAACCGCGTTCGCCCATCCCTACTTCCTGGTGAAGTTGCTACCACCCCAGAGGCCTGTTGGGAGCTTGGGTGTTACTGTCTCCATGGGTAAACCGTGACACCCACCCTAGAGACCACACCCCTTTGCCCTTCGTGGAGTGTCTGTGTGTGTCTATAATTGGGCATGAGGCCAGGTCCGTCACAGGCTTGTTACACCACTCGGAATGGAGTCTATGGGTAGGCTCTGGGTCTGTGCCTTCTCAGCCCCACAGCTTTTCTCATGCTGCCCCAAGTACCCCCACCATCCCACATTCCACCCTCAACCCCAATTTCACTTTTACCCTATTACAAAGAGGAACTGAGATCGAATTCTGTGGAACAGAGATTCTTCTGAGATGCTGTGGTTTGGTATAACAAGCGAGTAATGCTGTCTGCCGCATGCAAACGTTTGGAAACACCTTTCTCATGTCCAGCTCCCTCTTTCGATATAGGTTCTAGGAATTCAGAAGCAACTGTCGGCCCAGAGGTTTGCCAGCAGGAGTTTTATCTACTCTGAAATAGTCTGCTCTGAGAACATGTGTAGTATAACTTTTTTAGCTGTCAGCGCTGTCAGGAAACATCTTGCTCATGTAGGGCTGCCTCTTTGGGTATACATTCTGGGAATTCAGTACTATGGCTGATGTGCTGCTGTTATATGCCTTAAGGAAAAATCCCCCCACCCATTGTCAATGTGAATTCCTTTTGCTGAAGCCTCCTTCTATTGGAAATCTATAAGCCAGAGTTTTTGCTTGAGCTCAGACTGCCTACTACACAGTGTGCTCCAGAGCCACAGAAATACTCAGCGGCATCTTCAGGTCCCAGCCGGGACATGTCTAAGTACAACATTTGATTGTTGTTATCCCTAGAGATGGTGAAACGCCCTTTTGCAGAATCTGAATAAGATTTAGACCCTCCATCTAATTTGCTAATTACAGCAACAACCTCCAGTCCTCTCCCTGGAATGTGTCTGACGCAAGACGTATCATAGTTCTGAAAGTGAAATCCCATAGCTTTGCAGGAGATCCGGACAGAGTCTCCCAGTGTCTTCACTCCTCCACCCTATGCCACATATTGGATCCCTGAATGGACACCTTGATTATAAAAAAAGAGACATTTAAAATGATTGTCCTCACAATAATAGCAATTGATAACATTTCCCCTGTCTCTCAAATTTCTAAAATCTTAACTAAATTACCTTTGACAGCTAAAAGGAAAAAACGGATAGTTATCCAGGGTGCCATCTGCGTGGTTGTGAGGTGAGTTATTCAAGGAAATGGGGATATAAATTCAGAATGAAAGAGACAAGGGAACTAGACAGCTCTTAGCAAGCAATATGACTACGTGAATTTTGCTTTCTCCTTTGTGTAAGACCGAAAAGACTCCACCCCAGAGTCGACTGGGCTTTATCAATTTAGGCGGGGCTAAATCAGCACCTATCTATAGTGTTAAAAAAATATAATTATAATTATTCGTGCTGGTCCTAAAAATTTCAATCAAATCATTTTTGAGAAAAACTAGCATTTTTTTTTTTTTTAAATGGGGGGGATCTTTTTTTCTCTCAATATGTTTTGACTGCCTGACGACGTCCTGGCCTGCGCATGTGCGGACATAGGAGCACATGCAAAGGCACCACGGTGGCATGGGCAGGGCGTAGCGATCATGGAACAAAGGAGCTCAGTTGAACCTGGGCCCCAGACCTGGAGAGGGTCTTTACAAGTGACCTGAGCACTGCTGGGAAATTTTTTGAGATGGTGGGGTAGGACTGAAATGAGAATGGATTTCCTTCTCACGAGAATCTTGTGAGAATCGAGAACCCTTAGTGAGATCTTGAGATGTTCTCGCTAATGGTTCGAGCTCTCACGAGATTCATGGTTTGTTTTTTTTATTGTTCTGCGCATGCAAATATGGCTACCGTGGCCATTTGTGCATGTGTAGCCCTTTTCCAAGATGGCACAGGCCGCTTCAGCACCATTTTGGAAAATGACAGATGGTGTGCACAAGCTCAGAACCGGCTGCCCTTTTCCAAAATGGCGCCGCAGTGGTCATTTTACACATGTGCAGAGCATTTCCCTCCCCCCCCCCAAAGAAGCTTGTGAGAACGGGTTGGGAATCAGCCGATTCTTGACTCGGTCTCAATCTCAAACATCTTGTCAAGATCCCAATTCTCAACAAGATTTGCGAGATTACTGAGAACACGTTTAAGCCCTAGGTGGGAGAGGGGCCAGCACACCACCTCTGCCTACTCTAAGAGTTTCCTAGTAGTGTTCAGGCTGCTTCCAAAGGACCCTGCCCAGAGAAGGAAATTTTCAGAGTTGGTGGGTGGGGGTGGAGTACTGGACACTCTGCCCTCCACTTTGGAAAATTCCTTCCGGGTGGAGTTGCTACCCCTCCAGAGGCCTCTTGGGACCTGGGGCATCACTGGGTGTCTTTAGACATAACGTCAATGGGTGTCTGAATGTGTGTTTTAACCTTTATATGAACACTGGTTTGACCCTTTGTTCACCATGGTAGTTTTCACATGGATGGGGGTGGGTGGGGGGATAGGTGTGCTAGCAAGGTGGGTGGTGGTGGGTGGGTGTCACTTTACACAGACACACACCCACTTCCACCAATCTACACCCAGATCCACCTACCTCCACACACGAGGCCTTCATTGGTTTTCCAGATGGCCCTTGGGTGGAAATGGGTGGGTAATGGGAGTGCGCATGTACAAACACCCACCGCCCATGGTGTTTACATGGATGCACACCCATCCCCCCACTCACCGCCAGCCCATTTCCACAGACCCTCCAACCCCCACCGCACACCCACCAAACACCCAGCTGTGGGTGGGGCCGTCCGTGTGAAACCGGTCATAGTGGCGCTGCTTAGACGCATGGCCCATCTTGGGGCAAATCAATGTTTTGATTTCCACCCGATCTCAGCATGCAGTCGCTGCTGCCTCATTCCCCGTGTTGTACCTGCTAACATGCCACGCGATATCATTAGACACAGCGTTGGCTACGTGTTCAACTGAAACATTCAAATTGTCTTTGTGATGCTATGGTGTTCACATTGTGCGTTCAACGGGTGGCCAAATTGGTGTTGGGATTGTTATGGTGCTTACACATAATGGCCAAACACGTGCTTAGGGGTTTTGATACCCAATCTTTGTTATGTCTAATGATGCCCACTATCTCCATGGGTAAACCCTGATGCCCACACTAGAGAACACACCCCTTTGCCCTTTGGGGCGGGGAATCTATATTTGGGACATGAGGCCAGGCCCACCACAGGCTTGTTACGCCACTAGGCATGGAGTCTATGGGTAGATTCTGGGTTTGTGCCTTCCCAGCCCCACAGATTTTCTGGTGCCCCCTCCAAGTACCCCCACTATCCCACATTCCAACCTCCACCCCAAAGCCTATTACAAATAGGAACTGAGATCAAATCCTGTGAAACAGAGACTCTTCTGAGAAGCTGTGGTTTGGTATAACGTGCTGGTGATGTAGTCTGCCTCGTGTGAAGGGCTAGGAAACACCTTTCTCATATCCAGCTGCCTCTTTCGATAAAGCTTCTAGGAATTCAGATGCAGCTGTCAGCCCAGAGGTTTGCCAGCAGGATTTTTTTCTACTCTGAAATACAACCTGCCGGCGAGGGATATTAAAGCCCAAATCCCTCCACAGGGTTGGCCTTATTCCACACAGTGACACAGGGTGGATGCTATGGGCCCCACCCTTTGCAGAGCTCCCATGGTGGCCCCTGTTTTCACCAGCACAGCTTGTAAGGGCCCAAACACGACCACCTTAAAGGCCCCATGGAGGGTGTCTCCAAGAGGGTGGGGCCATCAGCCCCTCCCCCACCCCTGCATTTTATCTTTGACGTGGGCCCTGCATATTCTAAAGCCAGTCCTTTTACTCCCCACCACCCCCACCATCCTGCAACTTTTGAGCCCTGGAACAAGAGCTTTCAGTGTACATTTTAAAAAGTCCCCATATCCACCCCCACATCCCCCATACCCACAACTACCCAACCCTCCCCTCCTCCCCTCTGAAGGCCTGGGTGATCATCCAGGTCTTGCAGGCTCAATGAAACGCCAGCAGACCTGGGGCCAGGTGGGCTTCCTCCGGGAGCGAGTTCCAAAGTCACGGCCCATCCACCAAGAACGCCCTCTCCATTGTAGCCCCCCATCTCACCCGGGGGACCTCCAAGAAGGCGCCCCCAGTGGACCGAAGGAATCGCTCAGAGGCACGGAGGGTGAGGTGGTCCCCGAGGTATGCATGGCCCAGACCGTGCAGGGCTTTATGGATCAATACCAACACCTTGAATCTGGCTCGGGACACTATAGGCATCCAGTGCAGAGCATGGAGCACAGGTGTTATGTGCTCCCATCGCCCAGTCCCCATAAGGAGATGGGCCACCGCATTCTGCACGAGCTGCAGCCTCTGAACCAGAAACAATGGAAGCTCCATGTAGAACGCATTGCAGTAGTCCAGCCTCGAGGTGATGAAGGCATGGATAAGGGTGGCCAGGTCGGGCCTGGAAATGTATGGGCACAGCCGCCGTACCAGATACAGCTGGCGGAAGGCGGTCTTAGCCACCGCCTCCACCTGCGGATCCAGATGGAGACTCAAGTCCAACACCACCCCCCGACTCCGAACCTGCTGGGCAGAATCTCCCCCGCCCTCCTCACCACCATCACCTCCGTCTTATCGGGAGTTAATTTCACTCTGTTCTGCCTCATCCAATCCATCACGGCCTCCAGACATTGGGAAAGCAGTGAGACAGCAGGACCTGGGTCAGTTGAAAATGAGAGGTACAGCTGAGTATCATCAGCATATTGGTGACATCGCACCCCGAACCCTCTCACAATCTCCCCCAGGGGCTGCATATACACATTCAACAATAATGGAGACAGGATTGAACTTTGCAGAATGCCGCAGGATAAGGCCCGGGGGCTTGATGTTTCAGCCCCTAGCACCACCCACTGGCTTCTCAGTGAACCACCCAAAGACAGTGCCATCCAGCCTGTTCCATCCAGACCCCTTGTTAACAGACATCTATGTAGGACGTCTGTCCCACCCATGGGGAGGGGAACACTTTGCCCAGTCAGGAATGCTCCAGCTGCGGGAACTCCTCCCCTGACCAGTGAGGGGTGGGGAGTGATGTGCAGCTGTTCAGCCGCATTTCTGACACCCCCCGCCATGACACGTAGTCATGGCCTGGCGGTGGGTGCCATCGCATTGCCCCAATGCTGGGAGGAGCTAGACTGGGAACACATGTTCCCACCCGACTTGTCTGCTTTGTCCTGTCTGGGTGGGAGCTGGACACGGACTGTGGGCCCGGCTTCTCCCCCAGCCAGATTTGAATCAGGGCCATATCTGCTAGGCCCGGAACAAATGTTTCTGTGGGCAGCTGGGCGAGCCAGGCGCTAGGAGGCGCGTCAGAGTCTGAGCCTGAGCATATTATGGAACATATGAAGACCTTTCATTTTTGCAAAGCATTTGGCAGGTGGGGATTTTAATGTATTTTTACGTTATAAGCCATCCTGAGCTTTAGGGGGAAGGGCAGGTCTAAATAAAGTCTAAATAAATAAATAAATAAATAAGTAATAAACAAATAAGTAAATAAATAAATAAAGTTTCACCTCCAAAACCCTTTACATAGATGCAATTAATTTTTGTGAATTCCTGGTATACAAGCTTGCTAATTCCCTGAGAAATCAACAGTCCAAGGTTTTCGTTTGAGCTCAGACTGCCTTCTCCACGCGGTGTGCTCCACCACAGTTGCAGTAATACTCAGTGGCATCCTCAAGTTTCAGGCTGGTAATGTCTAAGTACAACATTCTATTGGTGTCATCTCTGGAGATGGTGAAACGTCCTCTTACTGAATTGGTATAATATTTACTCTGACTCTCCCCATTCATAATATAAGCAACCTGCTCCAGTCCCCTCCCTGGAGTGTATCTGACCCAATGCATCCAGAACGTCGAAAAGTTGATTCCAGTAGCTTTGCAGGAGATCCTTAGAGAGTCTCCAAGTCTCTTAACTCCTCCGCCTGATGCCAAAAGTTGTATCTTCGAATTGACACCTTGGTGAGAAAAAAGAGCTGTTTAAAATAAGAATCTCCACAATAATAGTAATTAATAATAGCTGGAATCCCTATTATCTTTAGCAATTAGCTTACCTGTGAAAGCCAATAGGAAGAAAGTGAGGGTTGTCCAAGTTGCCATTTGTCTGGCTTTGTGGATATTCAGAGAAGAGATGGGGAGAGGGAAAGGATGATCTTTTTTTCTTCCCCCTAGCAGAATTAGAGAGACAAAGGAATCAAGAGTGAGACCTCTCTGAGTAGGCAATATGGCTGTGTGAATTGCATGCTCTCCTTTGTGCAAAAGACAAAAGACTCCACCCCAGTGTGGTCTGAGCTTCATCGATTGAGGTGGAGTGCTAGAATGACAGACTTATAGAATCACAGTGCTGGCGTCCCGTACACACTACAGTGCAGCAGGATTTGCCATACGAAAATCATTCCAGATATAGGCTCATCCAGCCTTGCCATATAGTCCTTCAATGATGGAGTATCTACAGCTTCCCTTCCCTGGGGAGCTCATCCCATGACCTGATTGCACTTACAGTCAGGATTTTTTGCCTGATGTCATCTAAATCTCCCTTGCTGAAGCTTGTACCCAGTGCCTCTTGTCCTGCTGTCTTTAGCAAAGGAGAATATTTCTTTGCCAATCGAGGATGGTAGTTGGGGGACAGCTACAGCCCCTTAGGGATGTGCCAACACGGTTTGGATGTTCGGAGTTCAGCCCGAACCCGGTCTGCTCGGACGTCCGAACCAAACATCCGAACCGAACGTGAAAACAGCCGAACACTTTGGTCATGTTCGGGTGAGTTCGGATGAGTTTGGGGTCAGGAAAAACGTGACTTTGGGCAGGAAAAACATGACTGGAAGGTGGAGGCAGCTGAGGAGCAGACTTCCTGGCACCAGGGGTGGAGACCAGGGGTGGTCCCAGCCAGGGCCAAATGATACCTATACAAAAAAAAGTCTTTGAATTTGGTATCGATTTCAGTATCGATAGTGCTATTTTCGGATGTTCAGCCAACTTTGGCCAAACCGAACTCCGCCAAACCGAACAGCTGAAACCAAACTCGGGTTTCAAACTGAACGCCCGAACGCCTGAACATCCGGACTGCATTCTGTTTGCACATCCCTACAGTCCTTCTGCGAGGTGTGGGGTGGGGGGGACACAGATCAGGAGGGATGTCGATATGGGGATGGGGAAGGGAGCCCACACAGGAGTGGGTAGAATTGTGTTTCATATGAATGCTTGTGAGAGAGAGAGATGGGGTTGGCCATGCTCCCTCTGTGAGGATGTGTGTGTGTGTTTACAAGTGTGGAAGGTTTTAGGGGTGAAGGGAATAGGAGACTTGTCTTAAGCAAGAGGCAGAAAAATGGATGGGGTATGGGGGATTTGGGTGTAACATTAGTGCACAGTACTGGTAACTATCCAATTTGTCATAACCAATCTGCACTGGCAACAATCAATTACTAAGTGATATCTAAGTATTTGATCAGTTAACTGATTTACCAACTTGAGGAGCCATTTATTGTGTTACTATGGGTAATTTCAGACATTACAATACCACAGTGAACCACGGTGAAGCCCTGTGGTGGCCACGGTACTGTAACGTCTGTAGGGAGTTTCGCCAGATGTTTACCCCAGTGAATACCTGGTGGGAATTAGGGCTGTAGTGCAATGTCGCAGCAGTAGCTATTTCCGCCAGAAACAGCGTTTCCGCAATTAGTGGTATGGCGTGGCAGAGGCTTTCATTCCGCTAATTTCATTCCGCTACTTCCACAGGCTTCGCAAAATAGTGGAAACATGACATTTTTGCTACTTCCGCCATTCCGCCAGCACCACAAGATAGTGGAACAGCAGTTTTCTGACAGTTTCCGCAATTTTTCCGCAATTCTGCAATTTGCAGAATGCCGACAGAATTAGCAGAATGTCCACAGAAAAGCCACAGTGTGGCACGAGCAATTCCAAAATGGCAGAATGGAATCGTGGCGCGGTAACAGCTGCTGCCGCATCAGCCCTAGGGGGAATCCCTTTGACCATGCTCTCAGACCTCCGGCTGCCCAGAGGTCTGGAAAGGTGGTTAGCTGGACCACGTCTGGGAACCGACAGAAGGTAACGTCTATTACCTCCGCCGATTCCTGGCCATGACCAAGACTCCGGGCGGCCGGTTGGCGCAGTGGCCAGATTGGCCACTGTACCTTCCCAACTCATGGAGAGCAGGCAGTTGGGGGAGTGTGGGGGGTGGGGATGTGCGGCCGCACATTGCGCCGCGCAACCCTTCCCCCTCCCCGATGCCCCTCCGGAATCCGGCCGGCATGTCTGTTGACTGGCCAGCCGGATTCCAGAGGGGGATGAAAAGGTGATTCCGTGCCATGGGCCGAGGGAGGCCCGGCACGTCTGAAATCACCCTATGTTGTTGTTTTTCTGATTCTTCCAAAGTTGATGGCTAGTTCTATTTACCCATAATTTCTTTCCTATTTATTCATCGCCCTTCCCAAATGGCTCAGGGCAGCTCACAGAACAAATACAAACAATACACATAAAACAGTATAAACACCCAAACACTCAACCTTTCCCCTCCCCCTTCCCCCTCCCCATAGGGTGGCCACCTATGCACATTTTTAAGGAACAAATCGAGCTAATGCAGGCCCTGCAACATGTATTTTTCATAAAATTTCCTTTAAAATGTGCATAGGTGGCAACCCTACCTCCCCAACCCCACCACAACCCCCCCAAAAACCCTCCCCAACCACCTTTCACGCTTCTACCCCAAACACCCACCAAATCCCCCATTCCCTATTCCTGTACACCAAAACCCAGACCCTGGCTTATGCCTCCTGGTTTCAAGGATGCCTGGTTTAAATATTTGAGATCTGCTCCTGTAGCCTGATACATATGTGCACTAAGTAGCCACCTGATATTTTGGAATCCTGTCATCGTACCTTAAATTGTCAGATGATTAGGCCAATGCTGTAGCAGGTCTCTCAGCTGGGAAGTTGCTTCCCCCATGATGCATGTTTTCAGTTCCTCCTTCCTCACCTTTAAAAAGTGCCTGAGATTTTTATTTATTATTTATTATTTATTATTGAAGAGGAAAGCCATGTGGAGGGTGTTTGTTTACATGCTCCCCATGCTACCAGAAGTGACATGTCACCCGTTCTCTTCAGTGGCGGCGACTGGAGACATGGGGCTTTAAAGAGGTGCGTTGAAATTTTCAGGTTTACATAACACGCCTCTTTAAAGTGTCTCCAGTCACCGCCACTGAAAAGAAGGGGTAACACATCATGTCCAGTAGTGAGGGGGAGTGTGTAAACACCCCCCATGTGGTTTTCCTCTTCAATAATAATAATTATTATTATTATTAATAATAATAATAATAATGTTGTTGTTGTTGTATAAATCTGTTAGATGCAACTTTGCTATTGGTCTGGAAGTAAGCCAAAAATGTCAGAATGTTGAAAGAGAGGCTATATTCTCACCTGCAACAGCGGTGGCAGCAGCGGGCGGGGCGAGGGAAAGAGCTGGTGTGAACGGGGATCTGCCGCGGCTTCTCTCGCAAATGTCAGGGCAGGATTTTGCACCCTGATATGTGCGAGAGAAGCCACAGCAGATCCTCGTTCACACCAGTTCTTTTCCCATCAGTCGTCTCCTCCGGGCTGCCACATCTTCCTTCACCCCCTTCCACTGCCGCCACTGCCACCACCACCGCAGGTGAGAATACAGCCAGAGAGACACACTTCCTAAAGTCTAGTATTAAAAATAAATTTCTTCAACAAATTTCAAGTTTTGTTTGCAATCATTTGACTCTCTTCTTCAACAATGTTCAAACCTTGTGCAATCATTTTACTCTGTCCTTTGGTTCAAAATATGAAATGTCTATTTTGCAGATGAGAGAACAATTGGTTAGGCAGTAGGACCACAAAGAAGAATCTAGGGGTTCTAGATGGATCATAAACTATATGAATCAGTAATATGACAGTGCTACATAACAGGCAAATATTGTTTGGAGTTTTGTTAATAATTTAGAGGTGAAACAAGCTGCCAAATAATTGCTCGCATTTTTAATTTTTTTATTTTGGGGAGGTTGTAGTTGACCTGAACGACATTTGTCAAAATTAGTGCTGAAATGAAAATGTGATCGCATTCTTGCAAGAACAAGTGAGATTCTCCCAAGAACAAGTGAGATCCTCAAGGGGCTCAAAATCTCATTTAATCCCTAGTCAAAAGAGTCCAAAAAACATTTTTTTGCCACTTCGATTCATTGACTTCATTTATCCATGTCTGATTTTCTGTTCATTTTCACCAAGAACAGTGAAAATGAATGGTGTAAAACGAATAGTAAAAAACAGAAATGTCTGAAACGAATGACTGAATGAACTAGACAAATTGGACCATCTGAAATGAAACTGAAAACAGGAAATCGATTGAAGATCAGATGGACAGTGTTCGTTAATCAGTTTGTTTGTTCGGAGTCAGATGATTTGTTCATTGATGAGTTTGCTTATTTCTGGTCGCATCAATTGGATTTGACAGGCTTGCTTGTTTTGGCAGACGCTCATTTCAACTGAAGATGGTTGTATTACGTCCAAGGTAATGGTGAAACTTTATTTGGAAATTGTGTTACCTTGCTGGGAATAATGTGTTCAGTGATTAGCCTGGAGAAAAGAAGACCAAAGGGCAACATGATAACAAATTTTCTAGTATCTAACAGGTCATCTTAAAAAGGATAGCACAAGCTATTCTCCATTTTCCATAGAAAGAAGAGCAAGAGGAATTGGTCTTCAATTGTAGGAAGGTAAATTTTGGTTAAATATTAGCAGAAACCTCCTAAGTTTAAGAACAGTTAGGCAACAGAAAAGGTCGCCAAGGGAGGCTGAAAAAGCTTCTTCATTGGAGATTTCCAAAAACCATCTGAAAGAGCATCTGTCCGTCGTACTTCGGGCATAGGGTGTTCTGCTTTTGAGCAGGGAATTGGATCAGATGACCTTTAAGGTCACTTCCAGCTTTATTATTCTAAGGGTAGAACTGATGATGTGTGTGGTTAAAAAGAAATACAAAATGAACTTCAGAGTCGAAAATATCTTTTCATCTTTATTCAGAATTCATTATCATGACTCCTTAATGTTTTATTTTAATTTATTTTTATTTATTTAATTGTATTTATATGCCACCCACCATGCCTATGGCATCTCGGGGCGGCTTCCAGCATAATATAAAACAATTTTTAAACATAAAAAATCTACAATATAATAATTAAAAACAAATTTAAAACACCCCCCACAAAAATTAACCCCCCGCCCCACCCTCTCCTCCAAAGGCCTGGGCGAACAACCAAATCTTACAGATACGTCAAAAGGCCAACAGGCCTGGGGCCAGGTGAGCCTCCTCCGGGAGGGAGTTCCACAACTGCGGCCCGGCCACCGAGAACGCTCTCTCCATTGTGGCCCCCTGTCTTACATGGGGGACCTCCAGAAAGGCACCCCCTGTGGACCTATAAAGTTCCTAAAAATATTTTGTGGTACATCTTTCCCCTTGACTTCTCCATTAATACCCAAGCATCAAAAAGAGTAAATACAGTTTATTTGCACAGTTAAGCTAAACAAATATTTTATTGTCTTTCTCTGGTTCTGACCATTTTTTTCTTGTACACCTAGAAGAAAAATGAGGACATTGTCAATATGAAGTTGTCACGGTGGAAGAAAAATCAATCACTCATTGAAACGTACAGACAGAGGCCACAGTCCCAAACCCCTTGCATGCGGGATCTGTGCGAGATCCAAGCAGGTCCCGTGTGGGTTCTGCACAGCACACGGTTCCTACAATGGATGTGCATGCATGTAGCTTGTGCGCGACTTGTGCAGGGCATAGAATCAGCCATACCAAGTGAGAGGTTAGTGGAGGAATCATGTGGAATGCTGAGGGAGAAGTCCTGATGACAGCAGAAGACTTTACAAGCTTGGTGTTCTCCATCCAGTACAGACAAGCAAGCCTCACTGAGTAGGAGACTTCTTTCCCCCTTCTTTATGAAGGCAAGTACGAGGGATGCACTGAATAGGTGCTCTAAGTACGTATTCGGAAATCCTCTGACCAAGGATTTCCAAGGTTCCGAGTACCAGGGACGAGTTATTCGGTCGTTGCTCGGAAAGTTTTCCAAGGACTCTAAAATCCTTGGAACTCAGAACTCCAAAAATCGGAAATCCTCAGAACTTGGAATTGCAGAACCTTGGAAACATGTGGTGCCCCAGGAAAACAAGCAAAAAAGCAGGGTGGCTATTGCATGCTTGGTAATTACATGCAAGATCAGTTGTGGGTGGGTGGGTTGCACTGGGGTGCCCCACCAACACATAGCATTATCAATCAATGAAGTTTCAACAAGTTTGGGCCCATGGCCCCATGCGAGCCGCAGGCATAGTCACAAGAAAACAGACATGCACCCCACTCCACAGAAAACATATGCCTCCCTTGCTCTATGCTCCCCTATGAAAGACAAGCCTCTTCTCCACACACTTGAGTACCGGGTTTCAGCCCTAGTAAGTATGTTTTCTTCATCCTCACTTTAACCAACCTCCCCATGGAAAGAAGTGGGGAGCTAAAAGGTGGTAGGGGGTGCTCTCTTCCAACTGAAGTGGTCATGAGAAGAAACCCAGTGTGGTAGTAGAGGTCATCAGACTAGGGTAAAACCAGATGTGACAGTGACCCGCTTAGGGCCGCTGTCATGTGTGGCCACTGGGCCATCAGATGCTGACCCGGGGTATCCTGGGTCATGTTTGTGACTAGCCTGGGCTAGTCTGAAACCTCTGAAACCAGCCAAGATAACAGCCCAGGCTACTAGGACCTGGCAGACTGGGACAAAACGGGCCATCCCGGAGCCTGAATGTCTGACTCCAGGCAGGTCTGGCAGCCTGGGCTGCTTCGACATGGCCGGCTGCCATGGCGGTCATCACTGGCCACCATAGCTGCCTGTCATGGCATGGGGTGGGGCACTGTAACCAGTTCAGGGCGGGGGCAGGGGTGGGGACAGAAGGCCACTCATTTCCCATTTTCCCTGCCTGGACTGTGCTGCCGTCATCCAGCATGTCTGTTTGGTGTTCCAGTGGTGGGTCAGTGCACCATGTGCCCTGTCCGACTGGGCTGCCACATCCCAGACCAGACCAGGATGCGGCAGCCTGGCCATCACATGTGCCTTTACCCCTAGTTAGCTAGTAGAGGTGGTGAAATAAGTTACCATTTTCACTCCTATAAGAATTTTTAATGGGCATTTCTAATGGGCTCTTCCACGTAAAAGAGCTTACCTCAATGAGTAATTTTAACATCAGGATCACATTAAAGAGGATACTTTTCACAAGCACTATTTTGAAACCCAGAAACACAGCAGAGAGCATATGAACCATGTCCTCTGAACTGGTATCTATAAAGTAAAAGGAATGGTTTGGTTTCAACAAGTTGATTTTATATTTCTAGCAAAGCAAAATCTTACAATTAAGTAGAGCGAGAACAGGTCCTTGAACTAACAGGTAGATCCATCTAAATTGTACATGGGGTTACCTCTTCCTTGTTTGTTCACATAAACAGATAAACCCATCCCTGACTCTTGGCATGGATCTGTGTTCACTGTGTTTTCCCCATTGCTGCCAATTTTATGCATGCGCAGAGCATTGGGCAGTTTTTGAGAATGTCACGAGAGTCTCAAAAACCTCAAAACCCCCCCTCTGTGCATGCACAAAATGGCTGATGCCACGTCCGCATTGACAGAACGGACGTGGTAGCCATTTTGTGTATGCACAGAGCGCTGGTTTTTTTCCCCTGAGAATCTTGAGAGATTCTTGTGTGAATTTTTACCATTCTCATTTCACCCCCAGGCTGAAGTATATTGGGTGGGTGGGGAAGCAGTTTCTCAGGTAACTCTGCTTTTAGAGTTTGGTAAAATAACAGAGAAGGAAGGGGCGGGGTTCAAGACTGCTGTAAGGAACTCTATGCAGCCATCAGAAAATCCACCACGCAGAGAAAAATAGTAAACAGGCAGGATTTGTCTCTGTATTAAATCCAAAATGGGTATGCGATACTCATTCCCCATTGTGTGTATAGGTCAGGTGCTCACAGGGCTACCGAAAGAATTGGGAATTACTCGCAAGAAATGTATTCACTACTCATATCGCCTCTATTGTGGCTATTGCTTGGGTACCTGAAAAGCTTCCTGGAAATGCTACTAAACCCCATGTATAATTCCAGTTTCAGCTGTACAACAAAGAGCCAGCCTATATAGCAGGGATTCTCAACCTGGTGCTCGGGAGAGCTAAAGGGAAATGCGGTATTTGCCTTCCTTGTCCATCTAGCTACTAGCCACAATTTGGCAATGCAATCACATTGTCATGTCCTTCTACTGACCTTCAAGGCTTGAATCTGAAATGTTGCAGATCTCTGTTGTGGTGATTGTGGGAGGAGGAGATGTGAAATCTGAAACAAACCAAGCACCAGTTTAATGATTTCCATACAGATCCTTGAAAAAACACTAAGGCCGTTTTTACACATGACAAAAATGGGTTCTTATAAGTGCTTGTGATAATACTGTGGGTTATAAATGCTGGAGTTTTGTCATGTGCGAAAGTACTATTCCCCTTTTATGCAGCGCCTTGTAAGATCCACCAGATGTGACTGTGGCTGTTTTTAGACGAGTGGGCGCCGCTCACGCCTGTAATCATGCGCCCTGTAAAAGTGCTGCGGGCAGCGTTTATACGTGCCTAGACAGTGACACACCATGAATGTGCCATAGTTCCGGTCACGCATTCTTTAAGAGCATCAATTAAATACCTCGATAATCATCATCATGATCATGATCATCATCATCATCATCATCATCATCATCATCATTCACCAATGGTAAGTTTAGCCTAGTATCCTGTCTCTGATGGTGGAATCATTGATTGCTTAAGAGAAGTGCACAAGAAGTCATGACAGAGCAAAGCATTCCCCACTAGTCACCCCCGGCCCCCGACAGTCAGAAGTCCCCTCCACTAATCATCTTGACTAATACGTATTTATGGATCTATCCACTTTGAATTTAGCCAGTTCCTATTTTAAGCCATTCTGGCCTCTACAATATCCCTTGGCAATGAGTTCCACTGGTGAAGTGGGGGGAACACTGGTTAAGTGTTCATTCTGAATCTGCTGCAAAATTTGGGCAACATTTGCAACTCGATTAAAAATTAGTCCAAACCCCATCCAAGTCAGCTCTGAGCCTTATGGGAAGGGTGAGATATAGGTCCAGTAAATAAATAAATAAATAAATAAGACACTGGTCTGATTTCAACCAGTGCTTTTAACCCAGTTATGCGATTTGGTCAGACGCGGTGATGATCTCAATGGACCTTTGATATCTGTTGTTGTGTGGCTTTATTGCTGGCTGGGATCACAGGGCTATATTTGTCTCAAAATAAGGTCACACAAGAAAAAAGAATCATAAGAATCACTGGCCAAGACCATGATTATGATCCAATCTGCCGAAAAAAGTACTATATATCTATGTGAGGAATAAAAAAATATTCACTGTCAAATAAATGCTAAATAAATGTTAGTCTAGAGAGAGTGTGCGGTTGTGCTGGTCCCAAAAGTAATAGGTTGAGGCAAAGGGTGTTAATATACGTGCAGCCAGAGTGATAGTTACATGTCCCGGAGAGAGGGGACCACCCCCATCTGGGTCAACTGCCCACGGCCCAGTCAGATCATGGAACTGAACAAATGTTCCTATAGATCAACCTGGCCAGGGACGGGTCTCTGAAAGCGACGTGAGGCCGGTCAATCCCTCTCTCCACCATCACAGGCTGCCATGACTGTTAATAATGGGCGGCCAAGGCTGCCGACCATGGCATACCCTGTGCCGGGGTTGGGATGGTGGCGTGAACAAACCTGCTTGCCAGCTATGGCCTGGGTGAACCTTGGGCCTGGACTGTGGGTCCACTTCCTTCCGGACCCATGATTCCAGGGCAATCACCTGCCCAGGTAGGGGCTGTAGTGGGTCCACACCTGGTGGCCCTGTAGCAGATGCTTGGCTCTCTTCCAGGCAGGCCATCGTGGGTAGAATCACATTTGTTAACACCCAAGGTAGTTCGGATGATATCTCTTCTTGGACCAGCTTTTAGCGAGGAAGGATACACATGTTTTGGGGCCATGAAATGCTCTTCATCAGGCTGGCGCCTGATTTTTACTTTCTTACCAGCCTAAGAAATTCCCCTGTGTATCCTGAAAACCTGCAGGCTGCCAACAACGGAAGTTAGTCCCGGGAAAAGATTTCATTTGAACCGTTTTGTCTCTATCCAAATACATGCGTACACAGTATTATTTATAAAGCAATTTCGGTATTCAAAGTGCTTTACAATCCTCATCTAGTTCATCTCACAATAACGCTCTGAAGTCGGTCATTATTAATCCCATTTTTCAGATGCGGAACTGAGGTTCAGAGAGAGTGACTTGCCCAAGGGCAGCCATTGAATTCAGTGTGGGTGTTTTTCCTTAGGCTGGTAAGAAACTGAATCAATTTCATATTGCTATTTTATAAGGCTGGTGGGGGGAGAGGACGTGGCCAGCCATTCAGGTGGAGTGCGTGCGGAGGGAATCTACGACTCCCTCGACCATGGACAATGGGTGAGGGGGAAACATGCCAGGCTGGCTTTTGAAATTGACATGCCCGGCCATGAGCGCTGGGGACCCAGGCTCGTCAGTGCTTGCAGCCAGTTCCTGTGACTTGCAAAGGTCGTGTCCCCCACTCACAGCACCTATGAGCGGGGGACCAGTCTGCTGGTGTGGGTGGCTGCCCCAGCTCATACAGGCAGGGGATGCACGGGTGCCCATTGTCATGCACTTTCTTGGCTTGCCCCACATGGTGCACTCTGGATTTCTCGGCAGAGCGCTGTTAATGACCATGAGTGGGCACTGCTTGGCTCATGGCAGCCCGCATCCCCCCACATTATCTTAAGGTAGGTGGCTGGATGAGTGCCTCCTGGGTGGCCATGCAAGGAAGCATCTCATTTAAAAACACTTTGATAGGATTTGCACCCCCATCTTTTAGGTTCTATGCCAACACATCATCATCATCATCATCATCATCATCATCATCATCATCATTCAGTAATACACTTGATACTGTACAATCAGAATTAGGGGCAAGTCCCTACACTGAGGGACTTACAATCTAGGAAATTATCCACTAAGTTACACTGGCTCTTTGCCTGTTACCGGAAAACATACCTGGCTGTGGTTCTATAGTCATATTTTTCTGAATAATTTGGTTGTTATGTTGGACGGAGCAGTAAATGGGTTTATTTGAAAGCACCTTGGAAACTTTGACAGTTCTATATTTTCCACTGGGAGAGAGAATGGGCTGAGATGGCTCGTATATCGTCCGGCTGTCAGCGTCCATGGTTATCTTCAGCTCTTTGGGGTAGAAATCCATAGCTAGACAAGCTGCTAGGCTCTCATTTTCTGACTTCAAAAGGAAGACATTGGGTTGGGAAGGTGGTTGATTTCCTGGAAATTAAATGGTATAATAAATTTGGGCAGCGTATAAATTTGAAGAAAGAAAGAAAGAAAGAAAGATGAATGGAATATTCCCCAGGTCTCACGGAGAGTCATCTAGTTCTAGTATTATTTGAATTAACAGTGAAAGAATTATTATTTTTTTAAAATAATTTTCTTTTTTAAAAATAGCAATATTGTTTCTGACTGCAATCCAGACTTTGGTGCAGTCAATGGCAAAACTTCCATTGATTTTAATGGGCAAGAATTGCAATCAAAGTCTGCCAAAAAAAACAGAACTGTCAAAGTGTTACCAGAACTAATACAGAAGTTAGTATTATTTTATCCTCATGTATACTAAGTTAAATCCCCACTCCTACCCCTTTATTACACCAACTCTGCAAGATGAAACAGCATGAAACCATACAAGAATCTATCTTGCTTATTTTTTATCCATGTTGTTCATTACATCTTCAAAATTATTTTCAAATTTCCATCGAGTCAGTCACTTACTTGCTATGAGAGAAACTTTGGTTCCTTCAAAGACAACGTCTGTCACCACCGAGCTGTGCTGCTTTACAAAAACTGCTCCAGGCAATGCCAAATTCACCCTTGTTTACATCTATGACATCAGGTTTAGCAACAGCACACTCCACCAGTACTAACACTGCCAACAAACCAAAATGACAAAAATGCTGAAATAACAAAACAGGAAAAAAGTGGAATGCAAACTAGCAAACATTGCAAACCAAAATAAGTGAAGTGGACACCCAAAGAAGTTAAGAAATGGATCTCAGTGATTCCTGAATTGCCATTTTTGGTTCAAGTATGGTATATTTAGTAGGGTTTTTTGGGGAGGGATACTGATTTCAGCTCCAGGTGGGACCCCAAGTAAGGTCATTCCATCAGCAGATGGGTTTGTGATTCTGATTAATTTTAAATATATTGCATGTCTTTGTTGCTGTGTAGGGTCACAGGATCATAATTCAATTTCAAAATGGGCTCACACAGGCCAAGGCTGTGAGAACCACTGATCTAGTTGCATCAAAGGCCCTTTTTACATGGGCGGCACCCATGCTAAAACACCCAGTGGTCTAGAGTAAATGCCGCCCATGTAAATCCCGCGAGGGTGGGTGTGCATGTTCCTGCACACACGCGTCCCCACACAAGGAGGCATCAGGAAAAACGGAGGTGCTTCTGTGCTTGGGAATGTGTGGCGATGGGTGTGCACCCTGTCTGAACTTCCCTGCATCCACAGCACACGGACCACGGTACACCCCCACCCCGTGCAGCTGCGGTCCGTGTAAAAAGATCCATTGACAAACCCACATGCTTAATTTAACACATTGCTCCATGCTTCCCTGTGCGGTGCCATTTTGTGCATAACTCTATATGTAAAATGGCCACGTGAAAAGAGAGGGGGATGGCTCCCAGCCTGGATCACCATCGGAACCGGGACCAGATTGTGGCTCGTCTGCGTTCCAATGGATACAGATTTGTTTCAGCCCTATCTCGGGCATTTATTAGGAGATGCAAGCAACATCCTTGCATAAAATCATTGGAGGGAAGGGACATCTAATAGTCAGTGCAGGGGATTGGATATCAGATACCGTGGATACTGCATTGCCCAGTCGGATAGCAGTTTGTAGCCGTTACTCATTTAATCTCTCGTCAAAATCCGGATTCTGTTGAGGTTGATGGCAAAATGTAAATAGACATTCTCTCAGGAAAAAGAAATAGCTCCTCTGTTATAGGTTTTTGTACAGGCTCACAACCAACTTCTATCACTGTGTGTCCCCCCAGCCCCACACCGAGGTACATCTCTTTACAAAAAAACAACCCTTCTGCATCTGGCTTGCATGGTATTCACCACATGAATTCATGTAACTGTCTTCTAGAGAAATGAACGGCTCCTTAGAGAACCGTCATTTTGTGCACTGCTTCATTGGAATCCAGCCACAGCATGGGTCGATAATGGGTTTCTGTTAATATTTCCAACTTCTTTTTAATAGGAAAAGTCTTCTTGATTTTATTGTAAGCATCCCAGCATGATATTTACAAGGGATGTGCACTCGCTTAGTTTTCTCTTAGTGTGGGGCTTGGGGTTTTGGGAGGTGAACCCCACAGGGAGGGGACAATAACGGGGCACTAGAGCATGCACTCCACCTCGCCAACCAATAGACGGATCCCGGGTAGGGAAGGGCAGTGCCTGTAAAAGGACCCCTCAGGTTCTTGTGGTGGTGGTCTGGAGGGCTTAACCTCTCCCCACCGAGATCATCATCGGGGTGCAGGCCAAGCCACTTCCCAACCGGGGAAGGCCACAGTAAATAGGTGCTAACACTCGGGGACCAGGACCAACACCGGGTGTGGAGGGATATCGTGAGGAAGGGCCGGGTGCAGCACTCCCAGGCAGGGGGAGGGGGAAAGGGGAAATGCTCTCGCAAGGGCCCAGGGCACCATGTGCTGCAGATCAAGGGTAGGACAGACTTACAATCAAACACTCTCGCTGTCGCACTCGCACGCACTCACTCAGTCACTCGCAGTCACGCCTATAGACAGTCAGTAGCTCAGTCACAGAAGTCACCAGGGGGCCAGTCTCGCAGGGCAAGGCTCTGTTTACCGGCGAGGCAGCATCGTCTTATAAGGGCTGCGCCTGCGTCCTCCTCTGCAGACGCACAGAGCGCCGCCGGGAGGGTCCTGGGGGTGTGGCTAGTGGAGGCATCCCTGCAGGGGGCGGGTCCAGCCCCGAGGCATCACTGGCGTGCTGCTGTAGCGTGCTGGGGGGCGTGGCTAAGCGCCGTGGTGCTGGGGTTGGAGCCGCCGGTTCCGTTCACTTCGGCGGCGGGGTTTCGGGCGGGTCGGGGGGGCCCCTGTCTGCGGGGTGCTTCCCTTGGTGCCCCCTCTTCCCCCACCTCCTCAGGCCCCAAGGCCTGACACTTAGGCCCTTTTTACACAGATGCTCTAACACCCATAAAATGGGTGTTACATTTTATTATACATGTTGCAGGGCACCACTGCAGCCAATCACAATGGACCCTGTGCACACATGATGCCTCCACCCAGTTCCTCTGGGTGGAGATGGGTGTTGGCCGGTGGGTGGGGAGCATTTCCCTGGGTGGAGATGGTTGGGGGCGTCTGTGTAAATGCCACTTTCGGTGGGTGTTGGTGAGTGTTTGCTCCCGGCCAACTCCCATCTCCACCCACACCCACCCACGGAGAAATGGACGCCACTGCCGGTGGCGCTGCACCCGATCATGTCCTGTGGTCGGGACCACGATCCAGGCCAGCTGAAGGTAACAGACGCTACTTTCAGATGATCCTGGATCATGGTCTCTGTCACCACGGTTAGGGCCAAATTCCACCACGATTCTGGACCTCCGGGCGGGCGGAGGTCCAGAATCGTGGTCATTGTGATTCCCGCCAGAGGTTCACTGGGGTGAACCTCTGGCGGAACTCACATCAGTTGATACAGGAATCATGGCCATCACAGGGGATTCACTGTGGTTGACTGTGATCTCTTAACGTCAGAAATTACCCAGATAAAACGAGTGTTACATTTTATTAGACATCTTGCAGGGCACCCAAGAGCACTCCTGCAGCCCTGCAACATGTATAATAAAATGTAACACTCATTTTATCAGTGGGCATTCTTAAACACATGTTAAAGTTACAGATTTTTCAATCTTCTGGGTTTACAAGTCCACAAATAAGTTCTGGATGCATTTTTCCCACACACACTGCCCTGAGGCAGCCTAAAGTAACCGCAGCTGTAGACGTGAGAGGCTGCCATAGAAACCAAGTGACCACAGCTGCCTGGAGCAAAGCAATTTACCAGGAGAACTTATAAAACTTCTGGGAGAAGTTCTATGCAGAAGTTCAAAGATCAGGACATTTAAGATCTGCGTGAGTGATTTAGACACACAGAAAGTTCAGGATGTAACAGCAAACATCCAGGAAAATGTGTGTGTAAAACACCCGCTGTTAGAATGTCTGTGTGAAAAGGGCCATAGTTTGTCTAATTTGACCAATTCAAATTTATTTCTAAAAAAGAAATTCTAAGGCCAGATTTGTTTGCAAAAGGCCACGTTGTCCTCTGTAATTTATTAACTTTAGCAGTACTATTTGGCTGTTTTTAAATGATCCCCCTCCCCACATCAGCAGCCCATGGTCATGCCGCTGCGGGGGTGGTGCAGGGGTGCGGGTACAGATGTGTTCACACCCATCCCCCACTCATGTCCCCACATGGAGCAACCGGCTTCTTCGGGTGGGTGGAGGTGGGTGAAGTTGCATGTTTTGCCTGAGCGCACACACATGCCCACCCACCTGCCATTGCTTTCAAATGCCCATTGCATGGGCATGAGTGTGTAAAAATGTCCTCTGACAAATTTAAAACAAAAAAACCATTTGTACAAATTTGAATTGGATTGTTCCGTATGAGAGGGTGTAACCGAAATTTGTTCTATTACATAAATACAGAAAAGTACAAAAGGAAATTGCTGGTGCTATAGAAATAAATAAATAAATAAATAAATAAATAAATAAAGAAAGAAAGAAAGAAAGAAAGAAAGAAAGAAAGAAAGACCATGGAGCGCTGCTGGGGGGCGGAGGCGGTCTGTTTAAAAATGGCCAAATAGTACTGCTAGAGAGAATAAATGAATGAATGAATGAACAAACGAAAGAACGAACGAACGAACGGACGGACGGACGGACGGACGGACGGATGAAGGAAGGAAGGAAGGAAGGAAGGAAATAGGCATTCTTATCCTAAACTCTGCACACTACTCAAAAACGTATGCATACAATGTGCATGCAACGTACGTGCACAACCCCTGTGTAGGGAATGTAGAACAGGGCTTGCTTTGGTTGTACAGGGTGCGGATTGTCAGGACTCAATTAAATGGCAATTAAATTCAAGGGGGGGAAATGTTCCCTGGGAAATGTTCCCAATAGGAGTGTTGCACCCCAAAGTGTGAAAGACCAGGAAAAGGCTGCTATTGGCCATCTCAGGTTTGGAAATGAAAGACAGAAAGTACCGGGATGGTTTATTTGGTTTTCATTAATGATTTTCCAGCTCCACCCCCTGCACTGGTCATCATATAGGTTAAATCACAGGAAATCCTGTTCTATATTCAGCTGTAAAGAGGCAGCTTAGTCCTGTGTGTGTGTCACTACTAGAGCTGAAATGAGTACCAGCAAAAATCGGTCGAATTTCCGGGACCAGAATCAATCCAGATATTTCAGGTGCTTTTCGGTAACTGCCCTGGTTTTCAATCAGATAAGCAAAATAATTCTGACAAACGGTATATAGAAATACCAAAATGCTGACAAACTATACCAAAATCCCAATTTTGTCCTGAATTTCGTCCCAGATTTTGGGGATTTTGGTATACCGGCTGATAGTATTCTGATTTTTTGGATACTTGATTGGTATTCGGCTAACATTTTGGATACCCAAAACAGGAACTGAAAATGCAGGTATTACCCATGAATACCAAATGACGTACCCATTTTAGTGAATACGAACCCCATTTTTGTCAGAAGCTGCATGTGGTGAAACAAGTCTGTTTTTTATTTTTATATACTGAATGTCTTTTGATTAGGCCAATACAGAATAGTTGTAACAGTTGAAAACTCTTATTTACTGTGTTTCCGACCGCAGACCCTTAGTACTAGGCAACAGAGTGTGAGATAATACTTTCCAACACCTGGCATTAGAGTAGCAAAGCTATCCAACATGGTCTAACATTATTTTTTTTAAAAACCCAGAATATTTCATTTCTTCCTTTTTTCTGAGAATTTAAATGGTTAACACTGCTTCTAGGAATATGGAACATAAATTTCAAGAATTGCAGAGAAGAATAACCAATCCCCTGTTCCTCATAGAACTGAGGAGAATAGGAGCTTTTTTGTTGTGGAGAAATGTATCTCCTTCCTTCCATTTTATTATGCCTGCGAACTCTGGTCATCTGTTGAAGAGAGGGGGTGTAGCAGGATTAAGCCAGAACTGATCTCTTTGTCTTAGGCATTACTGTCCTGCTATAGGTGACTTTGGATTAAAGTTGGAGTCCGTATACAACTATAACTGGGAAAAAAAAATGATGGGGCCAATTCCAAGCCCTACGGACAAGCATGTGTGGCAATCCCATTACGGGGCTGTGACATGTGCACAAACCAAGTGGAAATCACATGGAACTCTTGCATGAACACCTAAGCCATGTGTGCGTGAGTTCTGGATCACATTCAATGCCGATATTAATTTCTAGAAATTAATATCTATATTTGTATTCATCAATCTTGCAAAATTCATCACTGTCTATATCAGTATTTGGCAGGGATGGGAGAACAGAACGGAGTTCGGATATTCGGTTCGGTTCGGTTTGAAATTCCAGTTCAGTTCAGAAGTTCAGTTTGGTCGACCGAACAGACCAAGTTCGGTCAAATTCCAAACTTCCAAACCAAGTTCGGCCATTCAAAACCAGGTTTTTTGGTGTGTGTTGCCACTAGGGATGGGCGAACAGAATGGAGTTCGGACATTCTGTTCAATTCGGTTTGAAATTTGAGTTCAGTTCAGAAGTTCGGTTCATTCAACCGAACAGACCAAGTTCGATCCGAACTCCGAACTTCCGAACCGCGTTCGCCCATCCCTAGTATTTGGCCAATGGCATGTAGCAGATCAGGACTAGGACCTGGAAAGTTTTGGGTAGAGCTGAAATGGGTATTCACTACTATTCAGTATCTGGCTGGATACCGAGGTATCCACCAATATCTTGTGTCCAGAGGGATAACGAATGGTTTGCGATTAGCATCTGGCAAATATCTGGCTAACTGGATTACTACTTACCATTTGCTGAATTACCATTTTCTATTTACTGCATTACTGATAAATTACCATTTTCACATCATGCACACAGACTTTGAATTGGGTTCTATGTCCCCAAAGGGTTTATAATCTAGCATGAATGAAGAATGGGAGATAAGGGAAGGGAAACTAGGATTTTCCTAAGAAAAGTGAAATAAATGGGATGGCAGTAGAGCTTAAACTGGTACCTGAAAAAATGGGTATACATGTCAAATTTCCAGTACTGAGTCAAACTGAGTATCTCAGGTAATTTTTGGCACCTGAACTGGTTTTCGATGGGGTAACCGAATTACCAATAATTGGTATACTAAAATACTGAACCACTGTACAGAAATATTGACTTTGTCCCAATTTTGTCCAGATTTTGAATTTTCCCAGTGTTTCAGGTAATTTTGGGTACTCAAAAAGCCAGTAGTGAAAATGTCGGGGTTTTTGTACTTGATCAGTATCTCGATACCAATTCAGATACCAAAAATGATACCCAAAATGCAAGTATTTACCTGCAGGTAGCAAATCATATACCCGTTTCAGTTCAAGGTGACACTCTACTGAAATAGATTGGTATTTCTTGAATTAAGTATACATTAAGACGATATCATCTATGAGTAAGGCCACACAAGATGTTATCCCACATTGGCAACTTTACCCCACATTAGCCTGCAATTTAATTTGTTTAATTATTTCATCTCATATTTTTATGCCACTTTTTAAAAAAATGGGTCAGGCGGGGGGGGCAGCAGCAGTGAGGGAGAGGCAAAGGCCCCACCTCTCCCACACTCCATGCCCCCTCCACTCCACTGCCTGGCACAGTCTTGGCCAGGGAAAATGAGGGAGAGAGAGGCATAGACCCTGCCTCGCCCTAATTTCCCCTGGCCGAGAGACTGACATGTGGGGGGGCACCCATGGAGTGAGGGAGAGGCGCCGCCTCTGCCTCACGCCACCGGCCCCCTCAGCTGCCTGCCTGGCTGTTTCAGACAGGGGAAATGAGGGAGAGGTGGGGCCTCTGCCTCTCTGTCCCTCATTTCCCCTGGTCGAGACTGTGCCAGGCAGCAGACGGGGGGGCCCAAGCCCGGCGCGGGGACGAGCCTGGAGGTGTTGGCGGCAATGGCGGCAACGGTGGCAGATCAGGTAAGTGATCAGATTGGAATCCAAATGGCTGCTCAGACTTGGGGATGGGAGGAGGGGAGTGTCCCTCCACCCATTCCCAAGTCCAGGCCCGGATAGCGCGCCGCATATGGGGCCCTGCATTTCATTCTCACCCTGGCCCCCGCTTAGGGTAAGGCCGACCCTGCCCCTATGGAGGCGTGACAAGCTGGGAATGACTGACCAAGCCCTGACACCAGTCCTCCACAGCCGCCAGACACTGCAGTGAAGTGGACCGTCTGGCTGCCAGCTGCCAGACGTTTGCCCACTTCTGCCCCAGGGCCGGAAGCCAGCTGCTACACAATGCATCCACCAGAGAAGACTGTTGACACATAGCAGGCTACTTTTGCCCCACCCAGGCTAATGTGGGTTAATGGGCTGCCTCCCATCAGGCCCATCCCATGCAGATCCCCCCGCCCTCCCCATGGTGAGGTCTGCCAGCACCTTAGAGTGGCGGGCACAGTTTTCCTTTCCTGTGTGTCTTTCTGAGAATCATGCTTGTTGATGAGAATCGAGAAGAAATAAGAACTGAGAAAAGACAATTTCTCATCATGATTTCTTTTCTTGATATAAAAAGCAAAAAATACAAGAATTGTGCATACGCAAAATGGCAGTGTCTGTGAATGCATCTCCCAAATGGCACCAGAAGCGTAACTGCATTTTAGAAAAGGGCAGCTGTTCTGTACATGTGTGGCAGCCATTTTGTGTACGCACAGAACAGCTTCCCCTTTTGGAAAAGGCTGCGCATGGGCAAGTTTTGTTAAAACAGAAGATTCTCATGAGAATCTCAAACCCTTCACGAGATCCCAGCAAGATCTCACTAATTATTCTATTTTTTGTTAAATGTCCTGTTTGTTTGTCCTTTTCCCTTTTGTATGTTGACAATGGCCTATGGCCACGTGAAATAAACACATTAAAGAATATATTCACTAATGATTCTCGATTCTCATGAGATTCTTACGAGAATCAAATTGATTTTCATTTTAGCCCTACTGGACAGTTCCTCGGCTTGCCCCAGGATGTGGCGGGACTTGTGACAGCGGCCCGCGGGTTGCTCTACAGTGGGGACAGCTCATTGGGATTGGTCTCCCAGTCGGTCCAAAGTGTGGCGGCCACATTTGCCTTCCCCAGGGTGGGCAGGGAATCAGGCTGGCCCTGTCTCGTGTGGCTTCTTCACCCTAGGATGAAGAATTCCTCCTATTAGATGCACTTTCACCTGAAACCACAAAAGTATATTTTGGTTAGAACTCTGTTTCCTTTTTACACACTGTGCTACTGTGCAATGATAAACAGCGATGTCTTCGATTTTCAGGTTGCTCATTTCCAAATATGTCATGGTCCTAGAATTATCCCTGGAGATAGTAAATCGGCCTTTCACTGAACTGGCATAATACTTAGTACCCTTGGACTGTGTAGTAATACTGGTTACCCATTCCAATACTTTGGTGGGAGAATGTCTTACCCAGCTCATCCAGTAGTCACTAAATTTATATCCAGAGGCTTTGCAGGAGAGGCGGAGAGACACCCCATACATTTTAACATCCCCTCCAGCCTCTAAAAATCCAACCTTTGACTTGACACCTGAAAGAAGAAAAGAGCCATTACGAAAGGTAAATATGATCAAAATAACATGTGGTTGTTCCAGTGTCTTGGAGAGTTTATCAGATGTAGAGTAGGCGGCCAATCCCAGACCCAGACCACACGGTTTGCAGTGCGCAGGGTTAAGATTGGCCCCATTTTAGTTCCTATGAGATCTTTATTGGGCCAACTTCTCTTGACAAGAGTGTGCAAGCTTTCAGACTCCACAGGGTCCTTCCTTGCATTAGGCATATCTTCACCAACAGGGGTTGACCTCAATAAAAGATAGCATTGAACTACAATCTCCCTTTCCCTCCTACCATGGAAGAGATATAATTACCAGTAAAAATAATGATAATGGAAAGGACATTTAGCCAAATTATCATGAGTAGCCAAAGTATTTTGGAGGTTGAGGTGCTCTCTGCATAGGGAAAGGAAGTGTTGGGTTGCTCCTTTGAAAACAGTACGGTTGACAACGTTGAAGAACCTTAATTAAACAGGAAATACAATTTGCACATGCTTATTTTCTAAGTGGCCAATCAAATTCCATTCCAGAGTGGTTTACGCATGACAAGAATTCTAGTTTAAGCTGATGAACAAAGCGGCCAGAGAAACAAACAGGGGATTGGAAAACCTAAAGAGATGCTATGAAAAAGAAAAAAAAGAAAAGACGGGAGTGTTATTCTCCCCACCCATAAAACGATAAGACAATGGCTGTTTTTACATGGACCCCACCCCTCCATGCTAGGTATGTAGGTGGGTGTATGGTTGGGGGGGGGGCGTCTAAATGGTACAGTGGTGGATGGGGGGATGTGTGTCTTGGATGAAGGTGGGTGTGTGCTCCCGGCATACACCCATCTCCACCCATGGAGCCATTTGGAAAAACAGAGGAGGCTCCATGGGTGGAGACGGGTGGAGGTGTGTATGTGTCCGTGGGAATGTCTACACACCCACTTCCACCCATGGTGGCAGCATGCTCATCACCCCCCACCCCCACCGCTGCCTGTGTAAAAAGGCCCAATGAGTTCAATCGTGTAACTTTGCAGCCTGTTCCACCATCAAACAGCTCTTACCGTTAGGAAGTTCTTCCTAATGTTTTAGCCAAAATCTGCTTTTTTGTCATTTGACACATCAAAAGGGAGCAGGAAAGAAGCTTCTGGCCAGGCTCAGCCTCTCAGCCTGGCTCGCTGCGCACGCTCCACCGGTGACTACTGAATGCACGTACCAAGTGTAGAACATATACATATTGCGTGCATGGTGTATGAGCAGTGTGCATGGTACGCACACACTCAGTGCTTGTTGCTAGTCTGTGCATGTTAGGTGCACACGCACATCCTGTGTAGGGTGTGTGCATTTATTTATTTATTTTAATCTATATGCTGCCCTCACCATAGCGGCTCAGGGATGCTTGGATCGGGCCCTAAATTTGCTACCCATTTTGCTCTAGGGGCAAGTCTAGGTTCTTGAATGAGCTCATAATTGTTTCTGATACACTGTGCATCTACAGCACAGTGATAAGAACCAGTGTCCTCAGGTTTCAGATCTCTCATTTGTAAATGCAACACATTCTCCGGATTACTACGGGAGATAGTGAATCGTCCTTTTACTGAGTGAGCATACTTTTTAGTACTCCCGGCCCAGAAACTAATAGTAGAGACCCATTCCAAGCCCTTTTTGGGAGAATGTCGTAACCAGCTCATCCAGTGGTCACCAAAATTCAATCCAGAGACTTTACATGATAGGAGAAGGGAATCGCCAGGCATTTTAACATCTCCGCCGTACTCTACAATTTTAACTTGTGGCTGCACACCTGGGAAGGGGAAAAAACGGGAGAAATAGTGAATTAAATTAATTACATTAGGAATAACACTGAGAGCCAGAGAGGCCTAACAATTGGTGTGCAGGGTGGCTCAAAAATAAATACATAAATAAATAAATAACTGGAACTGCGTTTCCCAATTTGTGGGACAGGGACACAGCCTATGTGGATGGAGAAACAATTCTGATTGATGTTGGCACATATTGCATGTCTTTGTAGATGTCTGGGGTGGTGGGATTATATCTCCAAGTAGGGTTGAAGGCAAAGAAAATTGGGATATCATTGTATTAGATATACACTTACCCTTGAAAGCTGTTAAAAAGATAGCAAAATACAGCCGCAGCACCATGTTTCTGATTCGAAGGAGATATTTGCTTTCACTTCCTCTTGGGGTGTATCTCTCTACTCTGGGTTAGTTCTCTTGGGGGATTAGATGTTAATGGAGAAACTCAGAGAGTTTCAGTTTCTTTATTCAAAAGCCACCAGGCCATCATGAGATGGTAACACCTTCAAACAGGAAATCCTTTTTTCTTTTCTTTTCTTTTCTTTTCTTTTCTTTTCTTGAAAAATGCCAGCCAAATAACCTACAATCCCACCCATACTGAAGTCTTAAACAGTTTTTTAAAACTATATATATATATTTCCCAAAATTCTAGATCATTTCTGAAAACAAAAATGTTTCACCCTTCAAAATATTTTGACATCTAAAAAGAATTTAAAAAGAGACATTCAGAGCTTCCAGTGAATCCAGAATATTGAAACAAATAATCAGAACTGAAAACAAAGCAAAGCGTGCTTTTTTATGAGGTAGTGTGGTATAGTGGCTAGCGTGGCTAAGTCTGAAGTTCGTTAGCCAAGAGATACCAGTTCAAGTCTCTACTTAGTCAGAAGCTCACTGGGTCACTTCGGGCCAGTCACAATATTCTCTCAGCCTAACCTACCTCACAGGGTTGTTGTGTGGATTAAAAGTTGTGTTAAACTGTTCTATGTAAAGCACTCCGAGTGCCATGGCAGGGTTCTGTATAAAACCTAATCATTTGAGCAGAAAAGAGCACATCCCCAAATGAGTGAACTCATTAAATCTGAATGATCCGAACCAAATAACAAACACTACATCTCCAATCTTTGACTGATTATCCATTTTCACAATATTGTTAATTCATTTCACAATATTGTTCATTCAGCTCACTTCCATCTGGTTCATCTGGTTTGTTTGATCCAGTTGGTTCGTACATTTCGGCCATTTCCCACTTTTGCCATTCATTTTCCACTTCTCATTTTCACTGTTCCTGGTGAAAATGGATGGAAACCTGACAATACATGAAATAAACAAAATAAACTGACCGAACCGGTCAAACTGATGCAAACCAACCAAAATTATGAAACATCATTTGCTCAAACACTTCGACAAATGTCATTCGGGTTGACTGCAACCTGCTCAAAATAAAACAAGAACAACCTGTGAGCAATTATTTTGTTGCTTCTTTCACCTCCATCTAGAGATGAATTGAAAACCATCCAAATAATGGTAAACCTGCTGAATGTTTAGTGCTCAGTTTGACCCACTGGGTACCTGATGGGTTACCCAATGTCACAATTTACCAACTTCTGGTCCTGGGATACTGACATCTGGTACCTTTTTTTTGAGTTTCTATCCTGATTTTTCAAGTTCTCGTCCCTTTTTTGTTGTTTGTTTGTTTTTGCCATTTTCTGTACCTATTTACTGATCAGTACCCATTTTCTGAATGAGGGTACTCATTTATTTCATTTTAATTTTTTTATATAGCATGACCCACCATGTCACTCAAAGTGCTTCATGTAGAATTAATCAACACAACTTTTAATCCTCACAACAACCCTCTGAGGTAGGTTAGGCTGAGACAATATTGTGACTGACCCAAGGTAACCCAGTGAGTTTCTAGCTAAGGAAATACTTGAACCAGGAACTCCCCCTACCACCTGGTTTAGGTACTGTGCACTTAGCTATTACACCAACAAAATCTCTGAAACAGCACCCGTGGGATTTGGCACTCAAAGAGATACTTTTGGAAGGTATGGTTATGTTTTCATTATTACTACAAAGAGTAATATTTTATTTATTTATTTATTCAAAACATATATCCTGCCCCTCCTGCCCAAAGGCAGCTCGGGGCGGCGAACAACATGCACAAAAAAATATTCAATAATAAAACATTTTAAAATAAATCTAAAAATTATAAAGCAAGTAATAAAAACACACTCTCCCTTCCAAACCCCACCTCCCCCACCCTCCCCTTCCCCCTCCCCAAAAGCCTGGCGGAACAGCCAGGTCTTACACAAACGTCGAAATGACAGGAGGGTGGGGGCCAACTGAGCCTCCTCCGGGAATGAATTCCACAGCACAGGGGCAGCCACCAAAAAAGATCTTATATCAGTGGCCACCCATCTAGCCTGGGGAACCTCCAAAAAGGCCCCCATGGACGATCTCAGGGGTCACATGGACACATGGGGAGTGAGGCAATCCTGCAGATAGGCAGGGCCCAGGCTGTGAAGGGCTTTAAAGGTCAAAACCAGCACCTTGAACCTAGCCCGGTGCTTTATAGGCAGCCAGTGCAGAGGCCGGAGCACAGTTGTCATGTGCTCCCTGCGGCCCGCCCAAGTAAGGAGACGGGCAGCGGTATTCTGCACCAGCTGCAGCCTCCAAACCAGCTTCTCGGGCAGCCCCACGTAGAGCGCGTTGCAGTAATCCAGCATCAAGTGATGAAGGCATGGATGACAGTGGTGAGGTCAGAGTCTGAGAGATATGGCTGAAGCCACCGGACAAGATGTAACTGCCAAAACGCACTCTCCGCCACGGCCACAACCTGAGATTCCAGACTGAGCTGTGAATCGAGGAGCACACCCAGACTCCGTACCTGTGAGACCATGGGAGGGCGAACCCCCCCACACAAGAGGAGATTCAACCACTCCCAGGCCCCTCAGTCTCTCACCCACCAACATCACCTCCATCTTATCAGGATTCAGCTGCAGATGTCTCAACCTCATCCAAGCCCCCACAGACAACAGGCACTGGGAAAATAAAGAGACTGCATGGCCTGGGTCGAAGGAAAAGGAGAGGTAGATCTGAGTGTCATCAGCATACTAATGACACTGCATGCCCTGAAACCCTCTCATGATCTCCCCTAACGGCTGCATAGAGATGTTAAACAGGAGGGGGGAACAGCATGGCACCCTGCGGAACTCCACATGTGAGGTCCGGGGGAAGACGTACACTCCCCCAAGACCACCTGGTGAATTCTCCCAGCCAGGAATGAACAAAACCAGTCCAAGACCATCCCGCCAATCCCGGCACAGTCCCACAGGCGAGTCACCAACACCTCATGATCAACTGTGTCAAACACAGCCAAAAGGTCTAGCAGGACCAGTAAGGTCTGACGACCCTGGTCCAAAGCCAGACGGAGATAGTCAACAAAGGCCACCAAAGCCATCTCCGTACCATACCCAGGCCGAAACCTGGACTGAGAGGGGTCAAGGAAACCGGTGCCGTCCAGATGTTCTTGGAGCTGCCGTGCCACAGCCCATTCAATAACCTTAAGAATAACAATATTAGTGGTATTATTAGGTTTTGCTGCTCTCTAGTGGTACGTCACAGCCTAATTTAAAGTCAATAATGTTTTTTATAAATGATTGTTTGAGTTAGGGCTGAGAAGAAAATGGAATTTTAACCCTGCAACAATGGAACAAGATGCCTAGGGAGGTTGTAGGCTCTCCATCACTGGAATTTTTCACAAAGAAGCTGGACAGCCATCTGTTGGGAATCTTTCCTGCATCCAAGCAGGAAGTTGGACTAGTGTTCAGGTTGCTTCCAGTTCTAAGATTCAAATTTTCTGTCTTATTGAGTATAATTTGTATATTTCACCCCAAAACAAATATAGATATAAATCTTTGTCACTCTTGCCAAATTTGTATTTCCGTGTCTTTGTTTTCTTCACTTTGGTACTTTAGTCATTTCAGTTTTCAGTACCTCAGTAAATTTAATTTTCTGGATGTGATTGGTCCAAATACAGTAATTACATTTGCATTCACATTAAAAAATAATAATCAATCAACCCCCGCCAAATAGTACTGTCAAATTGACTGAAATACCCAACAGCAAAATACCAAACGTGAAAATATCAGAACAAAGATTTGAAACCATAAACAAAACGAACACTGCTTCATATCTGTTTCAATGGAATTAGAGCGAAAACCAGTCACCAACCCAAATGAGCAAACTCATCGAATCCAGACCATCCGACCCAAAACAAACAGACCAAATATTGAGCACTACCTGTCTGATCTTTGATCAATCATCCACTTTTGAGATTTCATTTTGACCATTTTTTATATTATTTTGTGGTTCATTCATTTCGGCCATTTCTGAGTGGGAGGATGGGAACTATGGGACCTTTCCTGCTGCACGGCAAAGGGGTGGGGAAAGGTAATGGGGCATTGGGGTGGGATGGGGGGCTGGCCCAAGGCTATATTGGCTGGGTTGATGACACCCCATCCTGCCCCAGGGGGAGTGGTTGGAAATTCAATAGGGACATATCCTGGGTTGGCGGGGCAGGGGGGCAGGTGTCTCTTGTCCAGATCCCCAACACCATCATAATTTGAAGTTCCCGCACTACTATTGGCCACAAGTTTGTGCACCCCACCTTTAAAGTAAGCTGCGCAGGACAGCCCAACCTTTGGGCCAACTTCCTTTACCTTGACTGGTGCACCTGGCATATCAGCCCAGGTTCCTGCAAAGGGCAGGCACAAAACCTCCCCCACTTAGGGCAGTAACATTCCTTTTAACCATTCATTTCCCAGCACTCGTTTCATTGCTCCTGTCGAAAATGAATGGAAAACTGGAAACAGACAAAATAAAATGAGATCAATGAATTGAACGAACCCAAAAAAGCCAAGTGGCACAAGCTGAAATTGTGAAAAATCGGTAGCTTAAATGTTTTGATGAATGTCATTCATGTTGACTACAACTTGCTCAAAATAAGGAAACAAACAAACCATCAAACAGTGCGGTTCAATTCACCTCTAAATGAAAAGGATTCAAATATACCAAATGTGTACAACTGGCACTCATTCAGATACTTATTTCAGGTCTGGTTTGAATTCTTTGATAAATCACTTTAATTCAGAACATAAATGGTATTTTCAGAAGTGACGTTTCTGAAAATTAGACCCAATCCATGGTAAAGGCCACTACCCTGCCCTGGGGTAGGCTGGTACCAAGAACAGACATGACAGGTGCACCTTACCACACTTTGACCCGAACTGTGGTACCACTTACCACCAGCTGTTTCCCACAGTTTTCTGAGATCACAACTGGTGGGGCAAAATGTGGTAAACATCTGGCGGCCGGTGAACAGAACTGAGGGTGTTTGTGACCCCAGGGTGGGGTTAAGTGTGGTAAAGTGTGATTAAGCATGGTGGCGTCACTTCTGAAAATACCCAAGGGGTATATTACGGGGTGGCCAAAGTTCCCTACTGAAAGTTCCCAACTTTCAGTCCCAAGTTAATACCAAAATCTTCATACGGCTGAAGCCACAAGACAGACAGATGTGCACATGCACACAGACCTTGCCTGCTTCGAGACTGGCTTGTGGATCTGTTGCTCCAGGACCCTGGCTGCTGAGATTTGGAGGAGCAGCTGGGATTCAGGTTCGGAGATTTGTGTGCAATGAAATGAGACACTGGACCATCCTAGCAGAGTGGGGCCCAGGATCAATCCATGGCTGAGAGCTGCACTTGAACTGCCCAAGAACCAGCTGCATGAAACCCCTTGCCATTTGGCTACCTTTGGCACACTCACTGGGAGAATATGGAAACTTTACACGTCAAATGGAAGAGTTTTAGTGAAATCTCATGAAACACTTTGTGTGTAAGTGGTTCGTATTAAATCTCTGCTTCTTAATTTTTGTTTATCTGCTGCCCCCTCCAGGCTAATGAGAGTTGTGCAGTTATTTTTATTTGTATTAGGCCTAACTAGAGTTTTACCACCGTGTCTCCCCCAAAGCGGTACATGCAAGTGGTTTTGTGTTTCATGCTATTCCTTTGCAAATGCAGCTGGCTTGGAGAACGCACCCTGGTAAGGATGAGCCCTCCTTTACTTGAAGCTGCAGTTCGTTAGATGGCATATCTGTTCAGCTAGTGTACATGAGAGATGAAGTGGAAAGTGAAGTCGAATTGGTCAGAAGTTTTCAAATAGAAAAGCAAATTATACACACGGCATTCGTTGCACATAAGAATCAACTGCAATTCGGCTTTCAGAGTGTAAGATGGCACCTTTAGAGTTTCGAATCCATTAAATCTTCATGAACGTTTGCTAATTTATGCAGAACATTTTGAGCTTATGAAAAAAACCAGCAGAATTCTTTTTTTATATATTTATTTCCAGCAATAATGGTAGAAACGAAAAGGAAGATGGCTCCAAACCACACTTTTTCTGCTTTCAGCCACCAAAATGTATAGTATTTTCAGTACAAAATGCACTTTCTTATCTAGCTATAACCACAAAAGGATGAATTTTTTTTTTAAAACCCCAAAAACTTGATTACAAAAAAAAAATGATCAATGAGTGGAGCTGAAATGAGTACCTGAAAAAATGAGTGTGCCTCTCATATTTTCAGTACTCAGATTGACTAAAAAATATTGGGTACTGATTAGCATATTTCTGATTAGTACCCAATTCTGACCAAATTTGACTGCCAAATGTCCTGAAACATCTCAAAATATCGACTTCCAGTCCCAGAATGTCGACTTCCAATCCTGATTTTTTTATTTCCCATCCTGATTTAAAATGTTTCCATCCTGATTTACCAATCAGTAACAGGGAAATTGAAAAATCGGTACCATCAATTAACAATTTTCCAGATATTCAGGTACTTGCTCGGTAATCAGGTAGTCTGCTGGAAAATGCAGGTATTAACCACGGGTAGTAAATGAGCTGCCCATTTCAACTCTAATATCTGTGAGATATTTTTTAAAAAGAAATATAAAAAGAAATCCATTCAAGTTGAAACAAAAATACTGGTTACGTTTTTAATTTCCCGCCAACATAAAGCCTAAATTTCAATTGACTCTAAAAATTAAACTGCCAACTACAGTGTCCACTTTGAACATTAGTGCAAGGTCTCAGAAGCTGCTAAGAAGTTGGGTGGGGGTGGGGGTGCGTAAAGGGTGAGATCAGGAAGAGGAGGATCCAGTTCATGGAAGTCTACCATGGCTCTGTTCTCTATCCTTGAGTGTGTGCCTTAAGCCCTACTCCTTTCCCCTGAGCTCAGTGTTTCAGATGTTGAGCCATGAAGTACTGACCTAGGAGCCAGATACAGACTAAACCTGAAGTGAGTAGCCATCGAAACAGGTATACTTGTTGAAATTACGGTACCCAACCCATCCCGGTAACATCCGCTAATAATCAGTATTGAATTACTGCCTGGCAGGCTACCTGATTTTGGTACTGATTTGCCGACTTCTGTTACTGGTTTACCAACGTCTGGTATAAAATTTCAGACTTCTTCCGGTAGCAAATTTCCAGTTTCTATGTCCTGGTTTTCCGTCACCAAACTTCATTGGTAGAATCAAACTTGACAACTCAGTAATGGTAATACATGGTATTTCAAATAATTGGGTACTGATTGGGTACCCAACAGCCTGCCTAAAATTGCAGGTATTGCGTATAACCCAGACGCTGGAAAAGAGCGAAATAAAAACTATCTTTGGGCCTTTGGCTCCCAGGCCTGAGATTCCCCATCCCTGAATTAAATTGACCTATTTTCTGCAATTATGTGTCCAAAAATTGATTTTTGCCAGCAGAGGGCATCACGCACTCTGCTCTTCCCTGTCCACCTCCTTTTCTCCAAAAGCAAGACTTTCATCGATTTGGAACCTGCAGGTGTCGGTATAAGCTTTCTCTGCCTGAATGCTGTGGCATTTGGCCATGGGATTGCCTCTTTGGGTTTATTTACCTATACGGTCCCTGTGCCGCGTTCATTTTGTCTACAGATGAAACAAATATCTGTGTTGAGTAACAAATTTCCATCAAATTTCCGCCACTGGGAATATTAGGTTTGGACATTTTGCTTATTTCACCCAACTCAGTATTTTTTTTTGACCGTTTTGGTGTATTCACTTATTCTGTATTTATTATATATATATATATATATATTTATATAGTAATTTGACCACTCCAGTAAATAATATTACCTAAATATCCCAAATGAAATACCAAATAAATCAAAATAACAGAACATAAATACCAAAATGGATGGAATAAACTTAGCAACCAAAATTATTTTTTTTTAAAAGATAAATGGGGGAAAATAGATTTCAAGTTTATAATAAAAGCAGTAATTCCATTTTCAAGTTGCCTTCAAAATGAATACTACATTTAATCTGGATATTGAATTTCCTGTCAATTTGTCAATACAATTTGGATAATTATCTATGAAAATTTACAGGAAATGTGGTTTTTTTTGGTTGAAAACAGCCCATTCACTGCTTTCCTGGTGATTCAGGTTTCAGATGATTTCGGGTATCCCATGTGGCATTTTTTGATGTGATGACAAAACTGACAACAAAACTGAAAAGGAAAAAAAGTGAGAAAAGCAACACTGAAAGTGATGGAAAAGTTTCATAAAAGTGGAGAAATTTGCAGAACAGGTATCAGAAATGCAACAATGGGAAAACAGAAAGGGTGAAAAGAATTGCTACAATTAAGATTTTTTTTAAAAATGATTGAAAACTGCCCTGAGCCTCTGTGAGAACGGCGACACAGAAATGTGGCTTAAATAAATAAATAAGAACCTCCAGCATGAAACAGTGCAAAATTTCAGCTGAAAATTCATATCGAGTCGAGAAGGACTCTTTTTGCAACAGCTCTAGAATGCATCCATGGGTTCTCATTTCTTTTCTGATTGACCCCAATTACTGTCTGGACTAGTCATCTGACTCTCGGATTATATTATAATCACAAGATTAACCCCTGTAGCTCAGTCGTTCAGTGCTTGGGGGGTGAGGGTGGAACTGGATCCAGGGGCCAGATCAAGAAACTAGAATGGGCCAAATAAAAGCTAGTTATGTGCCACATTTGGCCCCCAGGCCTGAGGTTCCCCACCCCTATTTTATATGTAAGAATGTTTAAGCAGCTAAATAAGAAACTTGAGATTCTCGTGAAATTCTCAAGAACCTTAAATTAGCAAAAACATTGGGTGATTTAAGACACACATTTCTCCGGCATGTTTGCTGTTACATTCTGAACTTTCTGTCTGTCTAAATCACTCACCCAGATCTTAAACATCTGGGTCTTTGAACTTCTGCATAGGACTTCTCCCAGAACTTTTGTGGGTCACTTGGTTACCATGGCAGCCCCTCACGTCTACAGCTGCGGCTACTTTAGGCTGCCTCAGGGCAGTGGGTGTGAAGAAGGCATCCGGAACTTACTTGTGGACTTGTAAACCCAGAATATTGAAAAATCCGGAACTTTAAGGCATCTGTAAAAATGCCCATTATCTGTGCATGCTGGGGGGGAAATGGCCACCAGGGCCGCTCTATGCATACATGGTCTTTTTGCGCATACACGATAATTTGGGGGGCATTTTTGAGATTCTCAAGTTTCTCATAAGAATCTCATGAGATCTCATCAGGGATGCGAGATTCTCATGAAATTCTCGCAAAAATTAATTTCATTTTTGTTTCAGCCCATGGTCGAAGGTCAACATCTTAATCACTACACTAGTTGTCCTTCACAAACAAAATACCCTCTAATCATTTCAGCTGTAGCTCAGGGTCAGATAGACGCCAGTGCACAAGTACTGCAGTATTTTTGGAGACAGACCTAGGATTAATTACTAAAATGGATTCACAGAGACAAAAGGTTTGGGATATGGCCAAAGCTTTTCGTGGGGGGGGGGGGAGGATGGGGAGTGTCAGTGCTATGGCTTCCGGCTATCAGAGGATGTTTCTACCCTTTAATGAAATTTCACTTATTCCCCTGACTTACTTTGTGATCTACTGTCACCCACCCAAATTACATGACACAGAAGGCTGTCCTGTGTACTCACTGGCAATTCAAAAAGCACAGCTAAAATTCTTTTAACTAAACTTTTTCTGTTGATATTATGTAAGTTTCTTTCTATCAATCTAGTGTTTCCTCCTGTGTCTTGCAGGAAAAACATTTCTAATTATATTATGTAAGCCTTTCTTTCTTTCTTTCTTTCTAACCAACCAACCAACCCCATTGATACTTTGATATTTTTCTATATTTTGTACCATATTTTTTCTCAATATTTTTCTTTCAATCCCAATGATGCGTTCATATATTTCTACTAATTCCATTGAAATTCTGAGCATTTTCCTCCCTTAATAACTTTGCATCCCACTTGCTTATCTTAACCCAATTTTGCAGCATGATGGGGGGGAAGTTCAATAATGCCCTCAAATTTAGTAACAATTGGCACACACAAAGAGGCTCCTTTTGTTGTAACCTCCCCACCCTCCACAAAAAAAGAACAAACAAAACCTTTTAACTTACATTGTTAATTCAACTCTCCCCTCCTGAAATTAGGAAAGCAGACTCTGGGTAATTTCAGACGTTACGACACTCAGCTGTTATGACACTCTGAACCCTAGACCAGGATCTGTCTCAGATCCCAGTCCGTGATCAGTCTGGCCATCCTTTAGACATACCGACCTGATCCCTGAGGGGGATCAGGGAGGGGGAGGGCTGCGCGAGGAGGGTCTGCGTAGTGCGATGTGTGACTGCACAACCTTGCCCCCTGTGCTCCCTCGGCTGCTCACCCATGGAGAGACGGGCGGACGCAGCGACCAATGAGACCACTGCGCCCGACCCCTTCCCATGCTTGATGCCTGATTCCAGGACAGAGCTGACGAGCAGTCGTGCAGCTCCGCCATCGCCATCCCTATCCCGGATCGTGGCCACTCTAACCATGGTTCTAGACCTCCGACTGGCCAGAGGTCGAGAACCGTAGTCAAACTTGATCCCAACTGAGGGTTCAGTGTGGTGAACATCTGGTTGGGACCAAACAGACGTTCCCAGAAACGCCACCACCACAGGGGATCTACTGTGGTCCACCATGGTGAAAGGTGTTTTCGTTACGTCTGAAATTACCCTCTATTAATTTAGGTGCTTACTACACAGAAGAAGTTTTACATGTATGTTGTTTTCTTATTGCTGTATTTATTAAAATTTACTGAAGTATGTTTTAACCCATCTTTTCCCTTCTTCCTTCACAGACAACGGCACTCTATGTGATCTCATAACACAGTTTCCATCAAACCTTCCTTTGAAGATTGGAAGCCAAGCAAAAATGTTTTGCAGTTATGTTACTACTTCCCCCACCCCTGATCTCTACTGGTATTGCATGCTTGCTAACCGCACCCTGCAATTTATTCTTTACCAAGACAACTCGCAGGCTTATGCTGATTTTGATGAAACACGTTTTCTTGTGTAGCATAATACGAGAGAAAAAACCTTCAACTTGCTTGTAGCTGCGTTGAGAATGGGAGATGCTGCTTTCTATTACTGTGCCCTTCACTCCACAGTGATGCATTCTCCCTGCAAAGCTGCACGAAAACCTCTTGTGCAATGGACAATGCTTCCTGTAACAGTGTAGCCTAGTGGATAAGGGGTTGGATTTAACCAAAGTTCACACATCCCATCTTAGTCACTAGTACAGCTGAAATGAGTACCTGCAAAATGGGTATTCCCATCAACATTGAGGTAGTTGACCCAACCTGGTAACACTTGGTACTAATCGGTGCCCGTTTAGTAGGGATGGGACTCCGGTTGGAATCCCCCCTCCCCGTTTTGGTTCTTCATGATTTTCTGATCTCAGTTCAGTTTCAGGGTTTTGAGGGGGTGTGTGTGCATTGAATCCCCCCCCCCAGTTTTTTCCTCATTGACTTCAATAGATTTTCTCCCATTGAAGTCGATGGGTATTTTCAGACGTTATGAGATCAGTCAACCCGACTGAATCACAGTCGATTCAGTGGGGTGACTGTGATGCCCATAATGTCATTTGAACCCTGCCAGATGTTCACCACAGTGAACACCTGGCAGAGTTCAATATTGACCATGGTTCCGGCTCTGCGGCTGACTGCAGAGCCGGAACTGTGGTTAGTTTGACCACGATCCAAAAAGGGACTGGAAATGGTCACAGGTAACATCTGTTACCTTGCCCCTTTCCGGATCATGGCCCAGACCATCGGTCACAGTCGGGCACAGCAGCCTCATTGGCCACTATGCCCACGCATCTCCCTGAGGGCGGGCGGCCATGGGAGTGTAGGGGAGGGGGTGGGGCAGTGCAGCTGCACATCATACCACTCAGCCCTTCCCCCTCCTTTTAGTGATGGGGCCGGCATGTCTGATGGACGGACCTGGATATGTTGACAATCCCAGTCCAGGGTTCAGCATGGTGGGCCAAATGGCCCATCACATCTGAAAATACCCAATGAGAACAAACCAGAAAAAAAGTAAATGCAAAAAACCCAAAACACCAGAACCAAAATGAACTGCAATTTCAGTTTACAGTTTTAAAACCAAAATGGCCATTTTTGGACCATTTCGGTTCTATCAGAAACAGAAATTCCCAACGCTGCTGTTTATTACCAATTGGTTTACTTGATGTACCTAAATACCATTTTTAAAATCCCAATTTTCCAACATCCGGTACCGATTTTCCAACTTCCCATCCCAATTACTTTACTGATCTATTGTTTTACTGATTGGTAAAATGGTAAATCAATAACAACCTGAGTAACATCAATACCCGGTATTTTGTGGTAATTGAGTGCCTGATGACTACTCGGGCAGCCCATTGACCACCCAATATGGTACTTGAAGTGGCTAGCGAATGAGATTCCCACTTCAGGTCTAGTCATGAACAGGTCTAGTCGTGGCCTTGGGCAAGATGCCGTCTCTCAGCCTCAGTTTCCCATCTGTAAAATGGGAATAATAATGACCTATCTCAACGGGTTGTTGTGACAGTGAACCAGGCAAGGACTGTAAAATAATTGAGCCCTAGAAAAAATGATAGAGAGAGAACAAGTGCAGGGCAGAGCGGTGCCCAAGTACCAAATCGGAGCTTGAGCGTGATGTGTGCAGGTGACCCAGCACCTCCTCACCTCCCTGAGCACGGCATCGGGACCGGCTTGTTCCCTAGCAAATGGGGGCGGGAGAAATCCCAGAGCCTTTTGTCGTACAAATCTTTTCTAATGCTATTTCAGCAGCATAGGCTGAGCCAGCCCTCAGTTCCACTCCAATTCCGAACAGAACGGAAACGATTGAACATCTCACCTGGTTCTGAGTAGCTCGGGTCCCCTAGTGTCCTCTCACACTGAGGTAAAGGCCTAACTATGCACTGAAATGAGTGGGGTGTGCTGGAGTCTCATGACTAGTGTGGCTACACCTCCCTTTAAAAGAGGACACTTATGAAAAATACATGGTGCAGGGTTGCACCGGGACCAATGCAACCCTGCAACATGCATTTTTCATAAGCATCCTCTTTTAAAGGGGAGGTATGGCCACCCTACTCATGACCCAAATAAGCACCTCAACCCCACTGCGGCACTGGGAGGATTTCTGGCTAGGTCAGAGGTGGGGAGGGGGGCAGGAGATCAGGTACAGTGCAATTTCCCCCTCCCTGGTTACACACAGGGCTGGTCTTACCACAGTCTTAGGCCCAAAGTCCAGGATCCTGACTCCCTCCCAGAAACACCTCAAGCCCAGTCACTCAGTTTCCTCCATGACTGAGGCTTTGACATCCCCAAACTGACTCGGTTTTAGGGGACAATGCAGCTTGCCTCTCAACCCCCCTCCTTCTTCCTGCTCCATGTGACTGCCCCCATTCCAGCTTGGTGAGAGGAGGGGAATCAGGGTCAGCACAAAATGTAGTGGTGGATGGGGCTAGTTTGTCCCCCCGACACCCTAAATTTGTGAGAAACGCATCCCTCATGACTGGCCACCGTCATCCATGCATCCATCACTTCGAAATTGGAGACTACTGCTACACACTCTACGTGGGGCTACCCTTGTTGGTGATTTGGAGCCTGCAGCTGGTGCAGAATGTGGCGGCCCACCTCCTTGTGGGGAATGGTTGCCGCCGGGAGCACATTACTGCCTATAGTCTTCCAGGCCTGACTCAAGGTGTTGGATATTTCCTTTAAAGCCCTATACGGCCTGGGCCCTGCATACTTTCAGAACCGCCCCATACCTTGTGTCCTGGATCAACCCCTCCGGTTGACCGGGAGCACCCTCTTAGGCTGTTTTTAGACGAGTGCGGTGGCGACCGCACTTGTTTTCCAAAAGACCCGGCAGTCTGCTTTATATGTGACGCCACCGCCGAATACATGCATGCGCGGGCGATGTGCATCCATTTCTGGCCGCGTATGACTGGCTTTGATCACTGACCCAGTCAGTTCACGGCCAGAAATGGATGCGCATCACCCGCGCATGCACGTATTCGGCGGCAGCATCACGTGTAAAGTGGACTGCCGGGTCTTTTGGAAAACAAGCGCGGGTGCCGCCGCGCTCGTCTAAAAACGGCCTTGGAGGTCCCCCAGGTATCCCAGGTGGTGACATTTGAGAGGTCGTTCTCAGTGGCGGTGCCTCAGCTGTGGAACTCCCTCCTGGTGGAGATCTGTCTCGCCCCGGATCTCATCTGCTCTCACAAACATAGTAAGACCTGTTTCGCCAGGCGTCCGGTGTGGGAGACAGGCAGTGGGTGGGTTTCTTTTTCTGTTAGGGGGTGGGACTATTTGAGTTATTTGGGTTTCATCTGTTTTATATTTTGTTATTGATTTTATTGGCTTTATTGTATTATTGTATTTTATATTTTTCTATTGTGCTACTTATTGTATGCCGCCCTGAGACACCATGAGGTGGGAGGGAGCGGGTTATAAATAAATAAATAAATAAATAAATAAATGTCTCCCACTATAATTAATTTGGTAATCAGCAACTCTTTATACACTATAATTAGTAACTCCTTGCATCCTTGCACAGAGACATAGGAACCAGCAACTTGTATAGTTCTCTGAAGTTGGGGTGACAGGATCATTGGCACCCTAAGACAAAAAAATGACCCCTATTTAGTCAGACACACTGTAACCTGCAAGCCCCTAACCTCATGAGAGTATCGCTGGCATCAACAGTTCAGACTCAAGAGCTGAGAAAGATCACATCGAAGGAAGCGGTTAAAAAAAACACGCTTGCAGTGAATCCGAACGTGTTTGTTCACACGCCCTGACTTACTCAGAACTCCGAAACCACAACATCCTGCCTTGCATGGGCGATAGCAAGCAAGAGAGAAAGCATCGGAGGGGGGCTGGGGGCAGAGCAGACATTCTGGCTGCTGAACACCTCTCCTCCATTTGAGTTCCTGTAGCAACTATATTACTCATCAAACCACCATGGGCGGTTTCCATTCGATGGCTTCCTGTTTTGATGAGCGGGGGGAGTGGGGAGGGGGACTTTTTCTTCTGAACTTGACTTCTCTTGTTATGATTAATCACTGATATCGTGCAAATGATATGTGTGAACAAGAGATCTCCCTGCCTTGAGGGAAGGCCAACCAGACTTATTACCATGGGGGACCCATGGCGACTGGACCAGACCCCATGATTTCCCCTACTTGTAGACACCGCTCCCTTTCAACCAGGTCTGAAACACAACTACCTCTGGGGCTCCACAGGATGCCCTCAGAGTAGTGAGAGTACATGGAAAGAGACAGAACCTTCAGGGCCCCCGATTTTATCTTCACCCTGAGCCCCACCAGTTCCAAGTCTGAGGGATTCACAAGCTAGGATGCACAAAGTAGGGGAGACTAGGAATACAGAGATACATACACATTCCCATTTCACAGAAGGAGAAACTGAGGCTGACAGGCAATAACATGCTCAATGCTTGTAAAAAAAATAATTGACATATCTAAAATTTGACTTAAGCACACCTTAAGGAAATGGACCTGGAGTTGGAGAAAACTGGAGCTCAGGTTAAGCAAGCACCACATTTATCCATCTCTAGATAAGGGTAGTAGTAAGTAGTAGTAAGGGTAGTAAGTAGTAGTAAGGGTTGTAGTAAGTAATAATCTTCTCAATTCTGACTCTGAGAGTCTTGGGTGGGCAGGAGGTAGGGAAACCTGGTACTCACTCCCTTTTCTGCACACCTGAGACTCCCACATTCAAAACTGACAGGATTCTCTCTCTCTCTCTCTCTCTCTCTCTCTCTCTCACACACACACACACACACACACACACACACACTCCACAGCTCTACCCTACTGTCTGTGTGAGTCAGTCTAATTGACAGGGGGACTGAAAATGGGGAGGACTGATGTTCCCTAACTCCTGTCTCCAACCATCCTGATATGCAGACTCACTCTGAGAGGGTGTGTAGTACCCTTTAAATAAACAGGATTTTCTCCCGCAGTTTAAACCTGTGACTCTGGGACACCCCCGTGCAGGGGAGGCTTTAGACACTCCTCCGTGGACTGGAAGTCGCACCGGTGCCATTAGAAACAGTGGCGCAGTGTGACTCACCGGTGTTTTGAGATGTGGCATAGATAAGTCCCCGAGATGGAAGAATCAGGCTCATTTATAAAGGCCCCATGGGTTTAACTAGGGCTGTGCACAGGGCCAAGTATTTGCTTTTGTATCTGCATTTGAATTTGTGTTTTTAGCATTTAAATTTATTTGTAATTCTATTTGTATCTGTACGCTTGCTGCATTTCCTCCATCCTTGCCAATGTGGAAAATGCAGTGGACACAAGTCCCTGCATTAGGGTTATTTTGGTGCAGAGGCTTTGTCAGTTTGACACTCCTGGAAGGAAAGAAAAATACAATAAAATGGTTGCTAAATCTACTACCAGTGTAAAAAAGGAAGCACTGTTTGGGGAGGTTGTTAGCTTGGGGAGCGTGGAATGGGGCATAGGGGAATGCTGGCTTGAGGGAGGTTGAGACACGCAGCTTGGGAAAGGGGACAATGGGACATGGGGCTGACTCATGTGGGGAGTTACTGGCTTGGAGATGAGGGAATGAGGCCTGGGGCTGGCTTAGGGGGTGGAAATTCCAGTTCTCCTGAGAACCGGTATTGCTGGTATTTGGGTGTACCGGCTTAATCCGATAAATGTGATATTTACCTGTATTGGCATACCAGATTTTTAACAACGGCCGCATTACCAGATTTTTTACTTTGTGACCATTGAAGTCAATCGCCGCAATAATAGCCGCAATGTAAAAAATCCGGTAACGGGGTCAATGTTAAAAATCCGGTATGCCGATACCGGTAAATCCGGTACCAGGGAGATCTGAAACCGGTAAATCCGGTATCTAGTGTTCTCCCTGGTGTCCCACCCCTACTGGCTTGGCAGGAATAGGTCATGGGACTAGGCTTAGGGGAGGTTTCTGGCTTGGAGATGAGGAATAGAAGATGGGACTGACTCAGGGGGAGGGGGAATGAGGCTTGGTTCAGGTTTGGGAGGGAGTGGTTTCTGGCTCACAGGGGAGTTGCTGGCTTGTGGAAATCCTTAGGTGGGAATTGGATATGTGGCTGGTTCAAGGGAGTCACTGGCTTGTTGCTGGCTTGGGGAAGGGAGAATACTCCCCATTTCTCTCTGACTGGTCTGGAATCTTATGGGCTGCAGTGATGGAAGCTGCACTGGGGCTCATCTCCCCCCTCCCAACCCTGCCCAGCCTCATAATTTTTTTAAAAAAAACCCTAGCCCAGGGATTGCCCTTCCTGGTGGCACCGGGACTCTGGCCCCGGGTCCCGCGGTGGCAGCGGTGGTTGGGATGGCTCCGGCGATGTTGCAGAGTGCTTCAGGCTTCTACGTCCAGTTCACTTGACCAGGTCTGTTGACCCAGAAGGCCTAGTAAAGGCCTGAAGCACTCTGCAGTGTTGCCGGAGCAGGCCCCGCCACCGCTGCCGCTGCTGCACCCAGGGCCAAAGCCCTGGTGCCACCAGGTCGGGCAATCCCTGGGGTGATTTTTTAAAAAATAAAATAAAATTATGAGACTGGGCTGGGTGGGGGGAGGTGAGCCCCAATGTCCCTTCCACCCACGCAGCCTGGAGGGAGGGGGAAATGGGTTCCCCCCTGTCCCCCAACCCCCGCCCAAATGGGTTAAGACCCCCCAAACAGGTTCGGGCCAAACAGCCTGAACCAGAACAGTTTCGGGGGGGAGAACCCCAAACGGGCCAAACCCCGAACCCCCCGGTGTTCACACATCCCTAATCTCCCAACAGTAAGAGGTTACGTCCCCCAAACCAAATTGGCTAATAGCCATTAATGGACCTATCCTCCAAGAACTTATCCAATCTTTTAAAAAAATTAACTGCTCTACTGGCCTTGATTGGTAGCAGGTCTACTTCCGCTGGCAGTAAATTCTACATGTTCATTGTGCATTGGGTGAAAAAAATACTTTCTCTTGTTTTAATTCCACTACTTTCATGGAGTAGTACTCTTAGAGAACCCTTGTTCTAGTACTCTTAGAGAGGGTAAATAACCACTCCCTATTTACGTGCTCCACACCACTCATAATTTTATAAACTTCTATTATATCCCCTCTCAGTCATCTCTTCTCCAAGCTGAAGAGCCCCAACCTATCAAGCCTCTCCTCATACAGGAGCCGTTGTACACCCTTGATCATTTTTGTTGCCCTTTTCTGTACCTTTTCTAGTTCTACTATGTCTTTTTTATGATGGGGCGACCAGAACTGCACACAATACGCCAGGTGTGGTCAGATCACAGAGGCATTACAACATTTTCAGTTTTATTCTCTATCCCTTTCCGAATGATTTTTCTGTTTGCTTTTTTGACCGCCGCCGCACATTGAGCTGAAGATTTCAATATATTGTCCACAAGGGCTCCAAGATCCTTTTCTTGAGTGGTTACTCCTCCTCAAGAACCCAGCGTTGTGTACATATAGTGTGGGTTATTTCCCCCTATGTGCATCATATCTGCCCTTTGGCTTCCCAGTCCCCCAGTCATGCAAAACCCTCCTGCAATTCTTCACAGCCTGCACGTGTTTTTTAACTACCTTGAATAACTTTGTGTCATCTGCAAATTTGATCACCTCACTCTTTACTCCCCATTCCAGATCATTAATGAATATGTTAAAGAACACCGGGTTCCAGTCCCGATACCTAGGCCACTCCACTAGCCACTTCTCTCCACTGTGAAAGCTGATGATTTAGTCCTACTCTTTGCTTCCTATCTTGAACCAGTTACCAGTCCACAATAGGACACTGGACTAACTCTTATCCCATGACTCTTTAATTTCTTCAAGAGTCTCTCAACGTGGACCTTATCAAACACCTTCTGAAAGCCTAGATATACTATATCGACCAGCTCACCCTTATCCACACGAGCTCCCCTTTGTACACATAATTTATGCAACTTTGACTTAAAAGGATTCCACAGTATAATGTTTGACTTCCAAAGAGATCAGATAAAAATAACCCCACTCCACACACAAAATCAGCAAACAAAATCACAGTTTTATGTGTTTCAGCTCTGAGTTCATCCACCACCACCACATCCCTGAACTTCAGACACGTCCATAACTAAATAACATCACACAACAGAGTATGATAATGACCTTTATTATGTAACAAATAAACTTCAAGGCAGAGAGATATTGCTTTCATATAAATTTAGCTATGCAGACATGAAAAAAGTCAAGATGGAATCATTAGGTTGAAGGAGGAGCTATTTCCTACTCAATCCAATCACTCTCCCAAGTCTTGAGAAGATCATGGAAGTTCCATTGGTAGGATTTAAGAATAACATTAGCATGTAACATGAGCTAAACCAATATCTGAGGCAAGTATCTTATTTGTATGCAGAAAGCACCCCTACCATTTTCATTTTCATTTTAGTTTTTGTTTACAAAACCCCTTCCTAAGGGGTTGTATTAAAAATAAATAATAATAATAAAAATCACTGTGCATTTGCAAATGGCTGCTGGTTCTTCCTGCACATGTGCACTCCTTTTCCAAAATGGCGTTGATGCTGCCCACACCATTTTGGGAAAGGGCGTGTATGCATAATATGGCCCTGTGGCCATTTTGCTCATGTGTAGTGATTTTTAATTGTTAATTTTTTTTATTTTTTATTTTAAAAATTAAAAAATCATAGCACATGTGCAGAACGGCCTCATTGGTCATTTTGTGAATGCACCGTTTTTTAATTTTTTAATTTTTTATTTTTTAAACACAATTGGATGAAAGCAAAATGATAATAATCATTTGCTTATTCACCCATTTTCATAACATTAGTTAGGAACACAAATGGGCTCCATTTGTTTTTGTAACCAACAGAAAATGTTATGGATGCTCACCTTTACTTATTTGTTGAATTTGACAGCTTTGATTGGACCCAACAGAACTATTTGGTTCCCATTTCAATGGATATCCATTTTAACTAATTGGTTATTCCGTATTTTGGTTATTTGGTATTTCAATATTCAAGTTACTTTGTCTCAACCCTATTAGCGCTATTGCACATGCACAGGAGCTGATACTACTGGAAAAAATGAAATACCAATTAAATTACTACAATATTGATTAATCAAAGTTAGGGTTGTCACCTTTCCACAATCATTGAACCAAAAAGAAGGGGGGCAATAGGTCTTTCCCACCACTTTTCAACCAAATACGAACTTTTGAATGCAGTTCTCAAACTACTAACTCCAGATGGTCCCTTTGTTTCACTCGGTTTCCCCCAGAGTAAGTGGTCTAAAGACTGCAGCCTTTATGTTGGCTCCTCCTCGTAATTCATGAGTGTCATCAATTGAACAGTAACCAGTTGGATAAATATCAAAGTTGCAAATGGCGAAGAGCAAACTATTAAATTAATAAAATACCAAATACTGAAACAGTGCATTAACAGATTTGTACATACCAATATTAAGAAATACCAAGAAGTAAAAATCCATGCTAATGAAATATCAAATTAAGGAATTATGAATAGTGAAGCACTAATGGCACAAACCTCTGCCATTAAAGTCAATGGCAAAACCTCTATTGACTCTAATGGTCAAGGATTGTCCACTAAATTAGTCAAATATTCAAAAATGAAATTCCAAGCTAACTAATGAATTTATGACTTATGAATAGTAAAACCTAATGCCACAATCCTCCCCCATTACAATCAGTGGGTTCGTCCAACGCCCTGTGGACCGCGTGCTCCCCCAGCCATGCACAAACCATGTGGATCCGCATTGCGGGCACACTGTGCCCTGCAGAAACCATGAACTTGTGTGCTCACATGAGCACACGGTCTACGGGGCATTGGATCGCCAGTGGGTGTTTTTACATGAGATGCTCCCCACACAAGGACACCCACCGTCTATGTGGGGGAGCGCTCATGTAAATTTGGTACGTGTGGGTGCATGCTCCCGTGACCCACATGCTTTGCACCACATCCACACACAAGGCACTCCAGGAAAAGCCAGAGTGTCCCATGCAGGGACAGGATGGGCATTGCGTGGATGTGGTGGCTATGCATGGGGCTGCTTGTTTGAAGCACGATGCTCCCACCCCCTGAACCGGTCACGGACAACCCCCACCCACCGCAGTGGTGCTCGTGTAAAACCACCCAGTGACAAAACTCTCATTGGCTGCAATCCCAAACTCCTGGAATGCGGTTTGCACATGACACAATGCCCCCTTAATGGGAGTGCTCATGGTTTGTGTATATGTGTGTGTAAACACTTACTGCGCAGCGTGTGTGGGTCATGGGATTGGCCCCACTGGCTTTAATGGTGGAAGAGAGGACCAGGAATTGAAATTCTAAGCTAACAGAATATCAAATAAATGAATACTAAACAGTGAAATTTCAAATTAACAAAATGCATGATTAAAAAAAATATATATTAAAGTAATGCATACCAAATAGTAATCTACCAGATTATAAAATAGTGAATGAATAACTATGAAATATTGAACAAATAAATGACTAGCAAATTAATACAGTAAGAAAAATGTTAAAGTTGATTTAACAAAAGAGGGAAAGACTTTGAGAATGAGATCCTACTGACAAAGCCATTGAAAAGTTTGCCAAGGGGACAAGAATTTCCATTTGAGAATTCAGAAAGTTCACTGAAAATTGATTTAACTTTGATTCTTCTTTCATTTCATTTCTATGGAGGGTGCATTTCTCCATCTTTTGAAGTCAATGGCAAAACCCCTATTGACTAATGTTGGTAGATTGCCCTGTGAATACCCTAGCCTGATCCCCTTGAAGTGACTGTCCATGTTCTTGGTTTTCTTCTTCATCACTTTGTTAGCTTTCACATCATTGTAACCTGTAAGAAATTATTATTTTTAATAAATTCATATCAGTGGTTTAAAGTCTCTCCCTTGGTCCCCATAGTTAATATCTATAGATCGGGGATGTATGTTGCCTGCATTTTACACATCGCTGCCCATGGAGGAAATGCAGTGAATGTGGGTTCCTATCTATAGTTAATTCAATGGATAAGTCTATAGATTAACACTCTCCTGCGTCCCTACCCCAGTAGTGTGCCATTTTGTGCATGCACAATAATCAAAATACAGTTTTGCGCATATGCAATAGCCAAAATTGTACATGTGCAAACCAGTCTTTAGATTGCTGCACATATGTACAAAGATCTGATTGCTTTAAAAAACAACAAGAAAAAACTATGTAAGATCACCACACTGTAGTGCTGAAGCGGCGACTCCTTTTTCTGCCCCAGTATTTCATTCCATCATTTCGGAAATGCCCATGACTTTTCGCAGTTTTTCTGCTGGCATTCCACTAATTCCACCAAGATTACGCTAATTTGGAAACTGTCGGAACAAACACTGTTCCACTACTTCACAGGAGGAAATTGCGGAAGATCCAAACTGTTGGAACAAACATTGTTCCGCTATTTTCAGAGCCGGTAGAAGTAGCAGAATGAAAGTAGCAGAACAGCGGAAGTAGCAGAATGAAACTAGCGGAATGTATGTCTCTATCACATGTGCCGCTCATTGCGGAAGAGCTTTTTCCAGTGGAAAAAGCTACCACAGTGGCTTGCCATTTTAACCCTACTGTACAGTACATCCCATCTTGAAATCATGCATAATGTCCATGGATAAAAAGGAGCAGATCCTACTCATGCCTAGGGTTGAGACTATAGTATTAAGGGTTAACTCCCTTACTGAGGGCTCAGATGATGTCATCAAAAGGAAGTCAGCAGCCATTGGCAACAGTTTCAATAAAGTTTTTTTGAGAACAAGACATTTCCCTGTCTTTTCCTGAACTGGGTGAGAACAAAAAAGCATCTGTGGATGGGCAAGGAGGGAGCTATGATTGCCACCCACCATTAGCTGTTTAACAGTGAGATGCTTTGTCATCAAACAGCTGATCAGTAGATGTGGCAGTGCTGGCCCCCAGCTTTGTCCAGCCTGCAACTTAATCCAGCCCTGAGTAATGTCTGGCAAAGTAAGTGATGGAATCAAGAGGCCCAGCAGGGCAACTCCACCAGCCTGTTTGAAAAGCCCACCACGATGTAGCACTAGATATAAGCAGGGCCCCGATTCTTCCGCGGAATTTTTTTTAAAATTCCGCGGGAGTCAGGGGCCAATTCTGCACCTCGGCGCGATTTACCTTACCATGGGGGGGGTGGCTTGGTTTGCCTCCTCCTCCCCCCGCACTGGTAAAACCTCAGGGCCTCCCCTCCCCAGCTGCTGGGGCTTGCCCTTCCCAGCTGCTGGGGCGTGCTTGACTCCCACCCCCCCAAAAAAAAACCCAAAAGGAATTGTCTTACCAGGGACGGNAAATGCAAGCAGTGCAGCTGCTCTGGGATACAAGCGCCTGGGGCACCCATGCCCATGTGGAATGCATGCATAGAGAAGTGGGTGATCAGCATCCAATGACAACTTGCTAAGTGCCTCATGGCATTCCAACTTCTGCACCAGGGCTTATTCCATCCTAACCTTTCTATCCTACCTATATTTCCGGGGTCAGGAGGTGGGACATCCAGAACACACTTGAATCCCAACACCGCATTCTCAGATCAATTAAGCACCAAGGACAGAACGTGTCCCTGCTGCCATCCACCCTTGTGTACCTCAGAAAAACATCAGCTTGGTCGTCATGAGGACGTTGAAGGCGATGCTTTTTGCAAACAGCACTCTCAGGCCCAGTATGATCACCGACACTGTGTTGACTTTCTCGGTGCTTTCATCTAGGAGCAACAGAGATAAAGCAGTTACGGTTTAGATGGGGGCAACGTTATGCTCGCAAAACACATACGAAATCATTAACAGTCGCATATATTTGATGCCTCATTCAATGGGCAGATTTAAGTCACTGTGTCACTCTGCTCAGTTCTGGTCAGGCCCCAGCTGAACTAGGGTGTTCAGTTTTGGACTCTCCATTTTAATAAGGACATAGAAAAGCTGGAGGGGGACAGAGTAGAACAACAGAGATAACAAGAGGTTTGGAAAATAAAGCATCTAAGGAGAGGTTGAAGCTTGAAGAAAAGAAGAATAAAGGGAAAATGATAAGAATTGACAAATATTTAAAAGGCGGCTATAAAGAAGATGGAGAATTATTGCTTTTCATCAGCATGGAAGACAGGAAAAGAGACAATGGGTGACTTTAGACATAACAAAGATCGGGTGTCAAAAACCCTAAGCACGTGTTTGGCCGTGATGCGTAAGCACCATAACAATCCCAACACCAGTTTAGCCACCCATTGAACACATGATGTGACCACCATTGCATCCCAAGGACAATTGCGTCTTCTGGCTGAACACGTGGCCAGCGTTGTGTCTAATGATAACGCAGGGTGTGTTAGCAGGTACAACACAGGGAACGAGGCAGCAGTGTTTGCGTGCTGAGATCGGGGGGGCGAGCAAAACAACGATTTGCCCCAAGATGGGCTACATCTCTAAGCAGCATCACATAGTGAACACATGGCCAAACCAGAGTTCATATCAAGGTCAAAACCCATTCAGACACCCATTGACGTTATGCCTAAAGACACCCAATGGGTACAAGCTGCAGAAAAGGAGATTTAGATTGAATATCAAGGGGGAAATATCTGACAATAAGGTAAGGGACAATGGGACAGCTACCTAGTCACGTTGTGGCTTTTCCAGCAACAGGAGGTTTTTATGTGTGCAGACCAGCTGCCCTTTCATAAAATGGCACTGACTCTGCCAGCACCATTTTGGAAAATGGCCACACAGGCCTTGGCGGCCATTTTGTGCACGTGCAGCCATTTTTAAAGAAACAAAAATTATTTCCTATTAAAATAAAAAAAAAAACAAAAATAGACGAAAATGAATGGAGTTCTAATGACCCATCCCCCAAAACAGATGTCTTTTTTTAATGAAGAAAATGATACGGGGAAAAAAGCAAAAGACTTAAGTGCTTCACACCGCTACCCCATCCTCATACACTTACCTCTCCCGCCTCCATCCCCTCACATACACTCACATCCCCCCTCAGCCATTACAAACAACCACTTACCCCTCAATCTCCTCTTACACACACTGACCCCCAGTCCCTACACACACACACACACACACAATGAAACAGCTAAGGGCTGCACATCCCTACACTACCCTCATACATGCACCTCCCTCTGCCCCCATCCCCATGTGTATTTTTAATAAAAATAAAACCCCAAACTCCACCTGAAACAACGAAAAAGAACTTTTTCCTCTCATGATGATGGACGTGATCACGCGCATTCATGGCCCATTCTACAACCCCTCAACAATTGTGAACAAAACCAAAAACAACAAAAATGAATGGGTTTCCTGCTGCACACCCCACCTCCAGTCCCTTCTCTCTCTCTCTCTCTCTCTCTCTCTCTCTCTCTCTCTCNCACACACACATGAAGTCTCCTTATTCACCCCCCAATTCCCTCACACACACACTCACCTAGTGCCCTCTCACACACTCATACCCCCAGTTTGCCCCTCACAGACACTCCCTCCTTCCCCAAGCCCCCTCATACATAAAAACTCACCCCCTCACATTCACTCACACCCTCAGTCCGTTCCTCACACACACTTACCTGTCCCACAACCCCTTCACACATACATCCCCCCCCCAAGCCTCACACATACATTCACACCCCAGGCCTCTCACACACATTCACCCCCTCCCCCTCATGTACACACTCACTCCCTAGCCCCCTCACATACATGCACACCTTCCCCAACCTTGTCTCACACAACTTAGGCCCTTTTCACACGAGATGCTCCCACCCATCTCCAAGCAGTTTTGCTGTGTGGAGATGGGTGGAGGCACCTGTGTGAATGCGGTGGGGAATGGGTGGGGGTGCGTGCTCCTGCGCTACACCCACCTCCACCCACCACTCACCCACAGAGCAATGAGCGCCAATGCCTGAGGCTCCATGGGTGGAGAAGGGTGTGTGCTCATGGGAACAGGCGCACACCCACCGCAGCCGCACACCCATCCCCCCACCCACCGCGGTCCATTTAAAAATGGCCTTAGTTTTAACACTACTTGTTCCTGAAAAGAAAACTGGTCCCTTTGCCCTGCCGATGCAGCTTGATCTAGCTCCGACCAGATGCAAGGGAGCTCCATTTTCTGCCCATTCTGCAGCTGGTGCAACATGGAGGTTGCTAACAGAAGATCAGGAATAGCTTGGAACCATTCCATTAAGGAGTTCTCAGGCAGCAGCAGTGTGTTTGATGACCCCTGCAGAGGTGCAACAGTGCAGGGGAATGCCTGCCTCAGCAGTTTGTCCACATGAGCAGGGTTTTATTCTGGGACTTAGGCCGTTTAGCTCCAATACACAAGCCCCCACCCAATAAAGATCTAGTCTCAGTTGCACATTTTAGAACAAGCACATGAAACTGAAGCCCCACATACTTGGCCAAGCCTGACAGGAGCTGAGGATCCTATAAGGAGTCCTCTTCCATTAGAACACAAGCTGCTTTTATACAAGCGGACTGTTATATGAGCGGGCCACAGTCACGTGACCTGCTCGGGTGATTTTTCAAAATCCTGGAAGGCGGGATTCTACATGACGATGGATGTGATCACGTGCATTCAAGGCAGCCGTGTGTTGTTTGCTGATCACGAACTAAATACCTCGATGTGTGAGATATTTAGTTCACGGTCAGGAAACAACGCACGACCGCCATGAATGCGCGTGATTGCGTCCATCGTCACATATAATCCTGACCCACGGGATTTTGAAAAATTGTGCAAGCATGTCACGTGACTGAGACCTGCTCGTATAAAAGCACCCTGTAGACCTCATGGACTCAGACTGCCTCTGGCTTCCTGTGGGGTGAGAGGCCCTGTCTCTTGGGGTACCATGACACAACAGCACAGCCTTAACCCCATGTCTCTTCCACCTTCACAGAGTGCCCTGATGTCCAAGTGGTCCATATTGATGGGGGGGGGGGCAGGGATACATTACAAAATGCTGGGAGAGTGCCTTATCCTCACCTAGTGATTACCTGACATGACCCCTGGAGAACTGCAATATCAGTGTGCTCTGTGGAAGCAGGACAGCTCTGTTACATTGGGTCCAGGCATGGAAGAGACTAAGTACATTAGGACCAGGCTCAGTCTTGTGGGACCCTCAGGTCCTGTCAGGCTTGGCCAAGCATGCGGGGCTTCAGTTTTTAAGTCCATGAAAGACTCTACTTGAAATATTGGTGGGTTTTGTTCATTTGTTTTCTAAAAAACTAACCTTCAGGAACGGTGGTGTTGGCTGGTGGGCAATATTCTTGTTTTACTGTCAAGGGCTGGATGGTAGCTACAAAAAGATGGATGGAAAATCAGTGAAAGAATTAAAAAGCCATATACATTACAACTCCCTGTCCCTGAGATGCCGTCCCCACAAATGGAGTGTGGATAACAACTGCATGTTAGACTAGAGCTGAAATGAGAGGACCTAACAATAAATTAGTAAACATGTCGGATACACCCTGCTTGAACCAAAAATGACAGTTGGGAAAAAACCTGATATCCGGAGCTATCCATTTTGGTTTATTTGGGGTTGGGTTTTGGGTTGTTTTTTTTCCCTTCACTTTCCCATGATGATGATGATGATGATGATGATGATGATGATTCAAACACATGGAAAGGAGACAAGGGGGAGATGTGTATAAGAGACAGGTGTGTGCACAGCATAGGATTGTGCCCATTATGGAAACACTGTGGAGAAGGCAAAAAACAACAACAACCCATCAGCCACCTTGCCAATCTGGGCTTCGTGGGAAAAAATCCTTCCCGGTTCTTAGAAGTGGTGACCCATCGTAACTCACAGTNCCAGGTCATGGCAGGCCATACCACATGTGATAGTCCATTGTGGCCCGCTTTACCCAGATAAGGTGGAGCCTAGACCGGGCTGTGACCTGGAGCTAGCCTCTGACTCGGCCTGGAGCAATCCAGGTCCAACATCTGGCAGCATCTGGCAGTCCCTCAATGGATGAACCGGTGTCTTGCAGGCCATAGCATGGAAAAGCAGGCTACAGTGGGCCACCATGACTGTTTTTGCCCTCTGTTCCCAATTTAGTCATTGTTTTTTTCATTACAGGAAAATAGTGGGAAATGGTATAGTAGCTTGAAAAATAGGGACAGAAACTTGAAAAATGGGCATCAAAGTCATTTCTGGTCCGGGACCAGAAGCTGGTAAATCAGACACCGAGTAGCCCATCAGGTACTAATCAGGTATCAAATATTTATTTATTTATTTATTTATTTGTTTGTTTGTTTGTTTGTTATTTAAGCAAATTTTTATGCCACCCCCTCCTGCTTCCGCATCTTGGGGCGGCTCACAACAGCATAAAAAATACAAAATATAAAAATAAATCATAAACATTATAATAACAATATAAGAACATTAAAATAACTCAAGCAAAACAATAACAAAAACCCAACCCAACCCCCCACCCATCACCCATCTACCTCACCAAAGACCCAGCAAAACAGCCAGGCCTTACAATGTTTACAGAAAGAGGGGAGATCTAAGGACAGGCAGACTTGTGGCAGGAGGAAGTTCCACAGCCGTGGTGCAGTCACCGAGAACACCGTCCTCATAGTAGACACCTTGGAAACCTGGGGAACCTCAAGGTGGGCACCCCCGGCTGACCACAGAGGCCAGTCTAGGACCCAGAGGGTGAGGCAGTCCTGCAGATAAGTGGGACCCAGGCAGTTTAGGGCTTAAAAGGTCAAGACAAACACCTTGAATTTGACCCAGTAGACTATTGGCAGCCAGTGCTGCAGAGCACGGAGCATTGGTGTAATGTCTTTGCAGTGACTCGTGCCCCTAAGGAGATGATCCACTGCATTCTTCACCAGATGCAGTCTCCGGGATGTCACCAAGGGTAGTTCCACATACAATGCGTTACAGTAATCCAATCTCAAGGTAATAAAAGCATGGATGATAGTGGCCAGGTCTATGTCCAAGCCATACATTTTAAGCTGTCGCACCAGATGTAATTGGCAAAATGTGCCCTTTGCCACAACCACCACCTGGACATCCATGCAGAGCTGTGGGTCTAGGAGCATCGTCAGACTACGGACCTGAGACACCGGGCGGGGAGGGGAGGACCCCATCAATTATTAGTATCTATAGGTGGCAGGTCGAATTAAGTACAAAAAATTTGATGGGTTTACTAGGGGTGCGCAGAAGTCACACCATTCATTTTCATTTTAGTTTTCTTTTTCGTTGTTAAAAATAGCATAGTTTTCTGGTTTTCGTTTAAAACCTGTTCCTTTTCATAACCTTCCCCCCTTTTTAAAACTATTCAAAATTTTAAAATAAAAAAATAAAAAAAACCCACTGTGTACGTGCAAATGGCTAGCTGGCTGTTCTGCGTATGCGTACCCTTTTCCGATGCTGCCGCCGTTTTGGAAAAGAGCAGGCAGTCTGCACAGTCACAGTGGCCATTTTGCACATGTGCAAACTAGCTTCCCTTTTCCAAAATGGGGCAATTCTGCTGGTGCCATTTTGGAAATGAGCATGTATATGCAGGAGAACCCTAGTGGCCATTTTGTGCATGAGTAGTGATTTTTATTTTTTTAAATGTTTTTATTTTTCTTTTTTAAAAAAAAGATCACTGTGCATGCACAAAATGACTGCCGGACCATTGAGCGCATGTGCGCCCCTTTCCAAAGTGGTGCCGGCAGCATCAGCACTTTTTTGGAAAATGGCCACATCCACAGAACGGTGGCCATTTGCCCATGCATAGTGATCTTATTTTAAATTTAAATTTAAATAATAACAATATTAAAAAGGAACCCCTAGTATCTAGCAATATTAGAGTAGCCCAACTCCATTTGGTAACCAGTAGCCAGTTTAGTGCCCAACAGGCTGCCTGATTTACCGAAATACCAGTTTCCGAAATACCAGTTACCGAAATTTTCAGTTTCCTTTTATCAATTTCCCATTTCTGTCATATACAGAGATAAGAAAATGATGAGGAACATTCAGGAGTGCATGAAGAAAGTGAAATGTTAGTTCGAATGGGTCTTTAAAACAGAAAATAGGTTGATAAAATGGAAATTTGGGTACTAATCAGGTGCCCGACTTCGTAATTGGGGATCAATTGGGCACCTTGCATGCTACCTGGAATTTTAGGGGTTACCTTCAGGTAGCAAATTAGCTACTTTTCTTATTTCTAGACTAGGGATGAAACTAATAGTAATTGTTTTTATTTACGAGTTTCTGAGGACTGACTCACAGTGTTTGGCTGGTCCTCGGAAACTTGGATGAATACTCAGTACTCAGTAAAATACTTGGTAAATTAAAACCGAGTACCAAGTATTTTCTGAGTACTGAGTCACCTTATATAGGGTCAGGAAAAGCCCCATATGTTGGTCCGAGTACTGGACCGAATATTGAGTACCGAGTACCAGGTCGATTCCTCGGTTACTCAGTACTCGGCGAAACTGAATAAAATCCCGAGATACTTGGTAAAAACTGAGATATTTTGAATACCAGTATTCAGCAATACTCTAGACATGACACCCCCACCCCACACCCCCTGTGAGAAGGTTGACGGTAGGAACATGATAACAGGAAAGAAGGGAGTGGGGACTCCATTGGGTGAGAAGCAATGGAGTGGGCAGGGGTGGTTTAAGGGTGAGTGTGGTTAACTCTTTCATTGCTTAGTTTGTATTGTATTGTGGCTAGGGCTGAGCTTTCTGGATTGCTGGTATTACGAGTTCCATTTGATGTATTTTTATCGTTTTGATTTGTTAAATGGTGCTCTGGTCCTCTTGGAAAGGGTAGGAATCATCATCATTGCTGCAGATATTCATCCTAGCTCCTCATTCTCAGCTCTGGGACAGGCCTCACCTTTCCCAAATGGTTTCTTTCCCTGATTGAGCTGATTTCTTGGTGGTTAGGCCAGGAGTACAGCTGAAATTGGGGTACCTGGCAAGCTACCAAAGCACCGGTCGGGTACCTGAATGCCCGGAAAAATTGCTAATTTCCACTGTCAATTTAGATTTTCCTGTTACAGATCATTAAAACTGAATGGGACAGAGAACTGAAAAATTGTGATGGAAACAAAAAACACGAAGCTGGAAATCAATATTCCAAGACTGGAAGCTGGCATTCTCGGACATCGAGTACCCAAATTAGACACTAATCTCTACCGATTAGCACCCAAATGTTGCGGTTTGGTTTGGGCACTGGAAATTCAATGAATATAGCCGATTTTGCTGGTACTTGTTCCAGCTCTAGCCAGGAATTGCCACGTTTATGGTGCACACAACCCACTTGATCAACCTCAGGTTATCTACCAAGAAGACTCCTCCCGCTGGTCCTGTCACTTCAGGCCAAGACATTTCCTTCAGGCTCCCAGCTCTATGGCACCTCTGCAATTGGTCTCAGGAATGGGGAGAAGCCCTCAACTCAGAAAGAACTTCCCTGACTCTCCTACCATGTCTCCTCCCATAGATACTCCTTGAGGCACCAACACTTCTTTCCTGCCCAGAGGTGACCTCTGAGTTCCAGTTTCCCCTCCCCACAACATGATCAGTTGGAGACTTGCTTGTGATCCACCATTGGATATTACCCTCTACTTCTTGGCCACCCCTGCGTGAGTCACTCTATTGCCCCATGCAGGAGGTAGAAGAGGCTCAGTTCCACCAGGGCAGGAAAAGAGAGGGGAGGGGTTTCCAGGGAGTGAAGTCCATGGGAAGTGGGTTGTTTTCCCCCCCCCAACTCCCACTTAGCAGCTTCCTGGTCACACTGCTTTTCACTGAATGGAGACAGTCTTAAAATGAAAACAAAAATTGCAAACAAGTCATACCTTGCTGAGCTTCTGTTGCATTAATGTGTATACCATCGTGCAAGGCAGAGCAATGCACTTGCTGACCAGGTGAAACCTTAACCACCTTGACAGAGCTGTATGTCCCATCTGGAGACAGAATTGCATCCTTCAGGTCATATAAATTGTCGCCTGGCTTGATTGTGATTTCGATATTTTTGGGGTAGAAATCCTTTGCCAAACAAGCAGCTGTATATTGTCCATCATTTCTCGGTTTGTCCGATTTCATCACAAAGACAGATGGTGTTGAAGTATCTGTTCTACCTGGAAAAGATAATCATTCATAATGTAACTGGAAGGGGGTGGGTGGGTGGGATGTTATATGCAGTGGATGTATGTGTGGAGGATGCATCATTGGAAAGAAGTAGTAAGTTATTATTATTACTATTAAGTATTTATATAGTGCCAGGAATGTACCAGGTGCTGTACAATCATTAATTATAGATGGGTCCCTGCCCCAAGGAGCTAAGAATCTAGAAGAGACAAGGAAGGGGAGATGGAGGAGAGGGGAACAGATGGGGAGATAGGAATGCATACACAAATGTCAAGAAGTTAAAAGTGTACACGCTTAGCTCAGTTACAGGGGAGAAGGAGGCCTTGAGTAAATCAGTGAGCTGATTAAGGGGATAGGAGCTCAGGAAAGCCAAGTGGAAGAGGTAGGTCTTCAGGAGAGATCCAAAGGTTGAAAGAAAGGGAGTAAAACAAATATGTTCAGGGAGAGAGTTCCAGGCATGGCGGGAAGGGGAGAATATGTTTTGAGGAGCAGGAGAATCAGGGGTAAATGTGGGTACTAGTGGTGGGACCCCGGGCCCATTACCAGTTACCGGATTTACCGGTTACCGGTTCTACGAAAACCGGATTCGGGTACTGACAGAGGAGAAGCAGAGCTACCTGGTGCGACTGGAAATGTCGCAGGAGACAGACACAGAAAGACAGGGTTTAATTAACATGACCCTAGCTCGGTTCACCCGCTATGGCCTGCCTGGCCCATCCCATCAGTCCGCACATCTATTTCCGAGATTCCAGATGTGAGCCCAGTACAGACCCCAGAGGGGTAGATGGCTAGCCCAGGAACATGGTCCTGGAACAAACCAGGCCCACAGTCCGGGCCCAAGGGCTGCCCAGGCGAGCCATAGCGGATCAAACCAGGTGAGCACATTTGTTTCTGCACCAACCTGACCTGGCCTGGAGGGTTGTCATGGTTGCCGTTATTGGCACCCATGGCTGCCTGTCATAACAGGGGGCGAGATGCTGGCCGCAGTGCAGGGGTGGGGCCAAACAGCCACACATTTCCCCCCACCCCCCACCCGCCCTGGCCTGACATGTTTATTCCATTTCCCAATGTGGCCTGGCCTGGGGCTGGCACACACCCTCCCTTGGACGTACACTCCCCATTGTGTGGGGCAAGGCCACGAAGGGTCTTGAAGGTAAGGACAAGGAGTTTGTGATGAATGTGTTCATGTAGAGGGAGCCACTGTGGCAGAGAGGAGGGGCTGAGTATGATCAAAGTGTAGCAGGTGAGATGGAGGACTATGGTGGAGTTTTGAGCCGAAGTGAGAGGGGCAAGATGAGAGCAGGAAATGCCAATAAGGAGGAGGTTGCAATAGTCAAGTTCTTAGTAAAGTAATAGTATAGCAGTAGCAAGGTAGTAGTATCAAAGCCAAGGATAATTGACTAGTAAATAAATAGAGAGATGATCAGATTTCATTTGGATACTTTGAATCCAGCCCATGCAATTTAGAACTTGCTAATACATTGACATTTTTGGGTGGGCAGGAATCAAAACAAATTCAATACTATTGTCCTATTGAAGTGGAAATAAGTTGAACATGTCCCCATCCAATCAGCTTTAGGGTGGGGTGGGGGGCACAATTTTTTAAAAGCACATAAGAAGACTGAACCCGAGAACAACTTCGTGGGGTATACAAACGGTAGTCCATCTCACCCAACATTTTGTCTCTGACAGTGAGCTCGATCCCATTCCCTGCGGATCCAGTGCACAGTGATGCGTGCGCGCACCCGTGCGGAAACTGAGCGCACCGCCATTGCCGGCACATTGTGCCATGCAGAAGCTACGTGCATACACACGCCTAAGATCCATGGGGAATGGATAGCGGACAGTGATCAGTACTGGAAGCTCCAGGTGACAAGGGGTGAAAACAGACATGACGCTAACCACCCTTTAACCCCCCTTGGTGGTTATTTATGCATGTTTCAGGGCTGTATTGGTGCCCTATGCAGCCCTGAAACATGCATAAATGACCACCAAGGGTGGTTAAAGGGTGGTTAGCGTCTTGTCTGTTTTCACCCAAGGACAGGAAGAGGGCATATTTATTTATTTATTTATTTATTTGTTATATTTATTAGCCGCCCCCTCATGCCTACGGCATCCCGGGGCGGCTTGCAATACTAAAACAATACAACAATAAATTATAAAATTTAAACATTTCTAAAAAACATCTTCCCCCCCCCCTACCCCTCCCTCCCACCCTCCCCTCCAATGGCCTGGACGAACAGCCAGGTCTTGCAGGCTCGATGGAACGTCAGCAGACCCGGGGCCAGGCAAACTTCCTCCAGGAGGGAATTCCAGAGTCGCGGCCCGGTCACCAAGAATGCCCGTTCCATTGTGGGCCCCCCGCCTAACACGGGGGACCTCCAGGAAGGCGCCCCCGGCAGACCGCAGGGATCGCTCTGAGACACGGAGGGCAAGGTCCATCAATATTATTCTTCAGTCACAACTTCTGGACGTCAGAGCTGTCATACCCTGACCAACTTGACTAATAACCATTCATAAACCTATTCTTTATCCTCTAAGAATTTATATCCAATCCTTTTTTGAACCTAGCTATGGGCTTAAATTGCTGCAAGGAGGATTTCAGTTAAATGTTAAGAAAAACTTACTAACTTTAAGAAGAGTTAGGTAATTATTAATTACTTATATAGCACAATAAATATACCTGATACTGGACAGTGTCAAGTAGATAGATGTCCCTGCCCCAAGGAACTTACAATCAAGGTTGGGCAACATATGGTGAAATGGAATACATACATTTCCCTTTTATAGACAGAGAACTGAGGGACAGTCTGAGGGACAGTGATATGGCCCAAAACGCCCACTGATTGATCTAAATTTTTATCCCACACTTCCCTAAAAAAAAGGCTCAGGGCGGCTTACAACATAGATGAAAACATTTTATTTTATTTTTTTTACAAAAATCGATTGACTGTAAAGATGTGCCCTATCCTAACTCATTATCACAACTGATCCCCTTCAGTCTGGTCACCCCGTATATGTTTATTGTGTTATTGCTTTATAACAAGAAAATAAACCTCTTTCCCTTAAAATGTAAATTAAAATAAAATAAATAAGCCTGACATAAATTGAGGTAGCCCTACTGAAGTCAGTAATTGGTATCAGATGATGATGAGACTCTAAGTAGATGGTTCAATATTAAATACGATAAGAATGCTACTTACTATGCTCAATGATAAGTTTTGTGCCTTGTCCAAAAGTCATAGCTCTCATCTGCCAAACACGGTGTTACATTGCCAGACAGATACCTGAAGAGTTCGCTCAAATAGTTATCTCAGGCTGTGTTGCCTGAACTGAGGTTAAATGAAGTAAGTATTTTGATTTAGTTCAATCAAAGTAACTACTCCACTTAGGTACTGTTCAGACAAACAGTGTAAACCGGAGCAACTACTTGTTGCTGCTTCCAGAATGAGACAAGGACACAAGATTTGGAATGTTAATGGCCATGCTCTTTATTAACAATAACACAAGGAGTCGGAGGGGTTAGAGAGGGGTAAATCTAAACCACCCCCATTGGTGACTAGTACCGGTCAATAGAGGAGGCACGTGAGCGGTGGATGGACAGGGGTTCTATGGGACTTCTGAAAATTTGGGGGGCACATTTATTTATTTATTTATTTTGCTATTTTTCTATCCTGCACCCTCCTGCTCACATGCCCTTCTTATCCCCCTACGAGTCACCCATGCCCCCCACCCCACCCCCATGGGGAAAAACCTGGTTCAGTAAAACTTGCAAGATTCTGACTACCTAGAGGCCCCAAAGCTTTGAGTTCTAGCCTCCACTGGGTGGAGGTCCTTCGCCTGCGGTAGGCCCCACCTCTCCCAAAATACCTGATTTGTGGAGGGGGGTACCTAAAGACCCCAAAACTGGGCTCGGGAGAAAAGGAGAGGAACATTTTCTTAAAGCACCTGTGGCAGCATCTGCCTTGTAGGTAAGACTGCTTTTAGACGTGCACGGCATAAAAATCCCCCGGATGGGGTTTAGACGTGACATTTCACACATTAAATCAGGTCGTGCGTGCTTTAAAAACCATAAATTAAATACCTCGAAATTGAGAAAAACATTTGCCACACTTTTGGCACAATCCTGTGCTGTGCAGATGGTACGTATGCATGCACAGGCGGCACGTACGCACACAACGCTGCGCAACCTTGCATACCAGTGGCACGCAAGTAAAAGGCAGGCGATGAATCCAAAGGGCCCACAGGTGCGTGCGCCATTATGCACACAGTGGTCACAGTGCACATGACACAAGTGATCACAGGTTGCACGCGCCTGCTCCATCCCCCGGGTTGTGTATGTGTGTGGGGGGGGGGTGAGCACAAGGGGTGTGTGGTTGGGCTCGGTTGTGCGCTTACCATACACACCTATGCCATGTACACTATGGCACGCGTGTGCACAGCATAGGATTGTGCCCATTATGGAAACACTGTGGAGAAGGCAAAAAACAACAACAACCCATCAGCCACCTTGCCAATCTGGGCTTCGTGGGAAAAAATCCTTCCCGGTTCTTAGAAGTGGTGACCCATCGTAACTCACAGTGTGATTGTACAGTGGTGTGTGTGTGTGTGTGTGTGCTCTTCCTAGTGGGGGGAAGCCTTTATAATCCAAGGAAGCCTGGGTGGGGGGAAGCCTTTATAATCCAAGGAAACCTCACCATGTGAGGTTTCCCTTCCCGCCAAAACCCAGGCTGTTGCTAGGCAATAACCCAGGCCAGCTGCCTGCTTTCCCGATGCCCCAGGGGCAGCCAGAAAGACCCGTGTCCCTTGCTCCTTCCTCAAAAGGAAGCGGGGACAAAATAACCTTCCTCCCCCCAGAAAAGGGTGTTGCGTGGGAAGGAGTTTGGTTGAATTAAATCAAAGTAACTATTCCACTTAGGTACTGGTCAGACAAACAGAATCAAATTAACTACTATGATTTAGGTAAAAATCAAAATCTGCTAGGTGCTACTTCTAAAGCATTCAGATGAACAATGTAAATCAAAAATTTACTGTATGAATATCACCCCCTGAGTGGAGACATAATGATCACTGAACCAAGGCCACACCCTCACGCTGAGAAGTTCCTTTGAAATACAAATAAAAAGGGGGTCTGTACTCCTGACTTATACGTACTTCTCTTAAGAACATAAGAAGTGCCGTAGTGGGTCAGACCAATGGTATATCGAGCTCAGCACCTGTCTCTGGCAGTGGCCAATCTCAGTCGCCCGGAGAAGTACCCAACAATGGGTCGATCTGTTTCATGGACTGTCCCCTAATCCTAGTACTATTTGAGAGGGTAGGTAACCATCCCCTATTTACGTGTTCCACACCAATCATGATCTTATGAACGTCTACCATATCCCCTCTTGGTCATCTCTTCTCCAAGCTGAAGAGTCCTAAGCCGTCCATCCTCTCTTCATAGGGGAGCTGTTCCAGAGTCCATACCCCTCATCATTTTGGTTACCTTTCTCTGTACCTTTTCTGGTTCTACTATATCTTTTTCGAGATGGGGCAAGCAGAACTGCACACAATCCTCAATGTGCGGTTTCATCATAGATTTTTTTAAAAGGCATTATAATATTTTCAATTTTATTCTCTAACCCTTTATAACTAATTCCTAACATCCTGTTTGCATATTTGACTGCTGTTCCACACGGAGCGAAGGATTTCAATGTATTGTCCACAATTTCTCCCAGGCTCTTTTCCTGAGTGGTTATTCCTAATTAGAACCCAGCATTGTGTACATACAGTTTGGATTGTTTTTCCCTATATGCATCACTTGAATAACTACAAGTAAAGGAAGGATTCCCTATATGCATCACCTGGATAACTTCATCTGAGCTCTGTGTTCATGTGAACATTTTTGAAAGTAACCGTTCAGTGGAATGTGACTTCAGACAGCTTACATTTGTCAAGCTAATGATAGCATATCATTGGGCATTTTCAGACACACATTAAAGTTCCGGATGTTTCAATCTTCTGGGTTTACAAGCCCACAAGTAAGTTCCGGATGCATTGTTCACACACACACTGCCCTGATGCAGTTCCTGGATGCCTTCTTCACACAAACACTGCCCTGAGGCAGCCTAAAGTAGCCGCAGCTGTAGATGTGAGGGGCTACCATGGAAACCAAGTAACCACAGCTGCCTGGAGCAAACCAGTGTACCAGGAGAACTTTTTACACACAAACATTCTGGGAGAAGTTCTACGGAGAAGTTCAAAGATCCGGATGTTAAAGATCTGGATTTAGACACACAGAAAGTTCCGGATGTTACAGCAAACAACCAGGAGAAATGTGTGTCTAAAAACACCCAGTGTTCAAAGTGCTTTATGATTCTTATCTAGTTTTCCCTTACAACAGTCCTGTGACCATTATTACTTCTGTAATACAGATGGGGAATGGAGGCTGAAAATTAAAGTCTAAGGCAAGTTCTGAATTCATGTCTTCTAGAGTCAAGCCTATTACCTTGTTTGCTAGGTTACGCTGAGTCACTGATCTCCTCTATGAAATGGACACACTAAAATCCAAATGACTCAGAAAACACTGTATTTCTATAACTTACTAGGAAGACCAATAAGTTGAGTTCCTCTTCCAAAAGTCATAGCTGTACCTTCTCAAGCACAGTGGTGTATTGCTTGTTATGAAACTGAGGCCCCAATCCTGAAGCCAGTTACTTCAGGGCAGTCTTATCGAAGTACCCTTCATTATGTTGGAAGGTACAATCTGATCTATCTATCTATCTATCTATCTATCTATTGAGAGAAATATAGATAGAAAGATTATATATATAATCTCAACTGCTGCATATCCATCTCTTGGATTCTTTTGATAATCTTAGCTAAAGAGAAGGCAAGACACTTACTTGTCTCCACTCTTAGTCCTGTGCCATTTCCAAATATTAAATGATCGGCACTTGTCACACCATGGGGGAAATCTCTTCAAAAAGCCTTGTGCAGAGTATTGCTCAATAAACTCATCAGTGTTTGAATTTCTGGAATTCAAAAACCAGATTCTAATGGCCTGGAGGGTCACAGATATGTTTACTCACTTATTGTACAAAATGTGAACACTCGCAAAGTGTATTTTTACCACTGAAGTCAGCAGCATCTGGGGGTGGGTGGGTGTGTTACTTGTTCATGTGAATGTAACCATAGAATCACAGGATTTGGAAGGAACTTCGAGGGTCATTTTGTCCAATCCCCTGTCGTTGTTCAGATTTCACCAGGACTAGATTAATTGTTCTATTAACTACGCTACAAAATATAGGCTTCTGGCATTCGAAGAATTCCATGCTTTGGATCAAACACAGTGAGTACCCTTCTGTCTACAATTATATTATAAATCATGAGATTTGTCATAATTGCATAAGACCGTCTGTTAATCATGGATTGTGCTGTATTCATTTTGGAACACTGCCTTTTAAGAAAGATGCTGCAAAATTATTATTTATCATTTCTGCACTTTCAGTGGGTATTTTCAGATGTTACGAAATCGCCCTTCACCACATTGGATCACAGTGGATCCCGTGTGGTGGCGGTGAGTCCGTGAACTTCTGTTTGCTCTCGGCTAGATGTTCACCACAGTGAACACCCGGCTGGGATCAAATTGACCACAGTTCTGGCTCTCAGCCTGGCCTGAGGGCCAGAACCATAGTTAGATTGGCCACGATCCGGGATGGGCCAAAAGTAAGGTCTGTTACCTTTGGCCCATCCCAGATCATGGCCCTGACGGGATGGCCGCATTGGCCACTGCGCCCGCCCATCTCCCCGAGGGCAGGCGGCTGAGGGAGCATGGAGGGCGGGACTGTGTGGCCGCACATCGCGCCGTGCAGCCCCGCCCCCTCCCCTATCCCCGTTAGCAATCAGGCCGGCACATCTAAAGGACATCCAGTCTGATCACGGACCAGGATCCGAGACAGATCCCGGTCCAGGGTTCAGCATGGTGAGCCAAACGGTCACATCTGAAATTACCTAGTGTTCCAAGGGCTTGACAATCCTCATCTTGTCTAGAGCTGTCAGAGGCAGAATGTAGGCGGGGTAAACATTAATAAATAATAAATAAATAAATAATAATCTTGTTTACCTTCACAACAACCCTGTGAGGTAGGTCATTATCTCACCCATTTTACAGATGTGGGGGCTGAGTTTGAGAGATAGTAGCTTACCCAAGGTCACTCAGTGAGTTTATGGCTAAAATAGAATTTAAATCACAGAGGACTCAAGGAGTCATCTAGTCCAGGACTAGATGTCCCTGTCTACAGCACTGTGGACTGATGCTTGTCCCATCAGGTTTTGAAAACCTCCGGTCAAGTGGGGTGGGGGTCGACATCCTCCCTAGACAGCTTCTTCCAATGCAGAACCATTCTTGCAGTTAGGAATTTCCCCCTAATATTTAACCAAACTCTACATTGCTGCAATTTAATCTCATTTCCTCTTGTTCTGCCTTCTGAACAGTGGGTAAAAAACACACATGATGGCAGCATGGAGGTGGCCTGACCTGGTCTGGGGAGGATAACTGTGGTGGACACGGGTCGGGTCAGGTCGCCAAATATATGTGCCCACTGCCCAGGGCTGGGGCACTGGGGGGGGGGAACCGCCAATGGCCGACCCTGCCCCTGTGCCGCGCCCAGCACCCCCTCCCCGTTACCATGATCTACAGTCATGGTAGCCAATGCCAGCTAGCCATGGAGACTGACCATGTTCGTCCCTGACCCAGGCCATGTCTGCTGGCCTGAACAAACATGATAGCCTGCTCTGGCCTGTTTTGGCCCAGTCGGGCTGTGACCTTGGAGGTTTTCCAAGGTCAGAGTCCAGGGTAACTTTCCACCTGGCCCATGGCAATCCCAAGCCAATATCTGATGGTGCCTGCACATCTGTGCAGGTGAGGGCCGGTCCAAAGCAGGCCACAGTGGGACACAGCAAGTCGCTGTCACGTCTGCTTTTACCCAGTGTTGAACAAATGTTCACTCTTTTTAACATCCCTTCTTAATTCCTTTTTCTCTAGGCAAAGCAAAATCACTTCCTTTAACCATCCCCATACGTCCTGCTTTCCAAACCCTTTACCTTCTTTGTTGCTGCTCTCTGTATCATGTGTGATTTGAGGACCTACTGGAAAAAAAAGGTGTTAGACTTGGACATGGGAAACTTGGGTTCAAACTATGAACTCACTGGGTGGCTTTGGGCAAATCACCATCTCTCCAATTCCACATCTGTAAAACGGGGATAATAATGACCTACCTCAAAGTGCTGTCGTGAGGATGAACTAGATGAGGATTGCAAAACACTTTGAACACTGAAAGTGCAATGAAAAAGATTAATAATAATTTGCCTCCATCTTTCTTACACCATAGTACCCCCAAAATGGAAACAATGCAACATGGCAAAGTCTGGTGAGCTGTCTAGAATCTATGACAATAAAAAAAACAATGTTTAATTTGTATTGATTGTTACACATCATATATGCAGCATTCTCTGTGTTCACAGTCCTTATTTCCTGCTTTCCAGTCCTTATCTAGTTTGATCCTCACTTGCATCCCTTTGATTGAAGATCATTATTATTCCCATTTTAAAGATAGGGGACCAAGGCTGAGAAACAAGGGTTTCTCCAAAGCTCCCAAGTGAGTTCCCAGGTAGGGTAAGATTTGACCTCTGGTTTCCCAAGTTAATGACTGTCCAAGGCCTCCTAGTGATTTCATGGCTAAGAGAGGATTATTTCCTGGCTCCATACACATTATCCACTAGGCTATTAAGGAGTGTCATTGTACAATCCTCAGCCTTTAAAGTCAATGTGTGTTGAGCCATTGATTTCAATATGAGCAGGATTTCACCCTAAGAAAAAAAAGGTGCCCAGATACCATTGTAATTGGTTTCTATTATTTCGTTTGACAATCCTATCTATTAAATGTGTAAGAAATGCCTCACTCACCAGGCTGCACTCTGAGCTTGGTTCCGTTTCAAAAAGTCAGTTTAGCAGTTTTAAACACACTGATCGAGCCTCACACCAAATCTTCCGCAGGTAGGTAAGCACCTGCAATATGTCTCCAGCACGGATCTAGGGTAACTGAGCGTGTGTCTTACGTTATCATCTGAATCCCCTGCTGCCTCTAATACCACATTCATGAACCTCGTCTCTTTGTTGTCAATAGAAATCGGTTAGCAAAGTATTTTAAGGGTGTCGAAGAATTCTTGCTTATTTACTTCTACCTAGGGGTGAAACAAGAATGGATTTCCATTCTTGCGGGAACATGCGAGATTCTTGCAACCCTGACGAGATCTCGCGTTTTCTCACAAGACTTCTTGAGAATCTCGTGAGTTTCTCGAGAAACCTAAAAAAAAAAAAATATGTCTGCACATGCACAAATTTGGTCATTGTGGCCATTCTGAGCATTTGTGGTTCCCGTGGCCATTTTGTGCATGCACAGATTTTTTTTTGGGGGGGGGGGGTTCGAGAATCTTGCAAGATTCTCAAAACCCTTAGAACGCTCTTTGCATGTGCAAAATGGCTGCCGGGGCTGCACATGTGCAGAATGGCCACGGCAGCCATTTGCGCATGCGCAGAGCTGTTTTTGGCTGAGTGAGAAGCTAGCAAGAACTGGTCAAGAAGTGGCCAATTCTCAACCCATTCTCGTTCTCAAAAATATCAGCAAGAACCCGTTTCTCGCCTAGGTTTTTGAGAATTGCAAGGACAGGTTTTAGCCCTACTAATTCCTCTTTGGCTGGGATACAGAATCCTAGAATTGCAGGACTGGAAGGGATCTCAAGGGTCATCTAGTCCAGCCTATCTAAACATCACTGAGATCCTGCCAAGATTTGAACTCAGATTGCTGGATTCAGAGTCCAGAGTGCCAATCATGACAACATGGAACCACATATGACCAAGCTTCTATATCTCCAGCTTGGAATTTTCAATGATGCCTTAAAGATTTGACAAGTGAATTTGCATTTGTTTTAATGGGAAATGGGTTTTCCAGATCCCTTTGTTGGTTCCAGAGAACAATATTTATTGCCCATGAACTTTGCTCTTCCACTGGCACCAGCCCACCTGCTTCAGAGTCTCCTGCTCCTTCAATTGTCTTGGCACCTTTTCCATGCTGGGTATTTTCAGGTGGCTGCAGGGCTGCCCATCCTGAGAGCTGTACCAGGGGTGCACCCCCAGGGGTGCCTTCTCCTAGCTCTGCCTGGGTTGGGTTCAGATGGACCTGGTGGGTTTCCCGGTTCATGGTCTGCCTGTGTGACATCCCCCCCTCACCATGGCGTTGCAGATGATCCCACAGTGTTTAGGTTAGTGCATGCAACTCTATGGTGTTGCCCAGGGGTCAACGGCCAGCTGGAATCAGGGCAGCAGCGTGGGTCAACACATTGAATGGACCGCTGCTCTGCTTGGGGCCAGTCCTGGCCTTCCCCGCCGGTGGTTCTCCAGGATGATCTGGAGCACCACTAGTGGGGCTACCTCGGAGCAGGCACCTTTAGACAAATGACCTGGGGGTGAAGAGGGCTGGTGTGGTCAGCACCAGGGAAACCCATCTGTCTAAAAACCCACTGTTCCCCATGCCTGGAAATCCCTTTCTGAACACATACTACTCTCTGTTCTTTAGCTACCTACCTTCAGATTTCTCCTAAAAACCTATCACTTCCATACGTTTTTCCTTAGCTCCTTATCCCCACAGATGCCCAATGATGCTTAATGATGGTGCAGTACCTGGACTGGGAGGTAGGGGGAGGCCCCGGTTCAAGTAGTTGTTCATTATTATTATTATTATTATTATTAATATTATTATTATATATCCAGAGTGATCTGTTTTGGTTTATTTGGGGTTGGGTTTTTGGTTGTTTTTTTCCCCTTTGGTTGTTTATTAGTATTATTGGTATTATTAGTATTATAATTATAAAAAATAGTCTTCTGCCCATAGGAAACAAGGTTAAAAAAGGCAATTAAGTTAAACTTTCAATTTAAAGTTAGTAAGTATTTGTTAATTAAGTATCACATGTGCCCTTGAAAAAAAATAAATAAATCTCTCTTTAGGTTCAATAATAAAGAGTTTGCTATTTCCAAACTTTTCAGCACCCAGCCTCTATCTTTACATTTAAACTGGCCTCATGGGTATTTCTGCAGTTTTGAAAACCCAGCTACTTTTGAAGGAGTCTGAATATCAATTTCAAGACATATTATGAAGCACGGATTTTGAAAAATCCCCAACCCAAGCATTCACAATCCAGAGGAGAAATAACACATAACAAAAGACATACTAGTTGGTTCCACTGTCACCTTGGTCCCATTGCCGAAGAGAAGCGCTGTTGTCTCACCATCACGATCGACGGTACAAACATGGTTTCATTCAGAAACTCTTCTTTTATGTACATTTAGACGGTTAGGGGATGCTTAGAAAGAGACCTCTGTGTTGTTTTCTTATCAGAAAACACCTTGCAAGCTCTTTTGATCTCTTGAACTGCCAAAGTACTTTATAAGATTTAACTCAGTGTTTCAGTCATGTAAAATGGGGTGGGGAAGTTCATGCTCAGGGGACAAATGTGGTTCATGGCTAGTTTCTTTCCAGTTCCTGGATCTGGTCCCTGAATCCTGTTCTTACCCAGAAGCACTGAAAGACTGAACTCAGGACAAGGGAGCAGAAATGAGGGCCTGAACAAAGGGCCTTTTCATATGGGCACCCCCCGCCCCACTACACACGTGTGAATGCCACCTGCGGTGCAGGGAGGATGCATGGGAGCCCATAGGAATGGCCCCTGTGATGGTGAGGGTTCGTGCACGCTCCCATACTCCACCCATCTCCCACACATGGAGCAACGGTTGCCGGTTGCTCCGTGCATGTAGATGGGTGGTGGTGGTGGGTGAAGATGGGTGTGCACCCCTCAGAACGGGTGCACACCTCCACCCAATGCGTGGGGGGAGCACATCCATCCCCCCACCCACTACAGCCCATTTGAAAATGGCCATAAACACCTGTTAGCACATTTAACACCCATAGTCAGAGACACATGTTAACACATGTGAACACCGTAGTCATAAACACATGTTAATGTCTGTTAACACCCAGTCATAAACACCTGTTAACATCCATAATCATCAACCTGGTATAAAGAAGGGTTAAAAAAAAACTGGTACAGAGAAGGGCAACAAAAACGATAAAGGGTATGGAACAACTTCCATATGAAGAGAGCCTTGATAGGCTAAGGGCTCTCCAGCTTCAAGAAGAGACAACTGATGGGGAAATATGATTGAAGTTTATAAAATCATGAGTAGTGTGGAATGAGTAAACAGGGAGTGAGTTACTCATTTAGATAGTTCTAGTACTAGAGGATAATCCATGAAACTAACTGGCAGCAGATTTAAAGCAATTTATTTTTCTTTTAAAATAATTTTTCACTCAATACAGAATTGGCTTGTGAAATTTGTTGCCAGAGGGTGTGGTCAAGGCCAATATTCCAGCTGGATTTTAAAAAAGGATTGGATAAGTTCTTAGACAGTAGGTCCATTAATGGCTATTAGTCAAGTAGGTTTAGGGAACGTAACTTCTTACTGTCGGGAGCTGGGAGTGAACAACAGAGAATAGTTTGCCTAATGTGACCTGTTGGGTACTTCTCCCAACCAACCAAGATTGGCCACTTGGAAACAGGATGCTGGGGTCAATGGACCATTGGTCTGACCCAGTAGGACATTACTTGTGTTCTGATAGCCGTAAAACTGAGGATAACTATTAGCTTCCTTGGGTGGGAGGACAATGAGAAGGCAAACCCTGGATTCAATAGGAATCCCTGCATTTAAAATTTGGAAGCATCGTTAATTCAACTGGGACTATTTGAAAACAGACATGCACCTTAGTGCCACTTTAACATTGCTTTAACAATCCTTATGCAATGTTAAAGTGGCATTAAGGTGCATGTCTGTTTTCACCCAATTTTAAATTTATTTTTTAGGTAAAAACAAGTGTAGACTCCATGTGTTTGAGCTCATACATGCAGTATGGTTTGGCCTTGGAATTTGCCGTGCCCAGACAAAAACAAAATGTGGGCATCCTGTTGGCCTCACCACCTCCCTGCCGTCCCCATTCCCTTGCATGCCTCTTCCACACGGCCCTGGAAGTGGTCATGTCTGGGGCCCTTCTGGGAAGTAGTTGTGCCCCCACGCCCTGCCCTGGTGAAAACAGGGGCCACTGCAGGTCCCCTGGAAGCATAGAAAATACAAGAACCCAAGGCCGTCATCCTGGGCCGCCCTGTGGTAAGGCGCGTCCTGAATAAACTTGAAATGACAACCTGAGTGTGAGAAGGGTGTAGAATATGGACCGACCGAGCCTCCAACAGTTGAGCTGGCCTATGGGGGGCCCAAAGCAATTCAGAAGGGGACCCCCCAACCCATGGGACCCAGGAGCAAACTGCCCCTGGCCCCCAAACTAGATGTCATATTTAACTGAAATAATTCTCATAACGTTTTTAATGGGTGAGTCACTCTGTGTCTGTTAAACATTCCTATTTTTAGGATGATTTCACACACCTTTATACACAAAACCCCAATTTCCCTGACTCTGGCCCTTGGTTAAAAAAATAAAAATAAAAATGCCCTTCGTCTCTTCAGAATGTAGAGTAGAAAGTAACAATTTTACGTTATTTATCAATCATTGTGCTGGCACATCAAGGAAGCTACTGATCGTTGATCCGGTGTTAGAGGTTACAACCTTGGCCATAGTGGCTGGATTCTTTCTCATTTAAACAACAAATAGGCGGACATATTACTGTCTACCTCTTCCCTCCTTCGGGACAACAATAGGAACACTCACGTTGTCCTGATAAAATCAGAATGACTGGGAATTTTAAAACAGACAAATAATTTGTCTATCTCAATCCATGATGAATTCTACTTCTTGGATTTCTGGAATTCTTTTTATTAATCCACATGGGATTGGCTCTTTAGCTAGTTTACAAATAAGCGTAACTACTTCTGAAGATTTTTTTTAAGCCAGCTCTGGGATTTGAACCCAAGTTCTCAGTATTTAAAAAAGTATAAAAAGGTCAGAGTAGAAATCAAGAAGACTGGTGCAGAGAAGGACAGCAAAGGTGAAACAAGATACAGAACAGCTTCTGAACAAGGAGAGGCTCAATATATTAGAGCATTTAAGCTTCCAAAAGAGATGACTAAAAAGGGGCATGATAGAAGTTGACAAAATCATGAATGGTGAGGAGGAAGCAAATAGGCGGAAATGGCTATGAGTCTTTATGTTATTAACCTTTTTCAAAATGCAAGAATGTGGGGGCGGGGGGCACCTGATGAAACAAACAGGTAGCAAATTTAAATCAAACAAAGGGAAGTAATTTTTAACTCAGCACACACACAGTCTGTGGAACTCATTGCTAGGGGATTTGTAGCAATTAGTCAAGATGGTCTTGGTTTTAAAAAGCATTGAATAAATTCTTAGAGCAGAGGTAGAGAGCCTCAGGTCTGGGGCTGCCAGGCTGCCCCTGGAAAGTTTATGTGGTCTCTTTCCTGTTCCTGGATCTGGCTCCTTGATCCTCTTCAAACACTGGATATTCACTGAAAAACTGAGAAGGAAAAGGATCTGCACGCAGCCCCTGTCTTAGAGAATAGGCACTGAAAAACCAATCTCTGGTTAAGTGAGCAGAGATGAGGGAATACACACACAAGGAAAAGAGACACATCCATGTTATAGATCCATGATCTGGATCTTCATTTTCTTGGAAATATTTCTAATTCACCCCCCCCCAACCCCACCCAATTTCTATCCGGCCCTCAGAGTGGACCCCAGGAGGGAATAGGTTCTCAATCTCTGCCCCTTAGAAAATACAGTCTGTAAATAACTATTGGACAAATTAGTCATAAGAACATAAGAAGTGCCATACTGGGTCAGACCAATGGTTCACCAAGTCCAGTATCCTGTCTCCGACAGTGGCCAATATATTTCTCTTGGGAGAAGTCCCCGACAGGTCACAATGGGCAATACATTCCCTGTTGTTCCAGCCTCCAACAGTAAGAGGTTACATTCCGAAGTCCTACTTGGCTTAGCCATTAATGGACCTATCCTCCAAGAACTTATTTTTAAAACTAGCTACGCCACCAGCTGTGACGACTTTCTCTGGCAGTAACTTCCACAACTTAATTGTGCGCTTAGTGAAAAAATGGTTTCTCTCATTTGTTTTAAATCGGCTGCAGTTAATTTCATGGAGTGTCCCCTTGTTCTAGTGTTCTTAAAGAGGGTAAATAACCGCTTCCTATTTACATGTTTCACACCACTCATGATTTTATAACCTCGCAGTCATCTTTTTTTCAAGTTGAAGAGCCCTAGCCTATCAAGCCTCTCCTCATACAGGAGCCGTTGTATACCCTCGATCATTTTTGTTGCCCTTCTCTGTACCTTTTCTAGTTCTACTATGTTGTTGTTTTTTGAGATGGGGTGACCAGAACTGCACACAATACTCCAGGTGCAGTCGTACCATAGATCTATTTAGAGGCATTACAATATTTTCAGCTTTCTTCTCTTTCCCTTTCTGAATGATTCCTAACATTCTGTTTGCTTTTTTGACGGCCGCCACACGCTGAGCTGAGGATTTCAATGTATTGTCTACACGGACTCCAAGATCCTTTTCCTGAGTGGTAACTCCTAATTTAGAACCCAGCATTATATACATATAATTTGGGTTATTTTCCCCTATGTGCATCACTTTGCACTTGCCCAAATTAAATTTCATCTGCCATTTGGATGCCCAGTCACCGAGTCTCGCAAGGTCCTCCTGCAATTCTTCACAGTCCACTTGGGTTTTAACTACCTTGAATAACATTGTGTCGTCTGCAAATTTGATCACCTCACTCATTACCCCCTTCTCCAGATCATGAATGAATATATTAAACAACACCGGTCCTAGGAGAGGTCCTCGGGGCACTCCACTAGTTACTTCCCTCCACTGCAAAACTGACCATTTAGTCCTACTCTTTGCTTCCTATGTTGCCAAGCCACGATAGGACATTGCCTCTCATCCCATGACAAGAGGGAATGAGATTTCACTGCCGGGAGCTGGGAGGGAAAGTCAAGGAACAAATAGCTTCATTTTTAACCTGTTTGTGCACTTCTTTGAAGCAACCTAACCTGGCCGCTGTCAGATACAAGATACTGGGCTAGTTCGACCATTAGTTTGACCTCGTCTAGCATTTTTTGTATTCCTATCCAACTCACTAGAGTGGCTTTGAAAATCTCAGTCATAAGTAGTATAAACACATTCTTTGCAAGGACTGGGGAAGTATGGAAGAAAATATGATTCATCATGCAAAAAGAATAATCACATACCTGGTTCCACAGTGAGTTTGGTCCCGGTTCCGAAAATCAGTTTGTCAACCACATAGCTATGGAGTCATCTTAAAACCCACTAGCAAACAGAGTCAGTGTCTGACCTTCTGGCAGGGACAAAGCTGTGAACTTAAGGGACCTTTGACCCATTGGACAAGAAGTCCAGCATGAACTCAAGGTCTTCCATGGAGTTCCATAGGGCTATCTTGACGTATATCATTTGGGAAGGTTGCTCTGAGCAAGCCACTAGTTGGGGAGAACAAATCCTCTTGGAAGGCCAACGTTAGAAGCATTTTTGGTGGCACCAGGTAGAAGAGCAACCCTTTTATTTTAATGGACTGTAATGTAGTTCCATACAACCAAACCAAGGAAGCTTAGTTTTCTAAAATAGGACTAATGTTTGATGTATGTTAATGGGATTTATTATGGCTAAAAATGGGCCAAATCTCTCCTCTGCAAGCAACTATTGTTATGAAATTTGTTTTCCCTGATTATCTTTGGGTCTTCTTCTTTCTCTATACCAAATATCATTGAAATCAGCCCACAGAATCTAAAGTTATTTAGGGGACACACATACACATACACACACCGAGTCATAACATAAGCCGTTATTCCATAGAAAAAGAAGTTAAAAAGTGGAAATATTTATACTTACTTGGTTCAACTTTGAGAGTGGTCCCCTTTCCAAAAATGAGTGGTAGTGTGTAATCCCACACTGTAGGCATGTACCTTCAAAATACCTTCTCTACAGGAGTTAGGATTCATTGGGAAGTAGAGGAATAATAGTATTTCTACTACTGTAGCACACACATCTGAAACAAAGAGGTTCATATAAGGTATTTTTTCTTCTGAAGATAGAAAAAAAATCCATAATTAGTTGAATTTCTTCAGTGAGTGAATTCCAGATGACAGTTCGGAGCCGATACTTCTTTCCATATCTTAGGATTTTGCCACTTCTTTTTATTGACATTTAAATGGAGAATGAATAGGCAGTAGATGCTGTCATCGTTCCCCCTGAAATTTAAGTTCATATTTCTTTTCTTTCCAGAAATACAGTAGTTGTTCTGCTGTTGGAGTTTTTGTACGGGTTTCTATGGAGTTTGTATCACTGTGGGTCGTATATCCCACCCCACACAGTGATACAGTTCATGACCATATCTTTTTCTTATTGTACAGTTCTGAGAATGCCCACAGACAAGTGACTTTTGAAAATTACGATTCCAGGAAATGAAAGAGGTTTCGTATCGAGGAATCTCATTCTGACAACTGAAACAAGAAATGACAGTAACTGGTGAGGCCTCACCTAGAGTACTGGGCTCAGTTTTGAGCACCCCACTTCAAAAAGAACATTGACAAATTGGGGAAGGTTCCAAGGAGAGTCACTAAGATGGTAAAGGGGGTGGAAATATAGAGCTGAGCTGAGCCACAAAAATTGGAATACCTGTTGAATTTGAAGTAATCGACTTGACTGACCATCACAAATACTAGTAATCGATACCCAATTACTGCTAGACGGGTTACCTGAAGTCCCAATTAACTGGCTTCTAGTCCCAGAATACTGACTACTGGTACCAATTTTTGAATTAACTGACCTGATTTTCACTATTTTCCCATACCAACTTGATAAATCGATTGGTAAATCGATACCAATCATTCTGACCACTGAAACATGAAATGACAGTACTGGTGAAGCCTCACCTGGAATTTATCAGTCAGTAAATGGTAAATCGGTATATCAGTAATGATAAAAAAACAATTTTCAGGTAATTGAGTACCCAACTGGTACTTGGAAATCGGGTTGTATTCCCAATATGGCACTCGAAATTGTGCGTATTACCCGCGGGTAATTAAATAGATACCCATTTCGGCTCTACTGGACAAGCCATATGAGGGAAGGCTGAAAGAATTGGGTATGTTCAGACTAGAGAAAAGAAGACTAATGGAGGGGGGGGTAGGGAACAGGAGAGCAGGTTTTAAATATCAAAAGGGATGCCACAAAAAAGATGGGGTACATGAATGTTTGTTCTCTAGTGTCACAGAAAGCAAAACAGGAGGGAACGGGCCTAAATTGCAGCAAGGTCCGTTTTTATTACGTATTCATCACGGGGTGGGAGGGGGGACTTGTTACTTGTAAGAAGTTAAACCAGTGGACAATAGAATAAGCTTCCCAGAAAGGTGGTGGAATCTCCTTCCTTGGATGGTTTGGTCAGGACATGGACAGTCTTCAAAGTCTGAATTTCAAACTAGATTAACACTGTGCAAAACTCAGGGCCGGCCCTTAGGGTATGCGGTGCCGAGAATAGGGAAAAATGTGGGGTCCTATTCTTCTGACAGCAGGCCTAGGGGCACTCCCTGGCTCGGTCTGGGGACGCCGCACTACCAGGGCCTGGGCTCAGGGATAGGCAGAGGGGCACTCCTCTCCGCCCATTCCCAAGATCAGCTGTTGGGTCACCTACCTAATCCGCCGCCGCTACCACTGCTGGCCTGGGTCCCGTGCCAGGTTTGGAGCCTCTAACGGGGCGGGCACGAGGCAGCAGATTAAATCTGCTGCCGGCCTGCCCGCTGGTGCCACCGGACGTTCTTCTGACTGGCCCCCTCCACTGCCTGGCTGGCTCAGCCTCTCTGAAACTTTATTCATTTATTTAAATATTATTTGTATTGTAATGACCTAAGTGGTCGATCAATAAACTTTTTGACTGACTGACTGGCTGACTGGCTCAGCCAGGGGGAATGAGGGGGAGGCGGAGGCCCCACCTTGCCCACATTTCCCCTGGCTGAGAGACTGACAGGTGGGGGGGCACAGAGTGTGGGATCCTCTGCCTCTCCCTTACCCTTGCTGGCTCCCTCCACTGCCTGTCAGTCGGAGTTGAGTCAGACTCAACCGGGGTTGCTGCACTCGGGGTCCCGAGCCGCACCCCTGGCGGTAGCGCCTCCCCTGGCTAAACTTTAACAGACGTTTTCTCTCTAACGCTAATACATTTTCTCCCCTGATCCCCTAACCACCTTCGTCCCTTCTCCCTAGCTGCCCCCCACACACCTGGGACTCCCTCCCTGCCCACATCTGCCTCACCCCCTCCCTTTATACCTTCAAATCCCTCCTCAAGACCCACGTTTTCCGCTCTGCCCTGCCCAACTCCTCGGTCCCCTCACCTAACTCCTGATGATACCCTCCATCCAGTACAATCTGTTACCTGAGCTCTGTGTACTCAGATCCTCACCACACGGAAAAACCAGCCATCATTCTCCATGTAACCAAGCCAAGCGTGTGCACCTGAGACCTCGCATCCTCATTAATGTTACAGTCCTTGTCTCTCCTTCTGTTCCCCTTACTTTGTCTCCTGCACCCCGTCTCTCAGATTGTAAGTCCTAGGGTAGGGACCGTGTCTATTCCATTACTTTGTAAAGCGCCAGATACATTGCTTGCACTATATAAATGCTTGATAATATTATTATTATTATTATTATTATTATTATTTTACCACTTCCTGTACCACTACAACTTGAATGATCATTGGATTATTATTCCCCTGTAAGAATTGTATCTCTTCAGAAACTGCAGAAATGGGGATCCTAGCCAATAGGGATGGGAGTTACAGTTTCAGATCAGTCCTAAACTGCCCATAATGGGCTGTTTCGGGATAATCCAAAAGATTCCGTAACTGTGTCCTGCTAGTTATGGATCCAGAGTTACGGATCCTGATTTTTTGATCCATCAGGGTTATTTTGAAGGTGCACAAAATGGCCACCACCCTTAACCAAAATGGTGGCAGTGTCATTTTGGCTGCCACCTTTTTGGTTACGAGTGGCGGCCATTTTTCACACGTGTGATAAGAAGCAGGAACCATGCCATGGTGTGGGAGCCTGCTGGAGTCCCTACAGCAGCAGCGGTTCTTCAATCAAGCCCTCCAAGGTCACTAAGTACCACTCTGGGGCCACGAGGAATGTGGGTGGGAGGTCAGACGCACGCAACGCACGCAACATGCACGCACATCTCACGCAGCACACGTGTGCAATGCACGCATGCATGGCACACACGCATATAAGACAGCTTTGTGTGACAAGTGCGCAGCCCAGCCCGACCCGACCCAGGAAAGTGGGGTGTTGGACCCGAAATCCCGTGACAGTAAAAAGCTGCTTTTTCCACTTTCAGAGTTGAGTTCCAGAAAGCACTGGCAAGCTCACTCTCTGCAGATATGGGATTTACTCCTCTCAGAGGATTGCACTTGCTTGGCTATCCTCCTCTACTTTCTACACATTGGTACACAAATCTGAGCGTAACCCTTCTCGTTGGGCGCCGCTGTCATGGGATTTCGGGTCCAACACCCCACTTTCCTGGGTTGGGTGACTCAATTTCCTTCACTTGCAGCCCAGCTGAACCCAGTTCTCTCTCTGGCTGGTCCAGTTCTGCAAAGGGGAGAATCTTTTTGCCACCCCCAACTCCCAGAAAGCTTCCTGTTACAGACTCTCTCTCTCTGGGCTCGCAAGAGTTTGAAAACTCAAGTGGCTCATTTGTGATCTCCCAATGTTAGAGCACCGACACTTCTTAATAAAGATAAGAAGAAAGTTTATTAATTACATAAGCTAGAACACTTGATACAGAGTGGCTAATCAAAATGAAAAGTAACATAATGCATTCCTATTCTATACTGGGTGAATATATAAAACTTACCCTATAGAAATCACAATCTAAGTCAGTGATGTAGAATGACTGGGCACTGACCTCTTAGTTGGTAGAAAGCAAAGTCTTTCCTCTCAGTCCATAGTTCCAGAAATCTTCTTGCTGGCAGGCAAGATGGAGCTGAGAGCTCTCTCCAAGAGGTAGAAAAAGATGTCTTAATCGCTTCGCTTTGTCTTGTCTGTTTGCTTAAATACTCTTTTTGAAGTCTTTGTTGGTTCTTCCCGCCTTGGGGAAACCTGAGGTTTGTCATGTACGCAGAAAGGTAAAAAGGAAGATCCATTTGCATCTCCATAGATTTCTGTCTGGCATCTCCCTGAAACCACATTTTTTAAATGTCTCCACTTCCTGGAGTTTCACAACTGTCCATTAACACTACATGATTACATGACTTGAGTTCGTCAGTTCTCAACATTATATCTGTGTTTGACCTTTAGCTTTACATATATATTAGACCATAGTCCTGTATCTCTCCTGTGAGGCCACATGTTCCTCCATGACAGGGTCACTGTCCATGTGTGCGTGCTGTGTGTATTTTGCACGTGTATGCCGTATGCGTTGCACGAGTGGGTGGCACGCGCAGTGGATAGGATTGTGCTCATACATATTGCAATACAATAAATGGCGGAATGAAACTTCAATTTGATGTAGTGCATATGAGCAAAACCAAATATTCCGAGCAATTCTAGCATACCTACCCCTCCCGTTGGCATTCCCCTTCTCCTCTTCAGGTGTGTAGCTATCACAGAGACATAGGGTGGTCATACCTCCCCTTTAAAAGAGGATGCTTATGAGAAATATATGGTTCAGGGCTGCACTGGAACCAATTCAACCCTGCCACATGTATTTTTCATAACTATCCTCTTTTAAATGGGATGTATGATCACCTTATAGGGACAGGACTGTCCCCAGTTGGTTTCCCCCGAAACTGGATTCTCACCCGGTTGGCATCTTATTGTATGCCGATGATGCTGCAATTTTGTCGCAAACAAGGGTTGGTCTCCAGAGGCAACTTAACATACTTGCTGCTTACTGTCTTATAAACAGACTCCAAATCAAGTATTCTAAAACAAAGGTTCTGGTTTTTGGTCGAGCCAGGAAAAGGTATTCCTGGGTCATTGATGGCTCCTATATAGAACAGGTGTGGAACTACAAGTATTTGGGGATTAGGTTGCAGGCTTCTTTGGCCTGGAATTTACATTTTTCAGTGGCCAGAGCTAAGACTGGTGGATGTAGTCTGTCGATATTACGTTTTTTCCATAAAAGGGAAGGTTGTTTTTTTGCTCCTTCCTGTCATGTTTTGGAGGCCAAGCCGAGAGCTCAGTTGCTTTATGAGGCCTCCATTTGGGCCATTCAATGACCATTTGATCTTGCCCCTCTTCAGATGAGGTTTCTCCGCTCTCTTTTAAGTGTCCCAAACGGGGTTCCCTCTGCTGCTGTTTGCTTGGAAATGGGGCAGATTTCTTGGAATGCGTATCCCTGGCTCCAGGCAATAAGCCTATGGATTGCTATTTACCAGGAATCCTCCAGTGGTTTACTTGCTTTCTTGAAAGCAGATTCTTTTGTTAGTTCTTTTGGGGGGGGCGTGGTTCGTTCCAAGATTCTCTCTGGGCCTAGATGTAACAGACCTATTATCTAGGGACCTGAGGTCCACCAAGGCAATAGTCCGGGTAAGACTTATTGATGTCAGCAGAGAGGAAGATTCTGCAGTAGTCTCGGAATGTTCCACTTTGTTAGACTATGTGCCACCATTACTGGGCCCCGGAGTTCCCGCGAAATATCTGTTGGTCAAGGTTTCTTTTAGGAAAACCTGGCTGTTTTTGTGTGCGCGGCTTAATGCCCTGCCGACTTGACTGTTGGAGGGGCGCTACAGTGGCATCCCGCGGCACTTAAAGCTTTGTTCTTTTGACAACCAGGAGGCTGAGGGCACGGATTATTTTTTTTGCTCCTGCCATTTATATGATTTCCAGAAGATAACCTGGCTGTCGGCCTTTTTGGGCCGCTTGCCTGGGCGCACCCCAGATGAGCTGACTCGGTTTCTCCTCTCAGACGCCGCCAAAGAGGTGACCTTGGCGGTTATGTCTTTTCTGGTCTGTGCTTTTGACGCTCAACGGAAGTTTTTGACTTTTCAAGCTCAATAGGTGTTAGGTGCCTTTTGTAATTACTTGTTTGTTTTGCCTGGTCAATTTGAAGGGGTTGGGAATTTTTGTTATGGGTTGAAGCCAAAAGATGTTTTATTTATCTAGCCCCTGACACCCATTTTAAGTTCTATTAATTTAGTTAGGGTTGTTGGGGGGTTGTATTTTTTGTGTTGGGTTGGTTTTCCCCATTTGTATGTGTTGTTAATTTTATTTTATCTGTGTTATTTATTCTTATCTTTTGGTGTTGTTTATATTTGTAATTGTATCTGTTTGGTTGTTTGTGGACAATGACCAATGGTCACGTCCCTTGAATAAATTTTGAATTATAGGGACAGGAGGGAGATTTGTCCTGGGGCCCAAGCTGGGGCTGGGGGGCACAAATCCTGTCCTGCTGTGACACGGCCAGATGGAGACTGAGCTGAGCTAAGTGGAAGTGCCAGATCCATCTTTGCAAAGGGCCAAGCATGCTCAAAAAAGGTCAGTTGTTGGATTTTTATTTTATTTTTTATTTCAAAGTTACCAGCCAGGAAAAGGCCAAGCAATGGTGTGGGACCCTTCTTGGAGGTAAGTAACCTACCCCTGCCCCCCTGCTAGGCCCCCTGCTCCCCTTAAACACCCACCCCACCCCTGAGCCTCCGCTAGGCTCCCCCCCTCATTCCCTGGCCCCCCCTCTGGTCTATTCCCTCCCTATGATTCAACTGCTACCATGAAAGCGACTTCATTTTTGCTTCTCCCTCTCCCGGGTGGCAGCCGGGTTGGGCAGTGGGGGACTTTCCTGGGGACCCATTGCACACTCAACTCTATGGCCTTTGGGGGCATCCAACATGCCTGTGCAGACGTTGGGTTGGAACCTGTGTGTTCAGCCATTGCGTGAGCACGGTGCGTGAGGGCTCCATGATTAATAAAAAGTTTGAATTTAACAAGTTGGGTGAAATAGGCTAACAACAGGTGTGCCTGGCAGAAAATGATACCCTTCCACCCCCTTGGTAGGAAAATATCCAAATGCCTTACAATGAACATTTTCTCATTACCTCAGTGGCGCATGCAACCCTGTTTTATCTTTCTTCTGCAGAAGCGAACGTACCCTTCCCCCCTAGAGAACAGCGGTAAGTTTTTGTACAGCATCCCAGTCACCCTTCGTCACTGTGGTACGTAGTAAACACAGTGATAAAGTGTTAGTCAAAAACCTCATCTCCACTACAAGCTCACGTGACACCCCTCCCCCCACTCCCTCATATTCAGAACTGTTGGGTTTATTAATTTCCCACAGATTGTCTTGAAACACTCTCTCCTAATGGTGAAAGGCAAAAAAAAAAAAAGAAATGTGAAAGGAAAGAACAAAGCAAGCAAGTCCATTTTGGAGAGATGGGGGGCCAGATTCTAATCTAAATTATTAATAATTTCTGTAGTTCTTTCACTGTTTAAAGTGCTTCACAAACCCTGTCTAGGTCACCCCCTCAACAGCCCCATAAAGTAAGTCGTTATTATTCCCATTTTGTAGATGGAGACTTTAGGCTGAGAGACAGTGATTTTCCCCAACGTAGTGCAGAAACAAATAGTAGGATTTGCATTTATAGACATTCATCGTATTTTTTGATAACTATATGAATCGCCAAATGATATCTGAAGCTGATGCAGATATTCACATATCCTGGTTTTGTTATGTTTTGTTTGGTTTTTGGCCATCCGATTATTTGGTTTTTTGGTTATCCAGATATTTGGTTATTTGATTAATCGGTGGTTTCATTTTTGGCTATAGTATTGGCTATTGAGTTAGCCAAAATGAAGAAACCAAATGAATGGAAAACTGAAGAACTGACTGCAAAATCCAGCAAGAATAGGGACTCAAATAGAAGTCAATGGGGCTGATCCCATGCCCCACAGACTGCCCCGCAGAGCACATGCAGTGCACACATATGTGCGTGCAAGATGCACACACACACACACACACACACACGGGACCTACGTCACACTTGCAAGCTGTATGGTGGCGCACATGTGCATATGCGTGACAACACGTGTGGGGCATGGGATTCGCCCCATTGTCTATGGGGGGGGTGGAATATGGTTTGAATCAGGAGAAATGGATGGATGGATATTTGCCACGGATATTAATTTCAGCACAAGCCCAAGGCCACCCAGTGATTTCATAGCTAAGATAGGTTTTGAACACCGGACTTCCAGTCCCAAGTTCAAACCTTGTCCGCTAGGCTACGCTGCTTCCCGATCACTAGAATTTTATTTTATTTTTTAAAAGTTACATAAAAATGTGAACATTCATCATGGGTAGAGCTGAAACAAGTACCTGCAAATCAACTAAACCTGTCAAAATTGTGGTACCCGACCTGATAACATTGGGGACAAATCGATAGTCAATTAGTGGTTGACAGGTTACCTGATGTACCAAAATACCATTTTTGTCCCATTTAAAAAAAATGTCTAGTACCAATTTTGTGACTTCCAGTACCATGTTTTCAACTTATTGTCCTGATTCCTTTACTGATTTACTGTTCAGTAAACCGGAATCTCAGTAATGGTAATACCTGCTATTTTCAGATAATCGGGTGCCCAATCAGTACTTTGGTAGACCACTGGGAACCCGTTATGCTACTCTAAATTGTAAGTATTACCTACGGGTAGCAAATGACTTGCCCATTTCAGTTCTAATCCTGAGCCATGCTGCCCATCGGACTGGTGTGGTCAAGACACTCCACTTTCTGTGGCCTACACTGCACAAGGGAGTGACGTGGCCAGTGCCACATCCGACCATCTTTGGATTACCCAACCCAAGGGATCAGATTCACAGCAGAGCAGGCAGTCATCCAATATAAGACCAAGCAGGACTTGAACCCACCAGAAAGTAGCCAAGTGTTAATGTTTAGGGATGGGCGAATGCGGTTCGGATGTTCGGAGTTCGGACCGACTTCAGTCTGTTCAGGCGTCCGAACCGAACGTCCAAACCGAATTCTCGAATGGCTGAACAGTTCTGTCGTGTTCGGACAAGTTCGGATGAGTTTGGAGGCAGGAAAAACGTCTTTCCAGGGCCAAAAAACAGGTTTCGGTTTCGATTTTGTTTCGGTTTCGATTTCGCTATTTTTGAATGTTCGGCCAAGTTCGGCCAAACTGAACTCGGCTTAACTGAACCATCAAACCCGAACTTGGTTTTCTAACCGAACGACCGAACATCCGAACATCCCAAGCGCATTCTGTTCGTCCATCCCTATTAATGTTGTATCTTATGGAAAGCTTATGTGATAGCTGTGCGTGCTAAACTAAAGCATTTGCTCTGGATTCAGAAAAACAAAAGTGCTGTGGTTTCTCATTAGAGAGACCATCAGGAAGAGGAAGTTGTGAACAGCCAGATGTGCTCCACGTCTCCTGAATGAAACCACAAGGCAGAGCGTGGGAAAGTGCTTTCTAAGAGAGTCACAGAAGCGTGGATGGACCAGACTAACTGCTTCTATACAACTTTGGTATGAGGGATGGGGTGAGAGGGGGGTAGAGGCCACATTATGGAGGCAGGAGAGAATGGATCGTTAGAACTTCCTCTTCTGTACTGTAAATAATTGTAAATACTCTTTCGAGAAATTGTGCATGACTCAGTTGTGTGTGCGTGTGCGTGTACATGCACATGTATGGCCCTTTTCACACAGACACTAGCACAGATAAAATGGGTGTTATATTTAATAATAATAATAATAGCTTTATTATGTGTAGCCAAATGGCCATTACATATTACAATCAGACATGATCAGTCAAATCGCCATCAAAGGCCGACAAAGAAATAAAATACATAATAAATGCAAAATCTCTACCATATCACATATCTACGAACAAACACACACACACACCCAATGACCTCTTATGCCTCCAGGACGACCCAATTACAATTTGGACCGAATGGCATCACATCTAGTGGCAAAAATAGCCACCCGCTTGGTCCTTTCAAGGACCTGGTCCCCCAACAAAAATTTAGTTGCCTAGTTTCGGACCAATCTGTTCCCATACCTATATCATCCCACAGCCTCACACGCAATTGGGCATACAGGGGACACTTCAGCAGGTAGTGATTAAGGCTCTCCACCTCCTCCCCACAAGGACAAATCCGCTCCTCATATGGAATCCCCATGAATCTCCCTAGGAGAACTGCTGTTTTAACTGTTTGGAACCTGAGTGTGCCAAATCTAAACTTCAGGTCCGATTGCATCCAAGAATATAAATAGGGAGCTCCAGACTGGGGGGGCAGGATAAGTTGATAGAATGGTGCTGACTGAGAATTGGATGCCAGGGCCCTAAGGCACTGCCTGTCCATATCCTTTATTCGCATCTTCAAAGTCTCTCTAACCTGTCTACTGGTCGCATACTGAAAGTGGGGTTCAGAGAATCCCAGCCGTGACAATCGACTGGTCACCTCAAGATACCATGGGTCCCCCCCCACTTTTTCTGTGACCTTCTCCACCCATGTACGCTCCAACAAAGAGCCCTCGGGCGCATCGCGTAATTTCGCCCAGAAGGACAG
>QEPC01010493.1:548624-564717 GCA_003113815.1 Sphenodon punctatus
CAGGGTTATTTTGAAGGTGCACAAAATGGCCACCACCCTTAACCAAAATGGTGGCAGTGTCATTTTGGCTGCCACCTTTTTGGTTACGAGTGGCGGCCATTTTTCACACGTGTGATAAGAAGCAGGAACCATGCCATGGTGTGGGAGCCTGATGGAGTCCCTACAGCAGCAGCGGTTCTTCAATCAAGCCCTCCAAGGTCACTAAGTACCACTCTGGGGCCACGAGGAATGTGGGTGGGAGGTCAGACGCACGCAACGCACGCAACATGCACGCACATCTCACGCAGCACACGTGTGCAATGCACGCATGCATGGCACACACGCATATAAGACAGCTTTGTGTGACAAGTGCGCAGCCCAGCCCGACCCGACCCAGGAAAGTGGGGTGTTGGACCCGAAATCCCGTGACAGTAAAAAGCTGCTTTTTCCACTTTCAGAGTTGAGTTCCAGAAAGCACTGGCAAGCTCACTCTCTGCAGATATGGGATTTACTCCCCTCAGAGGATTGCACTTGCTTGGCTATCCTCCTCTACTTTCTACACATTGGTACACAAATCTGAGCGTAACCCTTCTCGTTGGGCGCCGCTGTCATGGGATTTCGGGTCCAACACCCCACTTTCCTGGGTTGGGTGACTCAATTTCCTTCACTTGCAGCCCAGCTGAACCCAGTTCTCTCTCTGGCTGGTCCAGTTCTGCAAAGGGGAGAATCTTTTTGCCACCCTCAACTCCCAGAAAGCTTCCTGTTACAGACTCTCTCTCTCTGGGCTCGCAAGAGTTTGAAAACTCAAGTGGCTCATTTGTGATCTCCCAATGTTAGAGCACCGACACTTCTTAATAAAGATAAGAAGAAAGTTTATTAATTACATAAGCTAGAACACTTGATACAGAGTGGCTAATCAAAATGAAAAGTAACATAATGCATTCCTATTCTATACTGGGTGAATATATAAAACTTACCCTATAGAAATCACAATCTAAGTCAGTGATGTAGAATGACTGGGCACTGACCTCTTAGTTGGTAGAAAGCAAAGTCTTTCCTCTCAGTCCATAGTTCCAGAAATCTTCTTGCTGGCAGGCAAGATGGAGCTGAGAGCTCTCTCCAAGAGGTAGAAAAAGATGTCTTAATCGCTTCGCTTTGTCTTGTCTGTTTGCTTAAATACTCTTTTTGAAGTCTTTGTTGGTTCTTCCCGCCTTGGGGAAACCTGAGGTTTGTCATGTACGCAGAAAAGTAAAAAGGAAGATCCATTTGCATCTCCATAGATTTCTGTCTGGCATCTCCCTGAAACCACATTTTTTAAATGTCTCCACTTCCTGGAGTTTCACAACTGTCCATTAACACTACATGATTACATGACTTGAGTTCGTCAGTTCTCAACATTACATCTGTGTTTGACCTTTAGCTTTACATATATATTAGACCATAGTCCTGTATCTCTCCTGTGAGGCCACATGTTCCTCCATGACAGGGTCACTGTCCATGTGTGCGTGCTGTGTGTATTTTGCACGTTTATGCCGTATGCGTTGCACGAGTGGGTGGCACGCGCAGTGGATAGGATTGTGCTCATACATATTGCAATACAATAAATGGCAGAATGAAACTTCAATTTGATGTAGTGCATATGAGCAAAACCAAATATTCCGAGCAATTCTAGCATACCTACCCCTCCCGTTGGCATTCCCCTTCTCCTCTTCAGGTGTGTAGCTATCACAGAGACATAGGGTGGTCATACCTCCCCTTTAAAAGAGGATGCTTATGAGAAATATATGGTTCAGGGCTGCACTGGAACCAATTCAACCCTGCCACATGTATTTTTCATAACTATCCTCTTTTAAATGGGATGTATGATCACCTTATAGGGACAGGACTGTCCCCAGTTGGTTTCCCCCGAAACTGGATTCTCACCCGGTTGGCATCTTATTGTATGCCGATGATGCTGCAATTTTGTCGCAAACAAGGGTTGGTCTCCAGAGGCAACTTAACATACTTGCTGCTTACTGTCTTATAAACAGACTCCAAATCAAGTATTCTAAAACAAAGGTTCTGGTTTTTGGTCGAGCCAGGAAAAGGTATTCCTGGGACATTGATGGCTCCTATATAGAACAGGTGTGGAACTACAAGTATTTGGGGATTAGGTTGCAGGCTTCTTTGGCCTGGAATTTACATTTTTCAGTGGCCAGAGCTAAGACTGGTGGATGTAGTCTGTCGATATTACGTTTTTTCCATAAAAGGGAAGGTTGTTTTTTTGCTCCTTCCTGTCATGTTTTGGAGGCCAAGCCGAGAGCTCAGTTGCTTTATGAGGCCTCCATTTGGGCCATTCAATGACCATTTGATCTTGCCCCTCTTCAGATGAGGTTTCTCCGCTCTCTTTTAAGTGTCCCAAACGGGGTTCCCTCTGCTGCTGTTTGCTTGGAAATGGGGCAGATTTCTTGGAATGAGTATCCCTGGCTCCAGGCAATAAGCCTATGGATTGCTATTTACCAGGAATCCTCCAGTGGTTTACTTGCTTTCTTGAAAGCAGATTCTTTTGTTAGTTCTTTTGGGGGGGGCGTGGTTCGTTCCAAGATTCTCTCTGGGCCTAGATGTAACAGACCTATTATCTAGGGACCTGAGGTCCACCAAGGCAATAGTCCGGGTAAGACTTATTGATGTCAGCAGAGAGGAAGATTCTGCAGTAGTCTCGGAATGTTCCACTTTGTTAGGCTATGTGCCACCATTACTGGGCCCCGGAGTTCCCGCGAAATATCTGTTGGTCAAGGTTTCTTTTAGGAAAACCTGGCTGTTTTTGTGTGCGCGGCTTAATGCCCTGCCGACTTGACTGTTGGAGGGGCGCTACAGTGGCATCCCGCGGCACTTAAAGCTTTGTTCTTTTGACAACCAGGAGGCTGAGGGCACGGATTATTTTTTTTGCTCCTGCCATTTATATGATTTCCAGAAGATAACCTGGCTGTCGGCCTTTTTGGGCCGCTTGCCTGGGCGCACCCCAGATGAGCTGACTCGGTTTCTCCTCTCAGACGCCGCCAAAGAGGTGACCTTGGCGGTTATGTCTTTTCTGGTCTGTGCTTTTGACGCTCAACGGAAGTTTTTGACTTTTCAAGCTCAATAGGTGTTAGGTGCCTTTTGTAATTACTTGTTTGTTTTGCCTGGTCAATTTGAAGGGGTTGGGAATTTTTGTTATGGGTTGAAGCCAAAAGATGTTTTATTTATCTAGCCCCTGACACCCATTTTAAGTTCTATTAATTTAGTTAGGGTTGTTGGGGGGTTGTATTTTTTGTGTTGGGTTGGTTTTCCCCATTTGTATGTGTTGTTAATTTTATTTTATCTGTGTTATTTATTCTTATCTTTTGGTGTTGTTTATATTTGTAATTGTATCTGTTTGGTTGTTTGTGGACAATGACCAATGGTCACGTCCCTTGAATAAATTTTGAATTATAGGGACAGGAGGGAGATTTGTCCTGGGGCCCAAGCTGGGGCTGGGGGGCACAAATCCTGTCCTGCTGTGACACGGCCAGATGGAGACTGAGCTGAGCTAAGTGGAAGTGCCAGATCCATCTTTGCAAAGGGCCAAGCATGCTCAAAAAAGGTCAGTTGTTGGATTTTTATTTTATTTTTTATTTCAAAGTTACCAGCCAGGAAAAGGCCAAGCAATGGTGTGGGACCCTTCTTGGAGGTAAGTAACCTACCCCTGCCCCCCTGCTAGGCCCCCTGCTCCCCTTAAACACCCACCCCACCCCTGAGCCTCCGCTAGGCTCCCCCCCTCATTCCCTGGCCCCCCCTCTGGTCTATTCCCTCCCTATGATTCAACTGCTACCATGAAAGCGACTTCATTTTTGCTTCTCCCTCTCCCGGGTGGCAGCCGGGTTGGGCAGTGGGGGACTTTCCTGGGGACCCATTGCACACTCAACTCTATGGCCTTTGGGGGCATCCAACATGCCTGTGCAGACGTTGGGTTGGAACCTGTGTGTTCAGCCATTGCGTGAGCACGGTGCGTGAGGGCTCCATGATTAATAAAAAGTTTGAATTTAACAAGTTGGGTGAAATAGGCTAACAACAGGTGTGCCTGGCAGAAAATGATACCCTTCCACCCCCTTGGTAGGAAAATATCCAAATGCCTTACAATGAACATTTTCTCATTACCTCAGTGGCGCATGCAACCCTGTTTTATCTTTCTTCTGCAGAAGCGAACGTACCCTTCCCCCCTAGAGAACAGCGGTAAGTTTTTGTACAGCATCCCAGTCACCCTTCGTCACTGTGGTACGTAGTAAACACAGTGATAAAGTGTTAGTCAAAAACCTCATCTCCACTACAAGCTCACGTGACACCCCTCCCCCCACTCCCTCATATTCAGAACTGTTGGGTTTATTAATTTCCCACAGATTGTCTTGAAACACTCTCTCCTAATGGTGAAAGGCAAAAAAAAAAAAAGAAATGTGAAAGGAAAGAACAAAGCAAGCAAGTCCATTTTGGAGAGATGGGGGGCCAGATTCTAATCTAAATTATTAATAATTTCTGTAGTTCTTTCACTGTTTAAAGTGCTTCACAAACCCTGTCTAGGTCACCCCCTCAACAGCCCCATAAAGTAAGTCGTTATTATTCCCATTTTGTAGATGGAGACTTTAGGCTGAGAGACAGTGATTTTCCCCAACGTAGTGCAGAAACAAATAGTAGGATTTGCATTTATAGACATTCATCGTATTTTTTGATAACTATATGAATCGCCAAATGATATCTGAAGCTGATGCAGATATTCACATATCCTGGTTTTGTTATGTTTTGTTTGGTTTTTGGCCATCCGATTATTTGGTTTTTTGGTTATCCAGATATTTGGTTATTTGATTAATCGGTGGTTTCATTTTTGGCTATAGTATTGGCTATTGAGTTAGCCAAAATGAAGAAACCAAATGAATGGAAAACTGAAGAACTGACTGCAAAATCCAGCAAGAATAGGGACTCAAATAGAAGTCAATGGGGCTGATCCCATGCCCCACAGACTGCCCCGCAGAGCACATGCAGTGCACACATATGTGCGTGCAAGATGCACACACACACACACACACACACACGGGACCTACGTCACACTTGCAAGCTGTATGGTGGCGCACATGTGCATATGCGTGACAACACGTGTGGGGCATGGGATTCGCCCCATTGTCTATGGGGGGGGTGGAATATGGTTTGAATCAGGAGAAATGGATGGATGGATATTTGCCACGGATATTAATTTCAGCACAAGCCCAAGGCCACCCAGTGATTTCATAGCTAAGATAGGTTTTGAACACCGGACTTCCAGTCCCAAGTTCAAACCTTGTCCGCTAGGCTACGCTGCTTCCCGATCACTAGAATTTTATTTTATTTTTTAAAAGTTACATAAAAATGTGAACATTCATCATGGGTAGAGCTGAAACAAGTACCTGCAAATCAACTAAACCTGTCAAAATTGTGGTACCCGACCTGATAACATTGGGGACAAATCGATAGTCAATTAGTGGTTGACAGGTTACCTGATGTACCAAAATACCATTTTTGTCCCATTTTAAAAAAATGTCTAGTACCAATTTTGTGACTTCCAATACCATGTTTTCAACTTATTGTTCTGATTCCTTTACTGATTTACTGTTCAGTAAACTGGAATCTCAGTAATGGTAATACCTGCTATTTTCAGATAATAGGGTGCCCAATCAGTACTTTGGTAGCCCACTGGGAACCCGATATGGTACTCTAAATTGTAAGTATTACCTATGGGTAGCAAATGGCTTGCCCATTTCAGTTCTAATCCTGAGCCATGTTGCCCATCGGACTGGTGTGGTCAAGACACTCCACTTTCTGTGGCCTACACTACACAAGGGAGTGACGTGGCTAGTACCACATCCAACCAGCTTTGGATTCCCCAACCCAAGGGATCAGATTCACAGCAGAGCAGGCGGCTATCCAATATAAGACCAAGCAGGACTTGAACCCACTAGAAAGTAGCCAAGTGTTAATGTTTAGGGATGGGCGAACGCGGTTCGGATGTTCGGAGTTCGGACCGAACTCAGTCTGTTCAGAACATCCAAACCGAATTCTTGAATGACTGAACAGTTCTGTCATGTTCGGACAAGTTCGGATGAGTTTGGAGGCAGGAAAAACGTCTTTCCAGGGCCGAAAAGCAGGTTTCGGTTTCGATTTTGTTTTGGTTTTGATTTTGTTTCGGTTTCGATTTCGCTATTTTTGAATGTTCGGCCAAGTTCGGCCAAACTGAACTCGGCTGAACCGAACCATCAAACCTGAATTTGGGTTTCGAACCGAACGACCGAACATCCAAACATCTGAAGCGCGTTCTGTTCGCCCATCCCTATTAATGTTATACCTTATGGAAAGCTTATGTGATAGGTGTGAGTGCCTAAACTAAAGCATTTGCTCTGGATTCAGAAAAACAAAAGTGCTGTCGTTTCTCATTAGAGAGACCACCAGGAAGAGGAAGTTGTGAACAGCCAGATGTGCTCCACATCCCCTGAATGAAACCACAAGGCAGAGCGTGGGAAAGTGCTTTCTAAGAGAGTCACAGAAGCGTGGGTGGACAAGACCAACTTCTTCTATCCAACTTTGGTATGAGGGATGGGGTGACAGGGGGGTAGAGGCCACATTATGGAGACAGGAGAGAATGGATCGTTAGAACTTCCTCTTCCGTACTGTAAATAACTTTAAATGCTCTTTCAAGAAATTGTGCATGACTCAGTTGTGTGTGCGTGTGTGTGTGCATGCACATGTATGGCCCTTTTCACACAGACACTAACACGGATAAAATGGGTGTTATATTTTATTATACATGTTGCAGGGCACCCATTAGAACACCTGCAGCCCTGAAACATGTATAATAAAATGAAATACCCATTTTATCCATGCTAGAGTGTCTATGTGAAAACGGCCTAGGTGTGTATGGCCCCGGGTGCAGAAGTTGGAGTGGGTCCCCTGTTAGGGCACTCCACTCCAGTGTGCACCTTGTCTACATGCATGTGGTCCCCCAGACTTGTGGGCCTCAGTGCAGATGCACCTGTTGCATGATCTGGAAAACGAAGCAAAGGCTGACTCTGCAAACGAAACAAAACTATTCAAAATAGTTAAAATCAGGGTGGACTGTGAGGACTCACAGGAGGATCTTGCATAACTGAGCAACCAACTGGCAGACGAAACTCAATGTTGACAAGTTCAAAAGCAGCGACATAAATAAATATTTATAGGTTAGGTCCATATGTATCTATTGGTCAGCTTAGACCACTTTCAAACCTCCCCCTCCCCCCCCACATGTATTTTGACTGTGGCAGGATTTACGCGGGGATCGGCTGGTCTGAAAGCGCCCCCCCTCCCACTTTCAGACTGGCCGATCCCTGTGCATATCCTACTGTGCATTCCCCCCTCCCCGCCCCTGCTGCAGCCAGAATATGCTCAGGGAGATGTCTGAAAGTGGCCTTAGTCAGGGGATGAGATCTTTTACTGTCCGCAACCGGGAGAGAATAGCAGGGAATAGTGGCCATTTCCAGAGATAGGATGCTGCTGGGCTGGATTGTCCATTGGTCTGACCCGGTATGGCACTTTTTATGCTCTTTTGACCCGTGGTTGTTTTTTCCTTTGAAAACAATGTGCCAATCCCTGGGTGGCTGTCCCAGAAAAAGCTGGTGGACCATCAATCGTGGATTTGGGTCCATGAAGTCAATATAACATGTAGAACTTCTCCACCATCAAAGTTCTGGTTGGTTGGGGCTCCTAAACACAGATGGGAGGGCCGGCTATCTGCTGGAGGGAAATTTCCAATTCCCAGAAGACAGTTGTCCCTCCTGCTCTAACTACTGGAGTCTTTATTCTAGCATTAAAATCGGTACTTAATTCAGTATCCTCGGGTAATACACACACTTTCGAATACTGTGTTTGGTCCCTGACAGGCTATCCAATTTTGCATCAAGTACCCGACTACCCGAAATATTGGTCATTTCTGTTACACTGTTTCTGTTCGGTCGGTTATCAATTTCTTTTATGGAGGATTTTCCCTCAACCAGAGCCAGAGATTTGATGAAAACCCGGTTGCGGGATAATTTTATACAGAATGACTTGACCACGGTATCTGCAAACAAAATAGCTTCTTATTATAGAAAATTCAACTCCTCACATTACTTAGAGCCTTATTTGGCACTAGCACTGACCAAATTTCCAATACAAAGGGCTTTGATGCTGGTGAGGTTCCAGCTTATGCCACCTGCTGTAGTTGATGGGAGGTTGAATACAATGAAAGATTTTGCCTTTGTGGTCAGTTTAAAGTGGAAGCCTTGGTACATTACCTCCTTGAGCGTAGATTAACTGAAGATATAAGGAGGAAATATCTTGATTCCATTATGCAAGGAAAATCACACTGGAATACAAGTATGGAAATTGCTTATATCCTTGCAATTCCAACTGAAGGCATTAGAAGGAAGATCGCAAATATGGCGAATGTTTTGGCCTCTTAGAGAAAAAATAAGTTTTGTTGTTATACTGTTTATTAATTAATTTATTATTATTATTATTATTATTATTATTATTATTATTAATAGCACTTGTATAGCACCAGCTGTGTACCTGGCACTTTACAGAACAATGAGATGGACTCGATCCCTGCCTACGGCTTACAATGTAAAAGACTCGGAGAGGGGAAACAAGGAGAGGGGACATAGGGAGAGACAAGGGACAAAACATTCAAGCGGATGCAAAGTCTCAGGTGCACGTGCTTGGCTTGGTTGCAGTCAGGGGGAGGGCAGACTGTAAATATTGAGAGGAAAGTTCTAAAAGGTGTTGGGAAAGGCGGCGAGGAAGAGGTGGATTTTGAGGAGGGATTTGAAGGAGCGGAGGGAGGGGGCAAGGCAGATGTGGGCAGGGAGGGAGTTCCAGGCAAGGGGGCAGCAAGGGAGAACAGGCAAAGGCAGTTAGGGGGGCAGGGGAGATGAGGGAGAGCTCCCAGTGTCATTAATTCAGTAAATAAGGTTATGTCATTTTGGCTATTATTTTTAGAGGATAAAGCCCAACGGCTTGGGCTGTTACTTGTTAAAATGAACAGGGGCAAACCATTGTTATTGTTGTCCCCAAAAATAGCACGGTTACTTGTCATCACATATACTCACCTAAGTATATTTTTACCTGACTAAACCATCAGGGGCCAAGCTCTGCCAAAGTAATCCCCCCAAAAGAGCAAGGCTAAATTTTAATTATATAATCCCTTGCTATGACTAGCCTTTGGATAACAAGACGAAGTAATCCCTGTGATCACAAGAGACATATCTTTTACTAAACACCAGGATGCTCCCCCAACTAGATTTGAATAGAGGATATGGCAGTCCCTGAATGCTAATTTTGAGTTATTTTAAATTCTGATTTTAAATTCTGATTTGCTTGACTTCTGAGAAGAGGAGATTTGTATTGTTATGCTATGCTGTGTTTGGACCACCTATTTTATGTTTTATATTTTATGTATTTTTGCTGATATTTGTAATGTGATAAGTGATGTTATTTTCATTTGGAACGTGATACTTAACCACGGCGAAAGCTAGAGTCATCTAATAAATTGATTGATTTGTTGATTGGATATAATTTCCTCGCTATAGATCAGTAAATCAGGATGAAAAAAATCAAAATATTGGGATGGAGATTTGAAAAATTGGGACTGGAAGTCAATATTTTGGGACATCAGGTCCCTGAATTTGACACTAATCATTTTTGGGGTATTCGTTTAATTTCTACTCTGGTCCCTTTCTGGCCTCATCGGGCTACTGACAGTGGACTAGGAGCATTCAGTTTGCAGAGCAGCTCAAGCTGGGAAGTGCCCAGGCCCGTGAAGACTGACCAGTGCACTGGGTGATCCTACACCCCTGCAGAAGTGCACATGGGAACTCCTGCAAAGGGAGTTCACACACATTGCTCTCCGTGCTGTTGGGACAGGTGTGGAACCACCATTAGGAAGGAAGGAACACCCAGTCTTCTTGGTATAACCCATCCTCTTTTCTCTTCCCCAGACTCCCTCTCTGTCTCATTGTGTTTCCTTCCAGCACAGAAATATGTGGCAGTGCTTGCAGTTGTTAAGAAGTTCAGCTGCAGGAAGAGTTCATTCTTGGAGGAATTGGCAGAGATGGATGTTTGTCCTTGGAACCATGGTGGATTGAATAGTTGCCCTCTGGATGGATAAATCTAGCCCACTGATTCCAGTCGTTCCCAGGAGGATGCCGGATCTTTCCAGATGATATGGATTCACTAATCACAGAACAGGTGAGCGTGAGGGTCTCAGACATCATGTCCACCAAAGGGCCGGACTCCACCAGGTGGACCTGAGGAAGGGCATTTTTAAATAGAAAGAGATGGAAATAAGACTTGGTCATTACTTCCAATCTGACCATTTGCCTAAAAAGCATGGACTTACCATATTAAACTTAAATTTAAGAGATGGGAAAAAAGTAGTTCAGATAAGATCTTTTATTAGACCAGTGTCCATTGGAGAGATTATGCCAGCGTTTGGACCACACAGATCCCTTTGACTTTCTACATGCCTGAGAAAGGGCTCCATGTGTCCCCAAAACATGCATCCTTCAGTAACAGAAGATGTTCCAACAAAGGAAATAATCTGAATTACTTTGTTTCCATTTCCCTAAAGACTCACCTGGAGCCAGGAAGGAGGTGCAAAAATAGAGGAACGTAAATATATCTGCATTGTGATTTTGAAAACAGACGACACAAAAAACTGCTTCCGCTTCTCTTGTGAACAGAAAACTTAAGGTGTTTTTAAACAAAATGCCACCATGCCTGGCCACCAAGGAGAGATTCATCCAACTGCCCGTTGGTGTGGGAGGATGCACACTCTCGTGAGCCACGCAGCAGCCACTCATGTCTACTAACAGCGCAAGTCCAAGAAATCGAGACTGTGCTATGTGGAGCTAGCCAAAAATGGCTATGGGTGCCCACTCATCTCCTGCCCGTATGAACTGGGACAGCCACTGACAGGTCCCCAACTCGGAGGCACTGTAGGTGGGGGGACCTGGACTTTGCAAGTCACAGGAACCAACTGTGAATACTGGGGAGCCTGGTTCCCCAGAGCTCACGTCCGGCACATGTCAATTTCAAAGACCAGCCCAGTGCACTTCCTCTTCCCCCCTGGTCCATAGCAGCGGGAGTGCAAGGTGGCTGCTACGGTAGCCACACTGGGAGCCACCCATTAGAATCTCTCCCCATGCACTCCACCTGAGTGACTGCGCCGCAGCTGTGCTGCTCAGTGGCCATGGACCTCCTCCTTCCCCAAAGCCTTGCTTGTTTAAAAATACCTGTAGAGATGTGACTGTGGCTTCATAGATTTCAGGGCAGGAAGAGATTCAAGAACCATCAAATCCAACTGCCCCCTCCCCATGCAAACACTTAAGACAGATAAATCAATATCAATCAAGCATCCTTAAGGGATGTTTGGGGTCTAGACCTACTCAAACCTACTCAGCCCTAGTTAGACTGGCACAGATTGGTTCTGACCGGGCAACAAGGGAGTTAGACTTAGGCTAAGATGCCGAGGAGAAAATCCTTGAACTGGATAAGAAATAGGCTCAGATTAGAGCGTACACACACACACAGAAACAGGAGAACGAATATTGTGTGTGCCAGAAACCCAAAGCTAATTCCCCAAGTTGACACACCAGTGCCTCCTACAGGGACTGGATACTACCCAGTTGCAAAAACTTCATGCTCTTTCATTTGGAATACTTGAAGAGTTTTCACTGTGCCGATCAGGATGATTCTGTTGACCAAAATCACAATGGACAAGAGAGCGGTTCTTTTTATACTTTAGATCTTAATGTTCTTGTTTGCTGTGACCTGTATGTTGGGAACTGGAAATACATGTTTGAGGAAAGTGGTTTGGAGCCCTTTAGGGGGTGATAATAAAGAAATCTTTATTATTTATTTATTTATGTATTTATTTATGTATGTATTTATATACCACCCCCTCCTGCCGAATGGTAGCTCAGGGCAGTGCACAACATATGCTAAAACCATAATACAGAATACAAAAAGTCTACCAATATCATATAAAATGTTAATAAAAAAAGCGTAAGACAGCAAAGGCCTGAGAAAAATACCCCATTACCCCAAAAAGAAACCACTACCCACACACTACCCATCCCCCTCACCAAACGCCTAGTGAAACAGTCATATTTTACATTGTCTGCGAAATGAGGGGAGAGCCGGAGAGAGATGAATAACAATTGTTCTCCCTTGCTATGGAGGGCAGGGCAAGAAGTGAAGCGACCCAAGCTGAAGGAAGATGAATCAAAACTGAACCTAAGGAAAATTTTCTGACTGTAAAGGCTGTTCCGATAATGGAATCGGATCCCTAGGAAAGTTGTGGATTCTCTGTCATTGTTGGAGATTTTTATGAAGAAGCTGGATGATCCTGCACCAAGTGCAGGGGTTTGACGGGGGTCAACTTGATGACCTCCAGAGTTTCCTCCAGTTCTATGATTCTATAATTGCATTTAGTTTTTAAACGCAAGGATGGATGGATGGATGGATGGAAGCGTGTGTACATCGATGGATGGATGGATGGAAGCGTGTGTACATGGATGGATGGATGGATGGATAGATGGAAGCATGTGTACATCGATGGATGGATGGATGGATGGATGGAAGTGTGTGTACATGGATGGATGGAAGCGTTTGTACATGGATGGATGGATGGATGGATGGATGGAATGTCCATAACTAGTTCAACTCCCTCCCGGCTGAGGTCCGTGTGGCCCCTTACCTCTCCTCCTTTCAACAATAATGTAAGACCTGGCTGTTCCGCCAGGCTTTTGGTGAGGGAGATAGGTAAGGGGTGGGGGTGGTTTGAGGGTTAGGGAGGAGGTTTGTATTTATTTGTTTCTGGTGCCCCACCATTTTATAGTGTTGTTTTATTTTTATATTGTTGTTTATTTATTTCCTTTTATATTATTTATTTTGTATTTTTAAAATGTGTATATTGTTAGACGCCCCTAGCTGCACTTGCAGGCAGGTGGGGGATATAAGTTTATATACAAATAAAAATATAAATAAATAGAATAGGTCCTCCATGCCTTTTCTGCTATCATTTTCTGTGTGTTGTCATCCAGACACTCTGAATTTTTTATCCTTTTTATCCAAAAGCACAATGGCAGTTTGTGAGGCAACGACTGATCAGTGATGCTCATCTGATCCCGGCAGATTTTGAAACCATTGGTTGCTAATAAAACAGTAGAGGTTTGCATCTGTACCATGGGTTACCATTTTCTACCAGGTTTTGTTGGAGGCTAGCTTCTCTTATGTACATCAGCAATAAAACTCGGTGTTTTTTAAAAAGCACCCCCCAATATCCCCCCCCCCACCTAGTATGGCCCTGCAGCATGCATGATGGATTAAAAATTTCAAGCATTTAAAGAATCTTTTTTCTTGAAAACTAAATCAATCCATTAGCTTCTTCCCCCAAACCCTCTTCTATCCATTTAAATCTACCTGAGCAGAGAATTACCAAAAACTGAACGTTCAAAGTTCTGCGGGTTGTGGATGTTCATATCCATCTTTCCCAAACATACCCCTCTAAGAGTTGAATGGGATTAATCCCCCCCTGTCCCTCCCTCTGCTTGAATAATACCCATTCTCAGGACCTCTACCTGAACAAAAGTGGACTGCATACATATATAGTCTACTTTTACACACCAAAAACTGGTGTGTGTGTGTGTGTGTGTGTGTGTGTGTGTGTGTGAGAGAGAGAGAGAGAGAGAGAGAGAGAGATCTTTGGTGAATGTGTGTGTGCGTGTGTGTGTGTATACAGAATTAAAAATGGAAGTTATCGCACATCCATATAATAAATTGTTCCATAACCTTGTCTTAAGCCCTTATATTCTCAGTCCTTGTTTCAAAGTCCCATCACAAGATTTCCCACAACTCCTTCCCACCAGCCACCATCCATGTGAGTTGTATCATGCACCCAGCCCTCCTTCTGTCAGTAAACCTTTCCTACACTTCAGACACGTCCCCCCTGTGTGGATTCTCTGATAGATGAGATAGTGTGGATTCTCTCAGCACAGCCCAGTGAATTGTGGTTGGTTTAAAATGCTTTGTTATTTTTTTCTAAAAAGGAACAGTGAAAGAAGTCACAACTGTAGCCCATTGGTGGAGGTGTTATGCATGATGTGGAGTGTGAGGGATGATGCTGTTGCTGTTTTCTCTCTCCTCTCCAAATTAGCTGTCAACTCTGGGAGGACTTTAGGTGAATATTTACAGCTACTGTTAATATGAATGTTAACTGCAAAATTCCTTTCCCCCTTCTTGGGTTAGATCCAGGAGCCCAGAAAAGATCCCAGCCATATTTTACTGCTTCCTGCTGCTCAGAGCTCTCAGTCTAATCATCCAGCAGCCATTAATGCTACTGCCAGACTGTTCTGTTTTCACTACCTGGAAAACCCGCACAGGTGTGAGGGAGATAATTGTTTGCACAACAGTGGAACAGAGGGGAAATGTGTGGGAGACTTGGCAAATATTAACTGGTAGGATTTTTTTATATATATTTAAAATCTGTGAGCATACAGTTTCCTGACAGTGAGAGTTTTTGCATAGCTATGTCCAGCTGTCTTCTAATTGTGAGTCGTGCACAGTAATACACAGCAGTGTCTTCTAGCCTCAACCTATTGAGTTGTAAATACAGTGTGGTGAGGGATTTATCTGTGGTGATGGTGAACTGCTCTTGGACAGACTGAGACGAGTATCTGGTAGCACCACGCTCAGGATCTATTCTTCTTATCAACTCCAGTTCTTTCCCAGGAACCTGACGGTACCAGTACATGTAGTAGTTAGTGAAAGTGAATCCTGAGGTTTTACAGGATACCTTCACGGATTCTCCATGTCTTTTCATTTCTGCATGAGACTGGACCAGCTGAACCTGTGATAATACACCTGCAGAGTTGACACATAAAGGAACGATATTTCAGATTCATCCACATTGCAGGATCCTAGGATACGGAAATTGGGTTCTCCTCACCTGGGCAGGCTATGAGCAAGCAGAGGTAAATGAGAAGATGTTTCATTGCGACTATCCTCTGCAGTGACACCCAGAACAAATATCGAGAGTCTAGCAGTTGTTGTCCAACTACATGATGTACTAAAGGAGGAAACAAAAATTATTTTTTAATCAGGAGAGACCCAAAAGAAGAAGAGGGCAGTCATTTTTCTCCAGCCATCGGAGATGGTCAGAGTGAGGGCACAGATAGATCCGTCTACAGGATTAATGTGTAGAGCTGAAGCGATTGTATTTTTAATCAGGAAGCGTCAGTTTTGTATTCATCGATGATACCCAGATCAGGCTCCAGGGCAGGGATGAGGGCATGCACACACCCGACAGGGGACAGATCTATGGCACAGATCCATGATCTGGAGCCTCCTCTTGGGATCCACAGTCAGGACCACAGGTGGGGAACCTTTTCTGTCCTGGGGGTCACATTGAAAATTAGTACGAGCTCCAAGGGCCACACTGAGGTTGGGGGTGGGGTGCATAATGGGTTTATTCAAGAAAACGAGTGCCCAGATCATGGATCTGTGCCGTTGATCTGTCCCTGACCCTTGTATGCATGCTCTCCTCTCTGATCCATTATCCTGGGCTCGGTTTTTCAGCACTTGGGGGTAGAGAATGGATCCAGGTGGCAGATCCATGAACAGGAAAGGGGCCACATTAAAAACTTGCCAAGGGCCACATTTTGCCCCCGGGCCTGAGGTTCCCCAACCCTGATTTGGACCCTCCTCTTCCAGAGCACCCCCTGATTCCAACTGTTATGTGACCCTTAGAGCGTGTACTCACTTTCAAAATGGTGAGAGGTTTTTGTAAACGAAAATTTATTTATTTTATTTATTTATAAAACTTCTACCCCGCCCCTCCTGCACGCAGCTCGGGGCGGCTTCCAACAATCTTTAAAACAATATAAAAACAATTTAAAACAATCATAAACATTATACATAATTAATATACAGGGCAAAACAAAACACTAAAAATCCAAAAGTAGGTGGGGGAATTAAAACCCACCCTACTCACCCTCCCTCCCAAAGGCCTGGGCGAACA
>QEPC01010493.1:567931-618205 GCA_003113815.1 Sphenodon punctatus
AGGAGGGAGAAGCAGAGTGACAACAGGCTCCTCCAATCCAACAGCCCCAGCCCCAAGCACAGCAGTGCAGCTTGTCCCACAGGGCCCCGCTCTGGCAGTTATTACCTGGGGAAGGAGGAGGGAGAAGCAGAGTGACAACAGGCTCCTCCAATCCAACAGCCCCAGCCCCAAGCACAGCAGTGCAGCTTGTCCCACAGGGCCCCGCTCTGGCAGTTATTACCTGGGGAAGGAGGAGGGAGAAGCAGAGTGACAACAGGCTCCTCCAATCCAACAGCCCCAGCCCCAAGCACAGCAGTGCAGCTTGTCCCACAGGGCCCCGCTCTGGCAGTTATTACCTGGGGAAGAAGGAGGGAGAAGCAGAGTGACAACAGGCTCCTCCAATCCAACAGCCCCAGCCCCAAGCACAGCAGTGCAGCTTGTCCCACAGGGCCCCGCTCTGGCAGTTATTACCTGGGGAAGGAGGAGGGAGAAGCAGAGTGACAACAGGCTCCTCCAATCCAACAGCCCCAGCCCCAAGCACAGCAGTGCAGCTTGTCCCACAGGGCCCCGCTCTGGCAGTTATTACCTGGGGAAGGAGGAGGGAGAAGCAGAGTGACAACAGGCTCCTCCAATCCAACAGCCCCAGCCCCAAGCACAGCAGTGCAGCTTGTCCCACAGGGCCCCGCTCTGGCAGTTATTACCTGGGGAAGGAGGAGGGAGAAGCAGAGTGACAACAGGCTCCTCCAATCCAACAGCCCCAGCCCCAAGCACAGCAGTGCAGCTTGTCCCACAGGGCCCCGCTCTGGCAGTTATTACCTGGGGAAGGAGGAGGGAGAAGCAGAGTGACAACAGGCTCCTCCAATCCAACAGCCCCAGCCCCAAGCACAGCAGTGCAGCTTGTCCCACAGGGCCCCGCTCTGGCAGTTATTACCTGGGGAAGAAGGAGGGAGAAGCAGAGTGACAACAGGCTCCTCCAATCCAACAGCCCCAGCCCCAAACACAGCAGTGCAGCTTGGGGTGCCTTCTGCCCACCCCTAGCACCAATAGCCACTCGACAGAATGTCCGCTGATCTGCAATTTAGCATTTAATACATTATTTAAGCAGACAACAGATGCTATTTTGTGTTTTCCCAATATGGGAAGACTGAGTTAAAAAGATTCATAAGGAGCAGTCAGCTTTTTGTTCTATTTTCACACGTCAGGGTCAAAACTCAAGTTAGATTTCCCAGCTGATCTTTTCCTCTGATGTTTTCCCCCTTTAAACTCTTTTTGTACGAGTCCATGCTTTGCTCTCGCTCACTGTGTATCTCTAGCACAGTAATATGTGGCAGCGTCTGAAGTCATCAGGGAGCTGATTTGTAAGTAAATCTCATTCTTAGAGGAATCAGCAGAGATAGTTATTTGTTTCTGGAAAGATGGGGCATATCGTATATTCCCATTATAAGGATATATGAACCCCATAGATTCCAATCTTTTTCTGGGAGGTTGCCGGATCCAGTGCCACAGGTTGTACTGTGCAGTAATGGAGATACCAGAGACAGCACATGTGAGTGTGACCGTCTCTGTGACTTTACCCAACCCAGGGCCAGATTCCTCCAGTTTCAACTGGGAAAGGACACCTGAAAAGAGGGGTGAGAAATGTATTACTATTAGTAGTAAGAGCAACTATTAGTAGTAAGAGCAACAGTAGTATTACTATTAGTAGTAAGAGCAACAGTAGTAGCCCCTGCAGAAGCAGTCGAATATGAGGATGATCTCCAAGTTCATTGGGATGGAAATGTAATTCTGAAATGAGGCAGATTTGACTAGAACCAAGATATATCCATTGAGTGACCCAGAGAGGAATTTTCTTAACATGGTGGTGCTGCAGAGTACATTGACTTTTTATGTAGAGCTGCACACCCTTCCCTTTCAAAGGTTTGACAGATTTTCACTCTGACACTCAGGATAATTCTGCTGACCAAAATCACAATGGACGACATATTTGTTCTTTTTCAGCTCGAGACCTTAATGTTCTTGTTTACCGTGATCTGTGTCTTGGGGTCAGTAAATAATTTTTTTAGGTATAGTGTTTTGGAGTCCTTTACGGAGTGATAATAAACATTTAAAATGCTTTATGATATGCCAATAAAAAAGATGGAGAACATCCCCCCCCCCCCTTGCAATGGAGGCCCGGACAAGAGGCAATAGGTTCAAGCTAGATGTAGGCACGGCAGATTAATTAATTTTCTTAATTACTTATTTACTTACTTATTTATTCACATTTTTAGCCCACCTTTCCCTTAAAGGCTCAGGGTAGTTTACAAGACATAACAATATATTCAAATATACTCAAATAAAACTAAACAAAATCCCCAATCCCAATAATATATTAAAAAAAGACACAAACAAAACTTAATTAAACAAAAGCAAAGCCCCAACCCACAACTCCCCAAATCTTACCCCTGTTTGCCAACAGAAAAGTCTTAGATCAGCTGGGAAGATGAGCAGGCTTGGGATTAGACAAATCTCCAAGGGAAGGGAGTTTCATAATAGTGGGGCAGCCCATGAGAACGCCTCTTTGAGCACCCTTGTTGTGTGAACTTGGCATGCAGATGGGACCTGAAGCGGGCGCTCCCGGCTGAACTGATGGAAAACATTCTGCTCTAGGGTCAGTTAGGTCATCTAATGGGCTACCTAGGGAAGTTGTAGATTCCTCATCATTGGAGATTTCATAGAAGAGGTTGGATGAACATGTGTCTGGGATGGTTTAGGTATAGTAGATCCTGCACGGGGTGGAAGGAAAGGGGGCTAGACTCAATTACAGTCAGGGTCTTTTCCAGTTTGATGATTATATAATCGCTAAAGGGATGGATGGATGGAACGTCCATAACTAGTTTTCTCCACGCCTTTTCATCAATAGTTGCCCACACATTGAGCCCAATTCCAAACCCCGCGGATCCTGCATGCACGTGCTCACATGTGTGGTTTCTACAGGGCGCAATGTTCCCACAATCAGGATTCATGCGAGCGGATCCATACATGATCCTCAGGGTTTGAGATCGGGTGCACTGTCATTTGTGCACTCTGATATTTTTTATACAAAAGCCCAATGTCAGCTGTTGTGAGGCAACGACTGATTAGTGGATGCCAGACTGATCCCAGTAGATTTAGAATAGTAGAGGTTTGTGTCAGTACCATGGCCTATCATTTATATTGGTACTTGGGATAGGCAAGCTTTGTATGTACAATGTCAACAACAATACTCTCCATTATTTTCGTTGACTTCTTCTCATCATCTCCACAATGACTAAAGTTTCTCTGCCCCCACCTCAACCTCCCTTTCTGCTCTTTATCCCCAATCAAATACTCACACGGTATCAAGGTCAGTGCACCCAAGAGCCATTTAATAATTTTAGTAAGACAATGAACAGCTTCCAATCTCGGGTTTAACAAAACCGTAATTTCTGGTTCACAAAAAATGGTGCAGGTTTGGCAATCAATTCTTCTCACATACACCGATGTACGGGGATGGTTTCATGGAGAAGGCTGGCCTAGACCCCATGGAAGCCCTGCCCCAAGACACACCTTCTGTTCCTCCCCTCCCCCTACCCCCGAAGCATCAGGGGGCATGGCTTCAGAGAGGCTGGTGGCTGTCTTTCCCCTTACACTCCCTATAAGGAGTGAGGGAGCACCCCAGGGTGGGACATACAATTCCCCCACGGAGTAGTGGTAACAGCTCTGGGAACTATATTGCTGGCTCAGGAGGCCCATTGGCATAACACTGGGTTCAATGTTTGTGAGGATTCTGGATCCACCCCTGACTTATAAAAGCCTGACACCAACCTACAGCAGCTGACCCATCCCCTTAACCTAGAAGCTCCCCCACCCATTGAAATTATTGGAAAACTAAACCCTGAGATCCTATGAGACAGTCAGACAGAGACTTCCAGGCCTAAGAGCGTATTTCTTCTTTCTTTCCAAAGGTCCAAGAAAAGCAGCCTCCCAAAAGATTTTGTCTTGAAAATTAAACCAATTAATTATCCCATTGACCATCATTATCCCCTCCATTAAACTCTACCTGAGCAGAAAGTTACTAAAAACTGAACACTAAAAACCCACTTAAATAATTCCCACTTAAAACCCCACTTAAATAATTTCCATTCTCAGGACCCCCACCTAATAAAATATATATATATTGGGGGTGTGCATACACTGGCTACACTGCATTAATGAGGAAGGGCCCTGTGTGGCCCAAAAGCTTGTTTATTTTCACCAAAAACAAGTTGGTCCAATAAAAGAGATAATTTGAACCATTTTGCTCTCTCTCTCTCTCTCTCTCTCTCTCTCTCTCTCACACACACACACACACACACGAAAATAGAAGTTATCACACATCCATATAACATGTTCCATAACCGTGTCTTGAACTTTTATCTTCCTAGTCCTTGTTTCAAAGGCTCATCACAGCATTCCCCCCCCCCAACAGCTTCACCTCTGCCCATGCAAAATTGAGATGTACCATGCGCACAACCCTCCCTCTGAGGCTCTGACAGTAAACCGTTTCTCACACTTCAGACTCTTCTCCTCCTGTGTGGATTCTCTGATAGATGAAACCGTGTGGATTCCTTCATCGTAGCCCAGTGAACTGAGCTTGAGTTGAAACGTTTCATTTGTTTCTAAAAAGAAACAATGGAACAAGTCACAACCATAGCCAATTCCATGGGAGAGAGTTATTATGCATGATGTAGAGTGTGATGACTGCTGCTGCTGTCTTCTCCCCCTCTCCAAAGTAGCTGTCAATAGGGATGGGCGAATGCAGTTCAGAAGTTCGGAGTTCGGACTGAACTCAGTCTGTTTGGTTGACCGAACTGAACTTCTGAACCGAACTCAAATTTCAAACCGAACCGAACCAAACCGAATTTCCGAACTCCATTCTGTTCGCCCATCCCTAGTGGCAACACACACCAAAAAACCTGGTTTTGAATGGCCGAACTTGGTTCAGAAGTTCGGAATTCGACCAAACTTGGTCTGTTTGGTCGACTGAACCAAACCTCTGAACCGAACTGAAATTTCAAACCGAACCGAACCGAACCGAACCTCCGAACTCAAATGTCAAACCAAATCGAACCGAACCGAATTTTCAAACTCCATTCTGTTCGCCCATCCCTAGCTGTCAACTCTGGTGAACGGTGGATTAATATTTACTGCTGCTGTCAAATATGACATTCCTTTCCCCATTTGCGGGCAGTGAGTGGTTCTGGAAGCTCAGGAAAGACTCCAGCAATGTTTTCCTGCTCACTGCTGCTGAGAACTCTCAGTCTAATCAACCATCAGCCACTATTTTATTTATTTTATTTATTTTATTTTATAAACTTCTACCCCGCCCCTCCTGCCATGCAGCTCGGGGTGGCTTCCAACATCTTAAAATCCAATAAAAACAGTTAAAATAATCACAAATATTATAAAAACAGGGCTAGCAAACCAATCTAAGAACCAAAAATAGGTGGGGGAACTAAAACCCCACACCCTACCCACCCTCCCTCCCAAAGGCCTGGGCGAACAGCCAGGTCTTACAGTTCCGCCGGAATGTTAACAGGCTAGGGGCCAGGCGAGCTTCCTCCGGAAGGGAGTTCCACAGCCGCGGCCCCACTACCGAGAATGCCCTCTCCATTGTGGCCCCCCGCTTAACACGGGGGACCTCCAGGAAGGCACCCCCGGCAGACCGCAGGAGCTGCTCTGAGTTTAAGCCCCTCCCCACACCCACTTTCTTGGGTACTAAGAANGCTCGGAGCACAGGTGTAATATGCTCCCGGAGGCCCGTCCCCATAAGAAGATGAGCCGCCGCATTCTGCACTAGCTGCAGCCTCCGAACCAAGAACAAGGGAAGCCCCACATAGAGCACGTTGCAGTAGTCGAGCCTCGAGGTGACGAAGGCATGGATGAGGGATGCCTTCGTCACCTGTATGTCCCTGCCAGGGTGCTTTGGTTTTAATACCCTGTAGACATGCATGGAGGGGAAAGCAGGATAAATAATGGAAATGTGTTAGTTTCCCATTAATAGTTTCCTTACAGAGGTAGCTGTAAGGAAGTTAAATGCACAACCACTTTCCATTATAAACAAGGGACTGCTGATGCCCTGATTTTGAGGAAACCACTTGAGCTACATTTCTGAAAATTTATCCATGACTATACGTTGTGAGGACCATCATATGCACAAAGTTTGAAGAAGATCCATCACGAAAATAAAATGTTATGACTGTTTAAAAGTTAATTGGTTGTGGTCAAAATGCAGACATTCTCACGATTTTGAATCATCAATATCTCCTCCCCCTGGATGAGTTGAGCCCCCAAACGTCAGAAGTGTGGAGCATAAGATCAATAACAACTGCTTCTGTAACATGATAGTGATTGGTGCAGCCCAAACTGAGTTATTAATGATTAAAAAATCAGTTCTGTTGGCTCGCATATGCACAGTTGCTGACCGGCAAAACACAGCTGTGTAACTGACATGATACTGACTAGGCGATGTTGCCATCTCCCCCTGGCTTGTGCATTGTGTTTCCAGGAGCAATCTCCCTTTAGCAGGCCACTTTTTAACACAAACTTGGTTGATGAGGTGGGGTGTAGGGGAGAAGAAGAAAACAGTTTTTGCATGTGTCCAGGAAACTAGCAACCAGCAGCGGCAGCAGTGATTGTTTGCAGGGCTTAAAACTATTCTGAGACAGAGCAGGAGAGAGCCGTAGAGATTCCCGGGCAGCTGTCGGCAGCGGCAGTAGCTGTAGCAAGTTGCACCTGCAGGAGGAGAAGTGGCTTTGCAAAGTGGCCTCGTGGGCACCCAGCTGGCTGCCTGGGGATCACTGCTCCAGGAGACTCGGGCTCATGTGGGAGGCACCTCCCCAGCCCAGAAACTCCCACCCAGAGACAGACAAGCTCCTGCCCCCGAGAGAGCGGGCTGCAGACTGGGCCCCAGGTGGGAAGGAGAGAGCACATAGCTGGGCTGCAACTGCTGCTCACTCCAGTGTCTCTGACACTGCGGCTTCTCCTCTTCCTCCCTGCACTGGAGGAGGAAGCCTGCAGCCACCTGTGAGTCTGGATTGCTTTGGGGTCGAGTCGCTCCGTAGTGACCCCAGCTGCTGCAAGCCAGGGAAACCCAGCTGGGCTGTAGCGCCCTTTGGAAGCTGATCTTCAGAGTCTGCCAGTGCCCAAGGCGGCTCTCGGGACTGGAGTGCAATCACACTGCCACCCACCCAGACTCAGGATGGCTACAGACGGCTTAAGGAGTTTTCCCGAGGAGGTGTGGTGGAGTCTCCAATCTCGACTGGGAGGAAGGGTGCCTTGCTTTCTCCTGCTAGGTGGGTTCCCCAGGTTTGAGCATGACCGGCTACTTGCATGGATGGACACCAGGCTGCAGCCAGCTTCTCCCCCAATAAGTTCTTCTGCCTCCCATCCCTGTATCCGGTCCCCTGCCTCTGCCTCCTAGTAGTGCTCCAGCAGCACCAGCAGCAGCAGCAGCAGGGACACTGAGAGATAAAGCTGTTTGTTTACAAACAACTCCTTCCCATGTGCTGATCAGAAGGTTATTACCTTGTAAAGAAGGTTCTTCGAGATAGCTCCCAACATTCTCACAACTGGGTTGTGCATGCTCACCCTATTCAAAAAATAGACCACACGATGGTCTCGAGCTTCTCTAGTATAAAAAGCACTCTCCCTCTCTGAATGACAGTTCCTTCCAACCCTTTCTAGAAATATAAGGGAAAAATTCCATGCAGGGTTAGAAGGGTGGGTGTTGTGAGAATGTTTGGAGCCATCTCAAATAACCTTGTTTACAAGGTGGAAACATTCTGTTCTTCTTCGAGTGGCTCCTCACATGCTATTTTTACATGGCTCTGTCGGGTGGGGGGGTCTGTGGAGGGTCCGTGCATGGACGGGGCATGCACATGGCTGCACACGCATCCCCACTCACCCTCCACTCATCCACATCCACAGAGTAACCGCCATTTCCCCTGGTTGCTCCATGAGTGGGGACAAGTGGGGTGGTGGTGAGTTGGGATGTGTGTTAGGTGGGCGCATGAACACACCCTCACTCACCATGGGCACGGGCACGTCATCGTTCACACGGGGATCCCACACCCATGGACACACAGAAATCTGCGTGTTCATGGGTGGGAGAGGCCCATGTAAAAAGGGTCACATTCTCACAACAGTTTTACTTATACTATCTCAGGTAGGAATTTAGGATGTAAAGCAATATCTATTCTGTTGTGGAAAATTAATCTGCAAATATGGTTCTGAACTGGTTATAGGGTGGGGGCACCATGATAAGTTAGATGGATTTTGGGTGTCTGGTGTGTTTGATAGCAGCAACTCTGGACTAGTCACAGAGCGTGTGTGCACAAGGCACAGGCAGCAAGAAGCAACAGGCCCTGGAGGCCAGACTGGCTAACTTCACCCCCTCCTCCAGTAAGGTAACTTTTCATACCAAGGGAAAAGTCTGCACCTTTTGAAAAGTAACCGAGTTTTCACTTGGTATGAAAACTTGCAGAATTTTGACTCAGCACTTTTAAAAGTCCGCAATGTTTGATGCCGTACTTTTAAAAATCCACAACTTTTGAAAAGTTGCACACTTTTGATTCCGTACTTTTAAAAGTCTGCAACTTTTCAAAAGTTGCAGACTTTTCACTCCTATGAAAAGTTGCAGACTTTTCATTCGCTATCAAAAGTTGCAGACTTTTCATAAAGTCAAAAGTACAGTCAAAAGTCTGCAAGTTCTTAAACGTTGTGAATAACGGGGGGAGAAAAGTGGATGTGTGTGTGTGTGTGTGTTTGTGAGAGAGAGAGAGAGTGGGAGAGAGAAGAGTCTGTGTGCGCGTGTTTTTGTGAGAGTGAGCGAGAGTGGGGGAGAGAAAAGTGGATGTGTGTGTGTTTGTGAGAGAGTGGGGGCAGAAGAGTCTACATGTGTGTGTGTGTGTGTGTGTTTGAGACACTCAGCTGGGGGAGAAGAGTGCATGCCTTTACGTGTGTGTCAGAGAGAGAGAGTGAGAGAGAGTGGGGGGGAGAGTCTGTGCGCGTGCAGACAAAAGTTTTGTGCGTGCAGACAAAACAAAGCTTTTTTGTTTTTGTAAATTTCCCATTAAATTTAGGAGAATTGACAGGTCTGAACTGTTAGTAGTTTGTTTATGTTTAAAATCTGTGAATGTACCGAGGGTTTTTACATAGTCATGAATAGCTTTCTTGTCACCGTGCTTGTTGCACAGTAATACATGCCAGTGTCTTCTATACTCAAGCCATTGAGTCGTAAATATGCCATGCTGATGGAGTTATCTGTGGTGATGATACACCGTCCTTCGACCGATTGAGAATATCTGGTAACACTATTTTCAGGGTAAATCCATCCAATAAACACCAATTCTTTTCCAGGAACCTGATGGTACCAGAACATGACGTAGTCAGTGAAAGTGAATCCTAAGGTTTTACAGGATAGCTTCACGGATTCTCCATGTCTTTTGATTTCTCTCTCAGACTGGATCAGCTGAACCTGTGATAAAACACCTGCAGGGATGATACAATAAGGAATTATATTTCAGATCCATCCCCATTATGGTGGAATTCCCGAATAACAATGTTGTGTTCTCCTTACCTGGACAGTCTATGAGCAACCAGAGATAAACGAAAAGATGTTTCATTTTGACTAGCCTCTTCAACAACACCCAGCACAAATATTCTTAGCCGTGAGGGCCTACTGGCTGTGCTGAACATTGAATGTGACGACCCAAAGGAGGAAAAGAAATTTGATTTTGAATCAGGAAGCGCCCTTACTAAATTTGCATAAATGAAAGAGACTTTCAGACATGGGGGTTGTGGTAAAAAGAGCCGGTCATTTAGGTCTTGCCAAACCTAAAATGTTACCAGTTTAATTCAATTAATTCGTTAATTAAACTGCTCTAGTTAAACTGGTGAACAGGGGAGCAGCAAGACGTTGGTGGGCCTGGACTCATATCCCAATTATGGGTCACCGTAACAGTAAGGGGGTGGAACGTCCAGCGAGGGAGCTGGAGGAAAAGTCTCCAGTGTTGGGGGTGGGTCTTAGCTCGGGGAGGGGGGAAAAGTCCCCTACTGCAGGCTACATGTTACTGTAGAGACTGAGGTCTCTGCTTGGAACCCTGCCACAAGCTGCTGCAGACATTTAGCCTAAAGAGGAAATTAAGGGGCGACACGATAAGTCTCCAAATTTCTAAAGAACTGCCACTAAGAAGGTTGAAAAAGGAACTGTTCTGCATTGCTAACGAGGGCAGCATGAGAAGCAATTAGATCAAGTTACAGGAAGGTAGAGTTTGGTTAAATATCATAATAAAACTTCCTAACAGCACCTTCCTGTGCATCAATGGAACAAGTTGCCAAGGGGAGTTCATAGACGCTCCATCATTGGAGGTTTTGAAAAAGAGGCTGTACAGTCATCCTAGATTGGATTCAATACCTGTAGTCCTCCTTCATCCAAGCAGGGAGTTGGACTCGCTGATGATCCTCACGGTCTGTTCCAATCTAAGATACTGTGATTCTGTGGTGCCCTCATACTGAGAGTTTTTGCACAGCTGAGACCAGTTTTCTTCTCACTGTGTCTCTTGCACAGTAATACGTGGCGGTGTCTTCCATCCTCAAGCCGTTGAGTTGTAAATACAGTGTGGCGATGGAGTTATCTGTGGTGATGATGAACCGCTCTCGGAAAGACTGAGAATAGACGGTCTCACTATCTTCCGGGTCAATTCTGCCTATCCACACCAATTCTTTACCAGGGACCTGACGGTACCAATACATATAGTAGCTGGTAAAAGTGAATCCTGAAGTTTTACAGGATACCTTCACAGATTCACCATGTTTTTTTATTTCTCTCTCAGACTGGACCAGCTGAACCTGTGATAAAACACCTGCAGGGATGATACAATAAGGAACTATATTTCAGATCCATCCCCGTTATGGTAGAATTCTCAGATAACAAAGCTGTGTTCTCCTTACCTGGGCAGGCTATGAGCAAGCAGAGGTAAATGAAAAGAGGTTTCATTTTGACTAGTCTTTTCAGCGACACTGAGCAGAAATAAGCTAAGCTGAGAGGGCTAGTGGCCATGTCACTGTTTGAACATGACGTCCTGAGGCGGGGAAAGAAATCTGATTATGAAGCAGGAAGTGCCCCTGCTGAATTTTGCATAAATGGTTAGGACTTTAAGAAGCAGAATTACAGTGGCTTGCAAAGGGGATTCCAACTGGAGCCCCTCCAGAGTGATGGTAGCCTGAAGTGAGGGCTCTTGTCCGTCCGTCCGTCCGTCCGTCCGTCCGTCCGTCCGTCCGTCCGTCCCCAAGATAATCCGCACCCCCTACTCTTGAGACCATTCCCTAAGATGGAAACCCCACCCCTTACTCTTAGGGTGACCCATATCTAGGACATGAGCCCGAGTCCACCGCAGTCTTATTACTCCCCTGGTCACCAGCTTAGCTAAAGCAGTTTAATTAATAAATTAAACCTGTGATTAATTTTTTTTCAGGGCAAGACCTAAATGGCCAGCTCTTTTTACCCCCTTTGCTTTTGAAATTCCTCCCAACCATTTATGCAAATTCAGCAGGGAGGTGCTTCTGAGGACCCTTAACTAAATAAAAACGTATCGGCTTTATGAAGAATGCACACTCTCCTACTTCCTTCATGGGGCTTTCATGAGTTTTCTTTCAGAGCTTCATCTGCAGGTGGTTTATGTCTAGGGCACAGACTGGTTTCTCCTCACAGTGTGCCTCTCGCACAGTAATACACAGCTGTGTCTTCAAGTCTCAAACGGGTCAAGATTAAGGATCCCAGATTTCGAGAATTGTCTCTGGAGATGGTGGCTCGCCCTTTGATGGCGTCGGCGTATTTTTTGGTAGACCCTTGCTGGGAGCTAATGTACGCAACCCACTGTAGCCTTTTCTCAAAAGGGGTTTCTTGGTACCACAGCACATTATAATTCGTCAAGGAGAAACCAGAGGCTTCGCAAATGAGTTGGAGAGAATCGCCTGGATTTTTAGTGCCTCCACCAGACACGACCAGCTGAATCTGTGACTGGATACCTGAGAAACAAAATGCATTATTATTAATCATTTCTATACACCTTCAGCATTGAGGACACTTAACCATTCATATCTCTAGCTTGCCTTCGCAACAGCCCTATGAAGTAGGTCATTAATTATTGTTGGAAGCCGCCCCAGGCTGTTCGCAGGAGGGGCGGGGTACAAATTTATAAAATAAAAAAAATAAAAATTTATTATTTCCATTTTACAGATGGAAAACTGAGGCTGAGAGATAGCAGCTTACTCAGGTATATTCCATGAATGCAAAGCTTAGATGGGATTTGAAGCCTAGCCTCCTAGGTAAAAGCCCAACACCTTAGTCACTAGGCCACTCTCCCTACTTAACAAGACACTGAATAGAGGTGGATTCACAAATCACAATCCACGGTCTCCTGGAATCTTCCCCTTCTCCCCAAACACAAACCCCTTGACTTGCTTATCTGGGGTTTGGGTGTTTTTATATTGAGTTTTTACTTTTTGTCAGTGCTCTGAGTTTGTTGTGAAGAAGTATGGAGTAAAAATATAAAATCAAATAATAAAAATATCATGCTCTTCCCCCTCCCGGTCCCTGTGGCGTCAATGCCTTCCATCTGTCCAAAATTCTCCTGGTGGGCTCAGTCCCTTGCTGTCCCACTGCCATGGGCATTTCTTAAATTTCAGGAGTCCTGGGTTCAAATCCCAGCGCAGGACCCCCATGCACTGACCTTAATAAATGAATATTTAATCTCTCCTTTACTTTTAAGCACCCCTTAACTCACCTTTGGAAGCTACTACAATTAAAATCAAATGATGCCAAAGAATCATTATTTTTTCTTTTCTCAATTATAGAGAAAATGTCCTGGGTGGGAGAGAGAGAGATTAGGTACTAACTGCAGTATTGCAGTAGTCCAGAACTTCTGTCTCTTCCAGGCTCAGAGAATGGCAAAACAAAGGCACTAAGCTGTCTTTACTGCACTATTTGCAAAACCAGCCGAAACTGTGTGCTTAGATCTTTGCAAGAACAGTTGAACAAAAAAGTGGGAGTGTCTACTTGGAAAATTACGTGACTGAGATCCATGGTTGTCAGGCAACACCCACAGGGAAAAGTCACTGCAGGGGAGGTAAAATGTTCCCCCACTCCTGTACTATAAAAAGGAGGATAATGATTTGTTGAGTCGAGAACAGGTACATCGAGATTAGTTTCTGGAAACAAATATCTGTGTTTTATGCACAAATTTAAATTTGTTTCAGTTTGAAAGTAGCCTGGATCTCTGCTCTCCCTCGGTGGGAAACCAGATGGGGCAGTTTGTTTCTGAGCTCACAGTCACTTCCCCTTGTGGTGTCTCTCGCACAGTAATACACGGCGGTGTCCTCGAGACGCAACCCATTCATTTGAAAGCACAGTGTGCTCATAGTGTTATCTCTGGAGACTGTGTCTTGGTCCTTAAGTGAGTAAGCATTAGGGATGGGTGAACAGAACTGAGTTCGGAAATTCGGTTCGGTTCGGAAATTCGGTTCGGTTGACCGAACTATTTGAGTTCAGTTCGAACTCTGAACTTCCGAACAAAGTTCGGAAATTCAAACCCCATTGAACTAAATGGATTATTAATTATTAATTATTATTATTATTATTATTTATAAACATTTCTGAGTCGCCCCCCATGCCTATGGCATCTCGGGGCAATGTACAGTTTTAGAAAACAATTAAAAACATTTTAAAAACAACATGGTAAATTTAAACTAAAACAGGATTGGGAAATGAAAAGGATAAAACTAAAGGTACGGGAGAGCCAACACCCTAACCCACGCCCTCCCTCCTCCCCAAAGACCTGGGCTAACAGCCAGGTTTTACAAGCCCACTGGAATGTCAAAAGGCTTGGGGCCAGGCGAGCTTCCTCCAGGAGAGAATTCCAAAGACGTGGCCTGACAACCGAGAATGCCCTCTCCATCGTAGCCCCCCGCTTAACATGGGGGACCTCTAAGAAGGCACCCCCGGCAGACCGAAGGAGCTGCTCTTTTAGGGATGGGTGAACAGAGCCGAGTTCAGAAATGCGGTTCGGTTTGAAAATCGAGTTCGGTTCGGAAATTCATTTCAGTCGACCGAACTGGTCAAGTTTGGTCCAAACTCCGAACTTCCAAACCGCGTTCGCCCATCCCTAGTCAGCATTAATGCTTGGTTAGAGAGCTGAGGTAGGAGACCCACTCAGGTGCTTTCCCGGGAACTTGGCGGTACCAAGACATCCAGTAGTCTTTAAAGTTGAATCCGGATGCTTCACAGGAGAGACGGATAGAGTCCCTCACTTTTCTGTGACCTCCCCAGACTTTACCAACCAAATTTGTGACCGGGCACCTGGAAATTCAAAAACATTTGAGAATGGGATAAACTAGTTATTTTGCCTGCATTCTGGGAATAGTTCCAATTAGCCACCTACCACTGTCCTGGAACAGGAGTTCTTTCTCTGGAATAATGTAACTATTCCAAGAGTTACATCTCTTGATGTAACCAAGCCAAGTGAATGTTACACTCCTTGTCTCTCCCTCTGTTCCCCTTCCTTCGTCTTCCTTCCCTCCCCCCTCAGATTGTAAGCCCTAGGGCAGGGATTGTGCCTATTCAATTACTTTGTAAAGTGCCAGGTACATTGCTGGCACTATATAAATGCTTGATAATAATAATAATAATAATAACAACAACAATAAATAATGTGTCTGCAGGAGCCAACCCCTTATTCTCCTTATCCTGCTCTCAAATGCCATTGACACCTTCAAACCACCATCCTCAGGTGGCCAGTGAACTCTTAGTCCAACTTGTACAACACACACAGAGCACCTCTTTCCAAGCTCTTCTACTCCCCTGGTGGTTTTCTCCTGCTCTAGCTTAGCTTCCCTTTGGGCTCTGAGAAGGGTTGTCTTTTCTCCTCTTCCCTCCTCTCCCTGGTTCCGCAATGGGCTCTGTCTTTCTATTAATTTTCCCAACTGCTCCTTTATCCCAGACACTCCTCTCTGAGAGGCTTCCTTCCTTTTATTGGCCCTATTGTGGAAGGTAATTAGTCATTAGCCCTCTTAGTAGGACAGAGATGTTACCATCAAGACTGCTAGAAGGCTTCTACAACAAATACCCAAACTACCTTGCTACATGTCTTCCTGGATTTCCTCTCTATTTTCTAAGGCAAGTAATCACCTTTGGAAGCTGCTATGATGAAAAGAAAATTCAGCCAAGAGATCATTGTTTCTGATGATTTGGAGAGGCTTCTCAAGGTGAGAAGCCAGGTAACTGGGTTTAGATGCTAGATGTTGAGACTCACGGGGCTAAAGTGTCTCTCTTTCTCTCTCTGGGAACTGCAAGGTGAGAGTCATGGGTGGATTGAAACAGGAAATGACATTGACATCATATCCTTTGCACATCCTGGCGATGGTGATCCTAGCTAAAATGCCATAATGGCAGTTCGGACGTACCTTGTAAATGAAAAACAGCTCTTTCCAATGCAAAGAATTATATACACTGCACAACCCCCTTCAGATTTAAAAAACACCCAAAGTCTATTTTATTATCCAAGTGTATTTAGAGGATGCACAGCTGATTCCCCTTCATGTCCATTGTCCTCCCTCATTGGGTGTTAACAGATGTCACAAGGATGTCTGTCCCACCCGGAGGAAGGGGGAACTTATGTTCCCAAAGCTTCCTGTGGGCAGGGAGGGGGGCAGGGAGCAACGTGTGACTGTCTGGCCCTCCCCCTGCACTGCCACCATCCCTCCGCCATCCCCCTGCCCCACCACCATGATGGGCAGCCATGGATAGGTGTCATAGCAACCCCCCATGCGAAGAGGAACCAGGGCCAGGAACAAAGGTGCCATAGGAACCCCCCTACCAAGAGGAACCAGGGCCAGGAACAAAGGTGTCAGAGCAACCCCCCCATGCGAAGAGGAACTAGGGCCAGGAACAAAAGTTCCCACCTGGTTCCACCCACTTTGGCCCAGCTGGGTGGCTTCTGGGTGCAGACAGTGGGTCCCCTTTGCTGACAGTCCAGGCCCAGCCGCCACTCTGGGCAGGGTTTGTTCCAGGCCTACTTCTGGCAGGCCTGGTACAAAGGTTCAGGCATCACGCTGGCTCAGTCGGGCCAAAGCCGGCCGAACCGGGCGAGATCTGTTAACACCCATTATTACTACTGAAATGTATAACAGATTAAATTCTCATGGGTTTTTATCCTGATTTAGAGCAAGGTGAAGTCAGCCTGAGAGACATTCAAGCAATGCTTGAGCAGTCGCTGTTTCCCAGTTCTGGGTTTCGGTTAGTTTTCACAAGGATCAGATTGAATGAATCAAATGCAGAAACTACATGAAAATATGAAAACAGGTAACGAAATACATATCTGTAGATAATGGTCGCTACTCAGTTCACTAGTTTCGGATTGGATTGTACCGATTCAGTGGCTTTGCTCCTTTCGGGACTACTCGTAGCAGGGCCTTTTCTTTCTGATTTGGATTTGGCCATTGGATGTTTTTACACACACATTTCTCCTGGATGTTTGCTGTTACATCCTGAACTTTCTGTGTGTCTAAATCACTCACCCAGATCTTAAACATCCGGATCTTTGAGCTTCTGGTTGAAAATTCTCCCAGAACTTTTGTGTGTAAAAAGGTCTCCTGGTAAACTGCTTTGCTCCAGGCAGCTGTGGTCACTTGGAGTGATTTCAGACGTGAAGGGATGCTAGTCGCCCTGACACAGAATCACCGTGGGGATTCCCCACCGGGATCACACCGGCATGTCCAACAGATGTGCCGGCTGATCCTGGTGGGGAATTGAGGAAGGGGTGGGGCCACACAGTGCAACGTGCGGCCGCATGACCCCACACACCCCTCACGTTCCCTTGCCGCCCACCCTCTGGGTAGACAGGAGGGTGCCGCGGCCAATGCGGTCGCAGCGCCCGTCCGAATTGACCATGGCCCAGAATCCCGCAGTGGATTCTGGGCCATGGTAGCCATCCAGATGGAACGGGCCCCTTCATCACGGTGGGGAATCGCATTCAGGACGTGATCGGGGCCGGCCTCGCCGGTTCTGCGGATCGTGTGGTTAATGTGATTCCCCGCCGTGATTGACAGGGGTGAACTTCTGGGGGGGGGGGACTTTAATTCCCCCTTCAGACATGACGAGACCTTTCTCGCCCGGTGGGAATCCACCATGGTTGAGCGTGATCTTGTCACGTCTGAAAATACCCATGGTTTCCATGGCAGCCTGTCACATCTACAGCTGTGACTACTTTAGGCTGCCTCAGGGCAGTGTTTGTGTGAAGAATACATCCAGGAACTGCCTCAGGGCAATGTGTGTGTGTGTGTGTGTGTGTGTGTGTGTTTGTGAAGAATGCATCCGGAACTTACTTGTGGACTTGTACACCCAGAAGATTGAAAAATCTGAAACATTAACATGTGTGTAAAAATGCCCAATGTCATTCATGTTTGCATCACTTTGAGGCTAGGTTACTGCAATGTACTCTATGTGGGGCTGCCCTTGATGACTGTTTGGAAGCTGCAGCTGGTTCAGAATGTGGTGGCTTTCAGGGACAAGTCACTGGGAGCCCATTACAAGGGCTCTCCGACGTCTGCACTGGCTCCCTATAGCTTTCTGGGCACAATTCAAGATGCTGGTTTTGAGCTTCAAAGCCCCAAAAGGTCTGGGTCCCACATATCTGAAAGACCCTTGTCCTTCCATGTCCTTTTGCAGCCCCTGCAATCAGCTGGGAGTGCCTCCCTGTGGGAACCATCTGTTACAGCCCCAGTGCTTTGGAATTCCTTTCCCCTGGAGGTTTGTTTATGTCCAAGCCTGAACATCTTCCAGCGGTGATCTAAGGCTTTTTATTTGATTTCATTTGGTGGGAGGGGATAGGGGACTGGGGTGAAGTTTGATGGGTAGGGGTCTGAGTGGGGGTTGGGTGGAGAGGTAGTATTGGTTGGGCTTCATGAGGTTTTAGGGTTTTTTGTATTTGTTTTAAATGTTTTTTTATTTTATGATTGTAAGCATTCCTGAGCCTCTGGGAAGGGCGGCATATAAATGTAAATAAATAGTAAAGAAATAAATGATTTGCACATTGTGGTGATAATGCTCCTAGCGAAAATACAGTAACGGTAGTTTGGAAACACCCCACACTACAAGCATTTATATTTGTATCTGTATTTCTATTTGTGCTTTTAGTATTTGTAATCACTTGTATTTGTATCTTTGCTGCATTTTCCTCGTAGCCGCCAATGGGGAAAACACAGTGTACATAGTTCCCTGCATACAGGTTATTTTGGTGGCAAAGTGCAATGAGGAACTGCAATTTTCACCGGCGTATACGGAAAGGAGTCAGAGAGTGGTCTAGATCCATGGTGGATAACGTACTTCAATGTCTGGGGTCCGGTTTGAGATCTCAGATTAGAGTTGAAAATCATCACTCGGGATTATTCAGTTGTTAACAAGTATCCCGGCCCTCAACTTGGTTTTGTCAAGAACCAAGTAACCGCTGAATGGGCCTGGGCACTCAGTACTCAGCAACTCCTTGATCAAGGGATGGGGGCGCAGAAATGGGCTGCATACGGCAGCAGGGGCTAGAATTCTTGCAAAAGCTGACATTCGGGGAGATCGGGAACCGGAAGTGGGTCACAATCAGGTACCCAATATTTTTTAGTGTATTTGGGTAGCAGGAATTCGACTGGTATACCCATTTTTTGGTGAATACTCATTTCAGCTCTACTTGAAAGCAGTATTTGTGTTTTGAATAGGGAAGCAAAAATTTGACACCCCCCCCCCTTTTTTTTTCCTTTCTGTTTTATTCAAACCCAAATGCACAGGTATACTTAAAACAAAGATGGGAAAGAAATGAGAGCCAGGACTTCTGGGGTTCATCCCTAGCTTTCTGCGGAAAGTGGGGCCCAGTAGTTTAGACCAGGGGGCTGGGAACCAACATTGTCTGTCTCTCCCACCATGCTGTGGAAGTCCTTTCCCCTGCTCGTCCCCATCCATGTGTTCCATCCCTGTTTCTCACTGCTGCTTTTCTCCATCCCCCTCCCCCCTCTTCCTGATTAGGGGTGTTCATTTTCGTTATTTCGATAACAAAAATTAGAACAATAATAATGAAATCAAAAATGAAATTTCATTTTTCGTTTTTGGTGTTGTTATTGGTATCGGTATAGCACAAAATCAAAATTTTCATTTTCAGTTTAGTTTCCATTTTTGTCAGCACATGTGGCGGGGGAGGCTCTGTGTGTGGGGGGTTATAATGAGATGCAGTCTGCTGGCAATTCTGCCACTTGCACTTCTACCTCCCCCCACACACAAGCACACAGACTACCTCCCCCATACACACACTGATGAAAATGGAAATAAAATGGAAACAAAATTTTCAGTTTCGTCTGATACCGATACCAATGCCAATAATGACACCAATAATAAAAATGAAATTTTGTTATTAATAAAAATGAATAACGACAGTTTTTAATAATAAAAATGAAAATTGAAAACAAAATAACAGCATGGGTCTCTGGTGCACACCTCTACTGCTCTTTACCGAGGTTTCCCCACATTCTCTCTCCCCCCCGCCCTTCCCCTCCCCTGGGTTCCTGGACCTATAACCTGACCGGGAAACTGACTCCACTCCCACTGGGTCCCATTCCTACCACGTCTGCTACCTCCACTCCCTGGTGAAGATGGCGCCCTCTCCTGGCCTCAGCCTTTGTCTGCTCTTCCCTCCAGTTTTGATGGAGAAGCAGCAGCACATGGGCGTGGGCCCTCTACAATCATTCATTAGATTGTCACGCCATGCCAAAAACGATGTAGCTGAAACAATGAAAGGGCCAAAATAATGAAACAACCAAACTAAGGAAAACTGAGAATACCAACTCCAAATAAGCAAAGTGGATATCCAATGGAGTATAAATGGATATCAATTATGGTCTGAACCACCATTTCCCACTCGTGTAGAGTATATTCAACAAGCTTCCCCATTTGTTCAAATCCTTGTTTCAGTCTTAGCCTTGGGTAAGTCACTATCTCTAAACTTCAATTCTCAGGCGAGCTGGATAAGGACTGTAGCAAAGCACTTTGAACACTGATAGTACCATAGAAAGAAAGATAATGAGTTTAACAAGAAGTATAAAACCAGATATTCATTTTTGGCAACAAATATCAGTGTTTTATTTGTGTATCTAACAAGATAAAGTTGTTTTATCTCTTCGAATATCTTGGTTCTTTGATCATCCCTGGTGCAAAACCAGATGGGAGGTTTGTGTCTGTGCTCACAGTCACTTTTCCTCATCGTGTCTCTCACGCAGTAATACACCGCGGTGTCTTCAAGATGCAGCCGGCTCATTTGCAAGTATAGCATGTTCTTAGTGTTATCCCTGGAGACGGTGCATCGGCCTTTAACTGAATCAGCGCAATCCTTGAAATCCCCCTGACCTGAGCTGATGTAGGAGACCCACTCAAGTGCTTTCATCGGAGCTTGGCGGTACCAGGACATTCTATAGTCTCTAAAGGTGACTCTGGAGGCTTTGCAGGAGAGACTAATAGAATCCCCAACCTTTCTATCACCTCCTCCAGACTCTATCAACTGAATTTGTGATTGGGCACCTGGAAAATCAAGAACATTTGAGAATGGCAGAAACTAGTTATTTTTGCTCCTATTTTGAGAGTAATGCAATTGTCCACATACCAACATCATGTATCAATCAATCAATCATCATCATCATCATCATCATCAATAATAAAATTCTATAGCACCCTACTGCCAAAATGGCACTCTCAACAGTTTACAACATAAAAATAACAATATAAATTACATTTAGAATAAAAATCCAGTTTAAAAGGAAGAGGTAAAAAAAGAGGAAAAGGACACATAAAAGAAAACCAGTAGTGGATCCTAAAAGCACCTGGGAAATAAATAAGTCTTCAGGTGCTTTTTGACAATGAGGAAGGAGGAACTAAGATGGACTCTGGAGGCAGGGAGTTCCAACTGCAGAGTCCACCACAGCAAAGACCCCATCGCCCGCTGACTTATGGTGTGGTGGCGGGATCACCAAACAGCGAGTGGTTTCGGAGTGCAGATTCTTGTCTGAAATAAGTGTTTGCAGGATCCAGTCCCTTATTTTCCTTATCTGGCTCTCAAAGGCCATTGACACCATCAAATCACCATCATTAGATGGCCTTTGAGCTCTTATTCTCAACTTGTACAATATGCACACACCGCCAGTCTTGCAGTAAGCCCTCCAGTCTCTTCTACTCTCCTGGTTGTTTCCTCCTGCTCTACTTATTTGTTTGTTTGTTTATTTAAATGTATATGCTGCCCTTCCCAACATCTCAGGACGGCTCTAGCTTCCCTTTAGGCTCTGAAGATCCCAATTTCTCCTCAGCCCTACTCTCCCTGGCTCCTCTTTGTGTCCTGTCCTACTTCCAGCGATCCCATCCGGATGTCCTTCTCTTTGCGGCTTCTCTCCTTTTATAGGTATTATGAGGAACTTAATTAGTCATCAGCTCTCTAAAGAGGGCCCAGATCTTAGCAGCGCCGGCAAGTGAATTTGCAGGTTGTTACAAAATAAGGCCCTCAGAACCCAGACATTCATCCTTTCAGGTTTTCCCTCCCCCGCCCCCCCCAGACGATTAATCACCTTTGGAAGCCGCTATGATGCAAACAACATGCAGCCAAGAGATCATCCTTTCTGATGATTTACAGAGACTCCTGAAGTTGGGAAGCCTGAATTTGGATGGAAACTGTAGAAAGTCAACGGGCTGAAGTGTCTTTCTCTCTCTCTGGGAACAGCAAAGTGAAAAATATGGTTAGGTTTGAAACAGGAAATGATGTCACATCCTTTGCACATCCTGGGTGGCTGCAGTCCTAACGGTTTTATATACACACTGCCATGTGTATATAAAATACCAGATTATTATTTATAATGCACTTTCAGAGTTGCTCCTGGAGCCTCACACTGATGGTTATCTGCACTCAGAAACCAGCCACCTACTCTCGGAGGATCCCATTATTGTATCTTAAGTCGGCAGGTGAGCGGGCCTTTGCTGCGGCGGGCCCCTCAGTGTGGAACTTGCTCCCTCCAGATGTTCATCTCAGTTCCTCCCTCCTCACCTTTAAAAAGTACCTACAGACTAAAGCTAAAATGAGAAGCCTGTGCATTCTTGTGAGATCGTTGTGAGACTCTTGCAACCCCAGAGAGATCTCATGAGATTTCACTACGGTTTCAGAGAATCTTGTGAGAGTCTTGAAAATCCACCCAAATGCTCTGCGCATGGATAAAATACCTGCCCTGGCTATTCTGTGCATGTGAGTTTCCCAGCGGACACTCTTAGCATACGCAGAGCATTTTTTTAAGGTTTCTCAAAAATCTCATGAGATTCTTGAAAACCCCAAAACGCTCTACGCAAAATGGCCACCACAGCCGTTCTGCACTTGCGTAGCACACAGTGGCTATTTTGCACATGTGCAGAATGTTTTTGGGATTGTTTTTTTGGCACATGAGAATCTCACAAGAATGGTGGGAAGAACACTGGGTATTTTCAGACGTTACAAGGTCACAGTCAACCACAGTGAATCTGCACAGGGTGAAAGTGATTCCGTAACATCTGATGGGGGGAATGGAAGTTCCCTCCCAGATGTTCACCCCCGTGAATCACGGGGGGGAATCAGATTCACCGCGCAATCGGAGGTCCTGCCCGGACCATCCCCGATCACGTGTTGAATGTGATTCCCCCCCGTGGTGAAGGGGACAGTAACATCTGTCCCCCGATCACGGCCCAGAGTCCGAGGCGGGATTCTGGCCCGTGGTCAATGCCGGGGGGGAGGGGTGGCCGGGAGCTGTGGCCGCATTGGCCGTGGTGCCTGCCCGTCTCCTGGAGGGCGGGCGGCCGGGGAAGCATGGGGGGGCAGGGTTTTGTGGCCACACATTGCGCTGCACAGCCCTGCCCCTCCCCGGATTCCCTGCCAGGATCGGCCACCGTGTGACCGACTGACCGACCGACTGACACGTGACCGCGTGACTGTTAGCCCATGACGCGGTGGCCACGGCAGGGAATCAAAGGGTTGTTTCCATGCCAGGGCCAATTGGTCCCATCACATCTGAAAATACCCACTGATTCTCAACCCGGAATATCTCGCCGAGAAGCCCATTCTTGGAGAGATTCTCGACCAGGTCAAAATCTTGTTTCACTCCTACTAGAGACTTATTCTCCAGGTGCTTTTAGGATTCCCTTAACATGTATTTTCCTACCCTGCTACCTTTCTAATTAAAATTGTTGGAGGTTTTTTACGTAGATTTGTATTTTGAATTGATTTGATATTTTATTTTTTTCCGCTGTGAAACACTCCAAGTGCCATTTAGAGGGAGCGGGGTAGGGGAAGGTGAATTAAAAATAAAATGTATCACTGTTAAAGTGCTTTACAATCCTTATAATAGATTCATTGGGTTGGAAGAGATTTCAAGGGTAATCTTATCTCTTTCACTCTCACAACATCCCTGCGAGATAGATCACCATTATTCCCATTTTTCAGATGGAGAACTGAGGTTGAGAGATAATGACTCACCCAAGGTCAGCTAATAAGATCCTGGTTCTGATGGGATTTGAACCATATTCAAGTCCAACACCTTCGCCACAAGGTTATCCTGATTTGCTGAAACTTTCCAACATAAAGAATAAAATATATTATGAATAATACCAGAAAAGTGACATGATTCTTATTAGTAATTTTAGTCTTGAAGGTTAGACATGTAGTTCAAAGAGAACAGAGAAATAACAGCAGGGAGAAGAACAGGTGGCTGTTGCAGAGATAATAGGAATAGCCAAAATGAATAACATTTTTCTATTTGAAAATATCATTTGTGTAACCTAATCCCCATCCCTATATTCAATTGAATAATTATGCCCCCTGCCCACAAATGAGTTTCATACATTCTCTTTGGTCATGCCAGATTAGGTGCTTTGACTATTTTGGTTAATTTGGTGGAGATATTTGGTTCTTCTACTGAAAATCTGAACCGAAACAACCAACTGGAAACTGGAAAACCAGATTCCAATGACAGGGAGCATAGGGTTGCCCTTCTAGGATGCCTTGAAGGGCTGACATCCAAACATAGAAACTGGGAACAATGAGCTTTTCCTTCAAGGTGCCTAGGAGGGTTGAGACCATAGGTGCTAACAAATACAATGCAGGCTCTGAGGACCTGCGTTTTGGACCCACCTGGGCCAGCATCATTCCCTGCATGTTTGATCCGTACCTGAGAGATGTGGGCCCAGTTTAAACTCTGGTGTGCGTGGCAGCTGTGGTGGAAACTAAGTGGGCCTACAGTTCGGCTCCACGAGCAACCCAGGCAGGCCTGAGCTGGGCAAACTGGGTGGGAGCATCTGTTTGAGTGTCCGCCCATACCAGCATGGGGGGCGGGATCACCATGACTGCCTGTTATTGGCAGTCATGGCTGCCTGTCATGGTGGGAGGTGGGGCGCTGGCCACAGTGTGGTGGTGAACCTGGCCGGGGGAAGCCCTCCCCCAGGTAGGAATAACAGTCGTCACGTCAGTTAACACCCCGTATCACAGGACGGGGAGCACTGAGCTGGTCCTCGAAGGTGTGAAGAAAGACTGAGACAAGATCAGAGGGACAGGGAACAATTCATGAAGGATTGTGCCTGTGTAGTGCAGTATCAATACTCAGGTGATGAGGTCACCTTGGGTCTACCAAAATGTTGCTTGGAACATGAACGCTAGCTAATACTCTGTGGTAGATTTTGCACAGGGATCTGTGCAGACTGTAGCACTGTGGCTTCACGGAGGGCACAGAAATAGACAGTGGAGTCAGACAGCTGTGCCTCCGTGATAACTAACGTATAGGACTTGGCAGCGGTGTTAAGCTTAGAAGAAAAGCGCAGCAGCACAGAAATGGGTTTTTCATCAGAACTAGCCCAGGAACGGTAGTAGGCTATGAGCACAGGTTGTTTCCCAGGCTGCTGTTGGTACCAATTCAGAATATAGCTGGTGTACGTGGTGCTGTATCCACAGTTTATTATGACAGATTGACCTTCCTTTTGAGACACGGAACCTTGCGTCTGAGTCACAGAGTTCCCAGCCACCGATCCTAGACAGGAAGAGAATTCAGGGAGAATCAAAATTGGATGCACAGACTCTCCTAGAGACAAACATTTCAACCTCTTTTTAAGACTCACTTGGGGCCAGGAAGAATGCCGAGACAAACAGCCACAGAGTTCCCATCGCTTGTAGAAAAACACCTAATGACCCCCACAGTCACAGAGGGAGAAATATTGCTTGGGAACCCCAGCTGCTCCTGTTTAAATGAGAAGTCCAGATGTGGGACCCAGTTCTGAAATAGCGGCAGCCCCTACAGGTGGGGAGGGCTCACTACAGGATCCCCAAGTGCGCAGCTAAGTGAGAGCCTATAGGTGCTGTGGTTTTGAGGTCCACTGCTAAATCTCAGATATTATTATTTTCAGGAAATGTTGGGTTCACTCAAAACCCGAATACACAGACTCAGCATTCACATTTTGAATATGGAACCCAAAGTTCTTTTTTTGCATTCATTTGTATTTTGTTGAAACCCAAATGCACAGTCCTTGCACAAACAACTACAGAGGTACCATCACTAGTTTTTTTGTATTGTAGAAAAACACCTAATCAGCTCCCCCTCCCCCCCCGAAGTTACAGAGGGTCCGGAGGAAAAATGCCTTGGAACTCCAGCTGCTCCTGTTTAAATGAGTAATCAAGATTTGTGAGCTATGAAAATGTTACACCCTGCGTGTTTGTCGATGGGTTAGAACTATGCGAGTGTGTTATCATGGGTGAGAGATTTTGTGGGAAGGGGTGAGTGTATTAGAATGTCTGAGCGGGTCTGTGTGTTGTTCTTTGTGGCTGCTTGGCTGAGCTGGGTTCTTCTGGGCTGGGAAGGGAGAGCAAGGAGACCTTTTCTGGTGCGTCAAGTCCCCATAGCAGAAGATGCTCACAGGTCATGTATGCAAAGCTTTCAGGGAGAGGCTTCCCCACTTCTCCTGCGACCCCTGCTCAGAAAAACCAAGCAGGAAGAGCCAGGCTCAGCTGAGCAGCTGCCGAGGAACAGTAGTGGTTGTGTGAGTCAGCCCTGGGAATGTGCAGGGTTTTTTCCCCGGGAATCTGGGCACCTCATGGGGTCCAGGTAACCTGTCAGGTGTCTGGAAAATTCAGATATTACTTGCGAGTACTAAATGAAGTACTCATTGCACTCTTACACTCTCTCCCCTCCTGTCTCTCCCCTGGTGTGAGTCTCTTTCTCTCTGTGTCTCTCTCTCACACCTCTCTAGTGCAACAAACATGAAAACCCCAATCAGTCCAGAGACAAAATTGGTTTTCTTGCCACTGGTCACCGTCACTGTCACTTTAAGAGAACAGAGGAGGGGAGTACGGGATGGAGATCTCAGTGGTGAATGTGATAATTGCCTTTATTTAATATTTAATAACCATTAGGGATGGGCGTTACGGATTTGGATTAATCCGTAACTGCACATAACTGGCAGTTACAGATTAATTCATATTAATCCATACCAAACCATACATGCATGTTGCAGTTTGGTTAAAAATCTAGAAATAAAAACAAAAAACTGAGCATTCACAAAATGGCCACCGGACTGTGTTTTACATGCTCTGCCTTTTCCAAAATGGTGGTGGCAGGGTCGGACGTCTACGACGGGCAGAGACCAAGTCCCAAGGACAGGGAAGAGTGGGCTGGTCTACGAGAATAACTGGAAGGATCGAGATCAAATCTTGAGATCAGGGAACAGTCATCTGTTCACTAACTAGTGTGTCTGTGTGGTGTGAGATGAAGACCCAAGTTATGAGGCTGCCCGGGGCTTGAAAAAATGTTGTTTGGAGCCTAAACACTGGATAATGTAGTTTTTGCAGGGAACTCTGTGCAAACTGTAGCACTGTGGATTCACTGAGAGCACAGAAATAAACCGCGGAGTCAGCCAGCTGCACGCCCGCGATGTTTAATGTATAGGACTTGGCAGTGGTGTCGAGCTTAGACGAAAATCGCGACGGCACGGAACTGGGTTTGTAATCGGAGCTAGACGAGCTATAGTGACGGGCTAGGGGCACAAGTTGTTTCCTGGGCACCTGTTGGTACCAGAACAGATAATAATAGGTGTATGTGGTGATGTATGTACAGCTTATTTTGTGTGGCTGCCCTTCCTTAATGGACATGGAATCTTGCGTCTGCATCACAGAGTTCCCAGTCACTGAACCTAGACAGGAAGAAAATTCAGCGAGAATCAAAATGGAAACACAGTCTCTCCTACAGACAAATATTTAAAGTTAATCCTACTTTTAAGACTCACTTGGTGCCAGGGTGAACGTGCAGACAAGCAGCCACAGAACTTCCATCTCTTGTTTTTATTGGAGAAAAACACCTAATGTCCCCAACCCCAAAGACACCGAGGGAGATAAATTGCTTGGGAAGTCCAGCTACTCCTATTTAAATAGGCACTCTGGATTTGGGAGCCATGTAAATGCTACGCGCTGCGGTGAAGAACTGGGGAAGCAAGGAAGGATTAGTGTGAGTTTGTGGGTGTGCTAGTATAGTGTGTTTGTGTTATCACGTGAGAGAGAGTTTATGGGAAGGTGTGTGTTGTAATGCAGGAGCCGGACTGTGGGTTGTTATTTGTGTGCGAGACAGCATCTGTATATGTCAGAGTGTATTAGTGTGTTTTGTTGGTGTATTATTGTATGTGCAGTAGAATATGTGTGAATATTATTTGTGTGTGGCTGTGTGTTGTTATTGGATGTGTTTGTGAGTGTGTCTGTCTGTCTGTCTCTCTCTCTATCTCTCTCCCCCCAGTGGAAGTCTCTTTTTCTCTGTCTGTCTCTATTTCTGTCACTCTTATACCTCTCCACTGCAACAAACAGGAAAACCCCAAACAGTTCAGAGACAAAGTTTTCTTTCCTTCCACTCATCACTGCTACTGTCTCTTTAAGAGGTCAGAGGAGGGAAGTACAGGATGAAGCATTTAACAGCAAATGTGTTGAACACCTTCATTTGGGGCAAGGGTTGTGCCCCTTTAAGATGACACCAAGTTGAGGAGGGGTGGCGGTCATGTGGACCCAGTTGCTCAGTTGGTGGGCAGCTGCCCAAGAACTGAGCAATTACCACGTTCATTGGGAGGCAACTTGGAGAAGGAGAATGAGACATTACAAAGGGGACAGGACAATGGAGCTGTGTCCCACCTGTATCTGGCACAAGTCCGCCCCCTGTAGAACGCTGTGATGTCACAGTGCTCTGAAGGGAGGCGGGGCTATCCCAGAAAAGGCACAGAATGCCTCTTTTCCCTGCCTGCTCCATATCTTGGCCCTGCATCCAGGAGTTGGCTGTTACGGGTGACCAGTTTCATGTTTGTTGAGCTGCAAAAAATAATGGAACCCCAATAGTTTTTGGAGCTAGGTAAAGATAAGGAATGACTAAGCAAACAACAATCATTTGCTTTCATTCGTTTTCATTTCTAATTTTTTGTTTTATTTTTTTTAAAAAACAATAGAAAAAAAACAAACACCTGCCGCCGGCAGCCTCTGCACAGCAAAATGACGCCGTGCATGCACAGAATGGCTGCTCTTTTCCAAAATGACTCTGGCAGTGTTAGTGCCATTTTAGAAAAGAGCACCCATTCTGAGCATGCACTGCTGTGCAGATGCTGTTGGCGACATTTTGGGAAAGGACTGTGTGTGCGCAGAATGGCGTCGGTGGCCATTTTATGCAAGCACCATTATTTTTCTTTTTGCTCTATTTTTAATAAAATCAAATGAAAAAATGCACAAAAACGACAGAGGGGGGCTACCAACCCCTCCCAAAAAACAATCAAGATTTTTTACACAAACACAAAAAAGATAACAAAAATGAATGACGTTCCTCCTGCACATCCCTGTTGGCTGTTCCCTGCAGGAGGGAGCCAGACCTTCTGGCATGGGGTGGGGAGCCTGTAGATGCACTTTTTTCTGCCATTATTTTCAGAGTCGCAACAATGGAGAAGCACATGTCTCCCTCTTACTCCATGCAGCAGCAGCAGCAGCAGCAGCAACAATCCTTTCTGCTGGGGCATCAGACTCATACCACTGATCCCTCCCGGCTGCTGACCCAATGGGGAACGAGGAGGCATTGGTGGGAGCCTGAGGCCTCGGTGGCAGGAAATCTTTCCTACGCTGCTGGTACTGCTGGGGTTGGAGAGAGGAGGATAGGCAATAGGAAAAAATGCAGTAAGCACAAGTCCCTGCCTACGTTCAGGATCGCATGCTGTGTTTCTTTGCTATTGCTAGACAGGGAGTCACCTTCGGAAGTTACTGCAATGACAGCAAAAGGCAGCCAATATAATGCCATGCTCTCTGGTATTTGGGGGGAAGATTCTTCTCACTGAGGTCAATGAGATCTTGATTTAACTTCAGAGATTGTGAAAGGCAGCGTCCCTTTCTTACAAGGGCTGAAACAGGCTGGGAAGAAACCAGCAACATAGGGTGAAAAAAGACATGACGCTAACCACCCTTTAACCACCCTTGGTGGTTATTTATGCAGGTTGCAGGGCTGTATTGGTGACCTTTGCAGCCCTGAAACATGCATAAATGACCACCAAGGGTGTTTAAAGGGTGGCTAGCGTCATGTCTGTTTTCACCCATAGTCACTCAGTTTGCATAATATGCATATCCTCCTCTTTCTTAAAAACTTGAACAATAAACCCCACCTCTAAAAACACAGCTCCCAGGGAGGGGCTTACGGCTGAACCATGGCCCGTTGATTTCAACATACGATACCAATGATACACAGAGATATAGGAGCCAATTTCCCCTTCCATCTCTCTCAGGTACCCTGTGTGAGCCTCTATTTTTAATTTCCTATTAATGGGCAGTGTCACAAATAACTTCTCAGCACTTATATTGTGTTCTGATAGTTTTTTAAAAAATGTTTTATGGTTTTAACTGTTTATTAATGTTTTATGATGTTGTGAGCTGTGGAATGAAGTTCCAGGTTATGAGGTTGCCCTGGACATAAATAGAATAAAATAAATAAATATGTTGCTTGGGACTTGAACATTCAAAATTGTTCTGCAGTGGTTTTTGCAGCGAGCTCTGTGCAGAGTGTAGCATTGTGGCTTCGCTGAGAGCACAGAAATACACAGCAGAGTCATCCAGATGTGCCCCCACAATATCTAATGTATAGGACCTGGCAGCTGTGTTGAGCTTAGAAGAAAATCGATCAGGCACAGAACTGGATTTGTCCTCGGAATTACTCTCAGAATAGTGGCCAGTTAGGAATACAGGGTTGTTCCCAGATAGTTGTTGGTACCAAGACAAGATGTAGTAGGTGTACGTGGTGCTGTATTCACAATTTATCTGGACAGACTGCCTTTCCTCGGCGAACATGGAAGCTTTGCTCTGAGTCACAGAGTTCCCAACCGCCAAACATAGATAGGAAGATAATTCAGGGACAATCAAAAATGGAAGCACGCTCTTTCCTATAGACATTAGAAAAACATTTAAACCTCCTTTTAAGACTCACCTGGTGCCAGGGCGAAGGCACAAACAAACAGCCATACGGATCCCTTCATTTGTTTTTAGAACTGGAAGGAAAACAACGAATGCCTCCACAAGTTACTGATTGGGTTTCGGAGGGAGATAAATCAACGTATTCCTGTTTAACTGAAGAGTCCAGATTTCCCATCTATGTAAATGCTACACGCTACAATTGGAAGGTTAGAAAAGTGATTGCATGTATTGGTGGTGTGTGTTTTATTTGTGTGAGTGTACTGTTGTGTGTGAGCCTCTCTGAATGTGTGATTGTTTATTGTGTGTGTGGCTTTGCATTCTTATTTCTGTGTTACAGTGCCTGTGAAGGATACATTGTAAATGAGTTAGTGTGAGCGTGTTTGTTTGCTTTTGTGGCTCTGTGTTGGTATTTGTGCCTATTAATGTGAGAATTGTGAAGGTGTGAGTATGTTAGTGTGTAAGTACTGTATAGATATTTGTGTGTGTATTGTTCTTTGTCAGTGTGCGGAAGTCTGAAAACTTGTTAAGTGTGTTATTTTGTTGTGTGGCTTTGCGTTATGATCTGTGTTTGCATGAAAATGTGTGTGTCGCTGTGTGTGGTTATTTGTGTGGTATTGCCTGCGTTTGTGTGTCTTTGCAAATGTCTCAGTGTAAATGACCTTCTTGCCTCTGTATCTTTCGTTCTCCTCTCTCTGACTCCGTCTCTGACTCTGTCTCCCCCTCTATTTTTCTTTCATCTTTCTGCCACAAGGAACAGGAAATCTACAGACAGCACTAAAGTGAAACAAACTTTTTTTTTTGCTGTCTCTTATTTTTACTGCCACTTCAAAGAAGGGAGGAGGAATGTACAGGATGAACTGCTCAGCGGCAAATGGGGGCTCTCTTTTGATGATGGTAGCTGCAACTTTAAAGTAACATTTTGGGAGCAGGTGTGGATTCATGTGGACAGAATCTCAGATCATTCTCCACATTGGGTGTTTTCAGACGTTACGGGGCCAGTTGGCCCCATACTGAAAACAACCCATTCATCCCCTGCCAGGATGGGCCAATGCGGCTGCAGCGTCTGGCCGAATTAGCCACGGCTCGGGATCCCGCCAGTGATCCCGGGCCGTGGCGCCCGACCAGACGTGCTTTTTTTTTTATCCCCGCCGGGGATCACTTTCACCACGCTTCCCGGGAAAGTCTCCCGGGTGGCCCGGGAAGCGTGGTTGAAATTGATCCCATGTGTGGATTGACCGTGGTGAACATCTGGCGGCCGCCAAACAGACGTTCGAGGCACAGTGACCACAGGTGGGTATTCACCGTGGTTCACTGTGATCTCGTAACGTCTGAAATCACCCATTATCTGCTAGGCCTCACTGCTAAATATTGCTGTTATCAACCAAAAATGCCAGTAGGTTTCAATTTTGTAAAATAATATAATAGAGTATGGTGATAGAATTTCCCCATAAGAGTGGGATTCGGGGAACTAACAGTCCATAGACTCTATATCTATCCCATACCTATTTTTCTTTTTCTGATTCTTTTCCAGTTCCTGGATCTGAGCCCTGGATTCGGACTGGAGAACTGAAACAAGTACGCACAAAAATGGGTATATTCGTTTTAAATTGTGCTACTCAACTGGAATTGGTAACATCAGGTAATGAACGGTATGTGATTGGTGCCCGACCACCTACACAATGTAACAAAATATCATTTTTTTCCTGACTTCTGATACTGATTTTTTTACTTCCTGCCTTGATTTCTTAACACATTTACCATTTTACCAATCCATAAATGGTAACTTGGGAACAGCAAAACCTAGTTTTTATCAGATAATTGGGTGCCCAGTCATTACTCAGGTAACCCATCAGGCACACAGTATGGTAACTGAAATTGTGGGTATTTTGAACGTGAAGCAAATGAGCTACCTATTCCAGCTCTAATTCAGATTCTACCTGTGAACACCATGCTCAGGGGGCGGCGGAGGGAGAAGAGATGAGGGAGCATGCTTAAGGGTAGGGGGAGGGGAAGGATCCACAGTCTAGGGGCCAGATCCAGGAATTAGAAAGGGACCAAATAATATATTTTTAAAAAACCCTATGAGATAGATATACCCCACAGGCCAGGGTTTTTTCACTGAGAATATTCCAAAAGTAACGTAAGTAGTATTTCTTCAGCCAGACATTTAGTAGGCAGGGATAGGATTTAGGGCATGGTTTTATTGATATTTTATATATATAGTCACATATTTTTATATTGTTTTTGCATGTGTTTTATTACCAGATTATATATACGTATATTGCTTATGCTGTTACTCTCTCTGAGCCTTTGGTGAAGGACAGGTTAGAAAGCAAAATAAATAAATATTGCAGTAATAACCAATAAAGTAATCAAAAAAGCAGAGTAACTGAAATAAACAGACTGAATTACAGAAGTAGCAAAATCTGCAAAGTGTCGGAAGCAGAACATCTGAATAAGCGGATACGTAGATCTTCTTTTTGATGGTGGATATTGTTCAGATTTTTGGTGAGCTTTCTAAAAATGCAGATAATGGACCCGATCCCATGGGACATGGATCCCCCACACACCCACACACAGTGCGGAAACCGCACGCATCTCTATTGACAGCACATTGTGCTGCACAGTTCCCGCGTGCATACGTGCGTGTGCGCGGCATCGGCGGGCCAAGGGATTGGTCCAGATCTCTGCAAAATGCAAAATCCACTCTTGGTTTCAACTCCATGACAGTTGTGACGTCTGTGCTATGGCAGGATGAAGGGGAAGTGGGTTTGTGTCTGGGCTCAGACTGACTTTCTCTCACTGTGCATCTCTCACGCAGTAATACACGGCTGTGTCCTCAAGTTTCAGCCTGCTCATTTGCAAATACATCTGGTTGCCGTTATCATCTCTAGACATAATGAAACGTCCTTGGGCTGAGTTAGAATAATAAATGCTGCCACCGCTAGTCATTCTGGAAACATATTCTAGCTGTTTTCCAGGGCCCAGCTTGTACCAGTACATAAAGTATTGATTCACTCTGAATCCAGAGGCTTGGCAGGAGAGCTGGGCCGAGCTGCCTATGTTTTTAACGCCTCCGCCGGACTCCACCAGCTGGATCTGAGACAGGGCTCCTGAGGAATAAAAGACAGTGATCGTCATTGCCAGCATATAACCAGAATCGCTATGTTTCTTTGCGGATTCAGCGCAGGGAGTCACCTTGGGAAGCGACTGCCATCACAATGAGATGAAGCCAATATAATGTCATGTTTGGTCTTGAGGCAAAGGTTATTTAGGGGAGGGAGGTTGGTCCTAATTAAACTGCAAGGGGGTTGCAGTGTCTCTTTATTGTAAGGAGACATACGAGCTGGTAGGAAACTAAACTCCATACCACTCAATTTGCATATCCTTTCTTTTGAGTGAATGTATAAACCCATCTCAAATCTTGCGTCACTGCTGCCATAGCATCTGTTCCAGCGTTGGCAGCCAAAACACAGACTCAGCTTAGCAGTCCTCTTCCATCATAGTATTGACTCTTTTTACCTTAACTTATTTAAATTGTTGATTTGTTTAGACCATCAGGATTTTTATTACAGAGATGTTGTGTTTTTATGTATTTTGTGTTATATGTATTTATTTTTTTTAAAGTGTCGCTTTATTAATTTGTAACAGTCAATTTACAAACTGATCATCATATAATTTGACATTAATAAAGTTGTTAGTAACCATCTGTAGTAACCGTCTGAGCCAGGTTTATACCGGGTCCACATTTGGTGAGCCAAGAAAAAATTTGCCGCTGTGATGGTGGCCCAGCTGGGTCAAAGCAGGCCCTACTGGGCCAACGTCAGGTTTGTGAACACCCACTGAGGAGCAGGTTCTTCTCCTTGTGGGGAGGGATGTCAATATTCGGCTGCAGGGGGGAGACGGGGCTGCAGCATCTCTTTCAGGGACAGAGACAGGGCTAGGAAAAAATCAGAAGCCATGTTGCTTGATTTGAATATCTTCCCTTTCGTAACCTACAAATGAGCCCCACTTCTAATACTGCAACTGCTGAGACAATCAGGAGGGGCGACACACAGGAAAACTGGAAATTATCCATTTGGAGAAGGGGTCATTATAATTTAGTCTGATCTCCTTCAGATCACAAGCTGTAAATTTTCACCCAGTTAGTTTTGGGTAAATATGATTACTTTAATGACAAAAAGTAATCATCTAATCGCCTAGCAGCTGATCCTTCATAAATACATTTCCAGTCCACATAGAGTGTCTGTTTTAAGCTTACATTTGTAAATTCACTGGGGGAAGGCACTAAGTAGGCTAATAATCTGTTTTACACCTAGCATCTCCTGAGCCGCCTGATTTTTTCTGTCCTTGGGAACAAAGGAGGCCAAGCTCCTACTGGATGATGTCCCCTACACACTTAGGACTGAATCGTGACCCCTACATTACCATGTGCTCTAGCAGTAATTCAGGGAGATATCCCCTGTCTCACGACTGTCCCTACTTTGAAGGGGCAGTCCCTTGTTGGGTGCTGAGTCCCACTGTCCCTCTTTGAGGAGACAAGTGTGTCTTTAGACATAATGTCAATGGGTGCCTGATTGCATGTTTTCACTTTGATATGAACACCTGTTTGTCCCCAAGTTCACCACGTAGCGCTGCTTACACACACAGCCCATATTGGAGCAAATCAGTGTTTTGCTCGCCACCCAATCTCAGCACGCAATTGCTGCCGCCTCGTTTCCTGTGTTGTATCTGCTCACATGCCACACGTTATCAGACACAACATTGACCACATGTTCAGCTGGAACAGGCAAATTATCCTTGTGATGCAATGGTGTTCATAACGTGTATTCAATGGGTGGCCAAATTGGTGTTGCGATTTGTTATGGTGCTTACACACAATGGCCAAACACACATTTAGGGGTTTTGACACCTGATTTCTGTTATGTCTAAAGACACCCAAAGTCTTTATCAGGGAGGCAGTTATCCTGGTTGCCTCCCAGGAGGAGCCCTTGAGAGGGCAATGGAGAGATGATGGAACGACCCGAAATTAAGTGGACTGAGAAGCAGGGGAAGTTCTGTCCCTTACCTACTTGGAAGACTGGAGATGTTTGTGCACCAAAGGGTGTTTCTAAATTAGCAAGGCTGGGGGGGAGGGGGAGGGGGAGTCTGTGACTACTGAGTGACACAGCTGCGGAGCAGCCACTGAGGTGGTGCATGGGGAGGAATTCTAACAGGCGGCTCCCAACACGGCAACTAATGCAGCTACCTCGTATTCCTTTCCCCTTGCCATTGACCATGGGATAGGAAGAAGCACGCCAGGCGGGCATTTGAAATTGACATGTCCTGGGTGCGAGTGTGGGGAAACCGGGCTTCCTAGCACTCACGGCCAGTTCCTGTGGCTTGCAAAGGCCATGTCCCCTGCCCACAGCACCCTCTGAGCGGGGGACCTCTCTGCTGGCCTGTCTGCTGACCTCTCTCTAGATATCAGGTCTAGAGATTAAATGGATATTGAAAACGTTACATTAGTCTAGGTTATTTTTCTCTTGGTTGGATAGGAAGGAGACTGTAGACATCGGAGCAGGCATTTTAATCCTTCTAAGTAATTACTAAGGATTATCTATAAGGAATAAATAATAAATAAGTATTAACTAACTAATCCATGAATTCTTCTTTAGTTCTTCTAATTGAATCCTTCTTTAATCTTTACCATGGCCAGTGCAGGGGGTGGAGCAGAAAATTCATGAATGAAGGCCGAAGAAACCACCCCGGTATTTTCTGTCTTTCAATTTCAACCCCGAAGTGGCCAATGTTGGAATTTTTCCTGGTCTCCCACATTTCAAGGGTGCACACTCCTACTGCCCAGGGCTCAGCCCCCCTCCTTCAATTTCATTGCCATGACTCAGCCATAGCAAGCCCCCCCCCCGCCATTAAGCCCTACCGCCAACGCATGCATGGAGTCCTACACAGTTACAAAATCTACACTGACTGGCTCCTGCACCCTCCCTCCTCAACTCCCCTCACCCTGACACTTCTCACTCCACTCTCTTCCAGTTTGTGTACGGAGCTCCGTGCAGGCTGTAGCACGGTGCTATCAAAGAGAGCACAGAAATACACAGCAGAGTCTGCCAGCTGCACTTCCCCTATAGAGAACGTGAAAGACTTTGCAGCTCTGTCGATCTGAGAGGAAAACCGAGGTGGCAGAGAAGGACGTTTGTATTCTGAACCAGTATAATCTCTGCGGATAAGAAACATAGGAGGGTTCCCAGGCAGCTGCTGGTACCAGTACAAGTAATAGAAGCTGTAGCTGGTGCTGTATTGACAGTCCATCTTGACAGGCTGCCCTTCTTTAGCTGGTATGGACGTTTGCAATTGAGTGACGGAGTTTGAAGACACTGGATCTAGAAGGAAAACAAACCAGGCAAAATTACAAATGGAAATGAGAGCTGATTCACATTTTCACAATGTTTCTCTTTTAAAAATGAACATGTAATATTGTTTTTGGCTTCTAAAATTTTCACACTGAAAATAAGCGTCTAGTGTTTTCATAGTATCCAAAATAGTTTTTTTCTATTTGTTTTTAAAAACAATTTTTTTCTTTTCTCTCAAAATGTGGGCATTGGAAACTGGGGGCGGGGACCTTTCAGCATTTTGGAGGAACATTTGTAGACAGCTGAACATTTTGACTAAAATTAAAGCAATTTGCAAGAATACTGTTCATTTTAAAAAAACATTACAAGTTAAAAAAAATGTTTTCACTGAAGTTTTCCACCTGGGAATATTTGTCTTATTATATTGTTGTTATTTTTATTTTCTTTAAAAAAAAAAAAAAGAAGGAAAAAAAAAAAGATAAATTATAAGGTCTTTGAAAACTAAGGGAAAGATTACTAATTCTAAAAACAGTTTGATGAAAAAGTCTATGAAGTTCAAAAATTGATTAAAACAAATATTTCTTCAGTTAGTTTCTGAAAAGTGATACATTAAAATATTTTAACCTTAAAGTTTTGAAACTACAAATATGTATCAGGTATATATAACCTAAAAAAATTAATATATTAACAATTCTGAGAATCATTTGAGGAAAATTTTCAAATAGTTGAGAACAATTGGGTGAAAACTACACATTTCTATGAATTTGTAGCAGGAATTCACATGCACGAAAGCCATTAACAATTCAGATAATTTGTATTTTGTTTTGAAAACAGGGCCAATTTTACCAGCTCTAGCCAGTGAACATGCTGCACTTACTAATGAGAAGTAGGCAAATGAAAATCAACATCTTCTCTCCCCCGAGGTCCAACGCGAATTGGTGCATTTGGTGTGCCGTGTAAATGTGCTTATCGATTCTAAGCCACAAAAGCATTTCCCTTTGTAGAAGCACTCTCAATCATCGCTGAGAGAGATGGGTTGATAGTCGCAACCTCGTCTGATATGACATGGGAAAGTGTATCTCTCTCATACAATTGCCCCATTTTATGAATTTCTTCTGTTTGTACTGGGTACCTGTCTTAGGCCAGGGTTTTCCAAGGAGCCTATAATGTTAAGCCGTAGACAGCAAGAGAGATTCATGGGGCTGGGAGAGATCTCGAGGAACATAAAATCCAACTCCTTGCCATAAAGCAGGATTAACTAAATCTAAACCATTGCTGACAGAATCCTCTTAACTTCCAGTGAAGGGGATGCTGCAATCTCTCCTGACAATTAGTTCCATCTCCCACGTCTTCTTCAAATCAAATCAAATTTTATTCCAAATGCGTGACCAGAGCTCTTAGCATATACACATAAAACAAACAGTGAATGAATAATAAAAATTAAAAATATAAAACAATACATAAATTTTAAAAAATTAAACTCATACAACCAAAGGGAGACGAAATATACAGTAGCCTATTCCAGGCCCCACTCCTTAAGATATTTGGCTCTAATATTATGAGCATTTGCCAAAAATCTGGCAACAGAGAATGTTATATTAGGAGTGCTATCAGTCAATTAAAAAGATACAAAAACCCCTTGTGATCTGCCTGGTAAACATCTTAAAAGAGGACAAATTAATTGTTCTCTAATCTCAACATATAGTCCACAGAACAATAAAAAATTGGGCAACAGTTTCAACCTCACGTGGACCACAGGGACAGACTCTTAAGTGGAACGGTACACCCTTATATCGGCCTTCCAGAAGGGCCGAGGGAAGTACATTTAACCCTAGTTTTCTTACAATTAGGATGTCCTTCGTAACATTTTATCCAAATCTGGTTGTTTGTGTGTTTGTTTGTTTTTCAATTTAAGTCCATTCTGTTTTATCCTTAATTTAGTGACAATGGACAACAATTATCCTATCTTGTTTATGGCAGATTTTTAAATATTAGAAAATGGTTCCCCTTTCTCCCACCCTCACCCTTAATCTTCTTTTCTCTAGGCTAAACACACCCTCTATTTACATGTGTTTAAGATTCGGAAGCTGTATGAGCCCTTGACCTATACCTGAAATACGACACAGGTACTCACCTATCTGCTTTGGCTTTAAAATGGGGGGAAATGAATACTCACTATTTTTATAAGCCAGCTGATAGGAAGGGGTTTGGTTTGGCAGAGAACCTAGAACTCCTAGAACAGCTGGCCCAAGGCAGAGTGTCTGAGTCATACTAGAAGGGCTCTTTGGGTATTTTCAGACATGATGGTGCGGCATTCGCCCTGTCATGGAATCACCCAAGCGATTCCCCACCGGAATCCTGCCGTCCGGGCCAGCAGATGTGCCGGCCGATTCCGGTGGGGAATCTGGGGGGGCGGGGCGGGGCTGCGCGGCGCAACATACGGCCACACAGCCCCAGCCCCCATGCTCCCCCAGCTGCCCGCCCTCCGGGAGACGGGCAGGCGCCGTGGCCAATGCAGCCGCAGCGCCCGCCCACCCCCTGGGGAATTGACCAAGGCCCGGAATCAGCAGCACTACTGGGGGTGGGGGTGGGGGGAGTGCTCCCAGCGGGCTCCCTTGGCATGGCATACTGCCCAGCTCTTGGCTCCGCAGTGATCATGTGCAAAATGGCCACCACCCTTAACAAATAATGGCAACATCATTTGGGTCATGGATAGTGGCCATTTTATTTATTTATTTTATTTATGTATTTTATATTTCTATTCCGCCCTTCCCACAGTGGCTAAAGGTGGCTCACAATCATAAAAAACCATTAAAATCAACAAAAAATCAATAATACTGCACCCAATCCACCACTACACCCTTCCACCCAACCCCTCCCACCCTATTCCTAACTACCAAATGCCTAACAACCCACCAAGCAACCCCCATCTCCTACCCAACCCTAGGCCATCCTTCCCTATAATTAGCTCTACCCTCCCCCCAAAAAAATTCAATTCCCGCTGCCAAAATCCCAATGGAATGAAACGATTTTACATTGTCTCCAAAAGGCCACCAGACTTGAACACTGGTGGACCTCCTGGGGGAGGGAATTCCACAGCAATGGAGCGAGGGGCGAGAATGCAACCATTTTGCACATGCAAACAACACCCCTGGCGGAGCATGTACAAAGTGGTTGCTACCCTTAGTTAAGGGTGGTGGCCATTTTGCACATGGATACTATGAAGTAGGGAGCTTGCCAGCATGCCACAGCAAGAGAACGTGCCTCCCACCCCATCCCCATCACAGTAACAGCAGACCGTCAGACCTTCAATAAAGTCCTCTGAGGTTGGTACGTACATGTCAGTTCCCCGGGGAGGGGGGAGGTTGGACTCAGACTACAAATTCAGTGGTTTCCCATTGACTTCAAACAGAAATTTTCCCACTGACCTCAGTGAGGTCAGAATCCGTAATTAATCCATAAATTACAAATCTGAATCCATAACAGATCTGAATCTGTAATGTGAATGCCCATCCTAATAAGACTGTATTCTTTCCAGAATATTTGTTTAAATGGAAACAAATACACACAATTTGATGAACTGAGTACTTGTTCTGAATATTCATTTCTACTTTGATTTTTGTCTTGCTTCTCTCCCACCTTTGCCCTGGGATCATGCTTTGTTTGACTCTGCACCCGTTTCTGAGAAATTGGTCGTTCATGACACCCTACCTGTGTGTGTACAAAAGAGACTTCCTAGAATAAGCCAACCACATATGCATCACGCACTCCATTGGAGAAGACGGGTAGTCTATCACAGAACAAGGTGTTTCCTTGCTCTCTCCCACCCCTGTTGACTCCCTCCTCCCCTTCATCACTGACAGCTTTTGTTCTGATCAAGAGCAGGGCTGGGTCATTCTGCCAACCTGCAGCACAGTAGCACACTGCTGTGTCTGCTATCTCTGCCTTCGGGATCTTCAGAGTGAACCTGTTGTTGGAACTCTCTGCATTCCCCTCAAAGTGACCCCTAGAGCCAGCTCCATAACTGCCTCCTACATAAATCCATGTCAACGAGCCATCTTGTTCCCTTCTGTATAAGTACATCACAGAGTTGCTCATTGAGTCGCCATTCATGCCGCAACAGAATGTTGCTCCTTCATTTCCCTTTATACAAAAGGCCTGGAGTTCTTGCTCCAAAACCACAGCAGACCGTATTTCTCAAGGGAGAGGTTAAGAGAGCCAAAGAAGAATGGAACGAAATGGATTGACCCTTAGTGAAAAAGATACAGATAACAAAGAGTATTTATCTTTCCATTCCCCTATTAGTGTCTAACTGAGGCTGTCCTTTTTGCTGACATACAACCAAAATATATTTTATAAGGAACTCCCAGTAAATTCAGTGATGAGATGTCCACCTCAGACCAGCTCAGACCAATTCAACCCAATCGATCCCAGCTCAGGTCAATCCACTTCAGTTCACATTTATATTGATTATCGCCACATCCCAGAAGGAAACAGACACACTAATGGGCTTTAATGGCTGCACTCTTTATTGCCAGTTCAAATTCAGCTGTAGGAACTCTGCCCTCATACAAATCTGGGCTGAGTCCAAACCATAATAACATTGATAACCATAAGACTACCTGAGTCATCTCAGGAACCAAGTACTTCTGAATAAGCTAACGGCACCCCTCGCCTTCACCCAATAGCGTAAACTTCTGGGTGGGGGATGTGCTGCTGTCCCTAAATGGGGACCAAACACATAAGAAGAAGGTAAGGGACCAGAGGCCGGATTAGCCCTTGGGTGGATTGAAGACCCCACCTCCTGGGATGTATCACTTACACTGGCTGCACCTGGTCCTTGCACAGAGTTACCTTTCCCCATCTCTTAAGGAGATGTCTTCTTAACAAAAATAGATTCTTATAAGTGCTCAAGATAATACCTTGGTGTTATAAATGCTGGAGTTCTGTAACATGTGAATGCACTATTCCCCTTTTAGGCAGTGAGATCTCGCAGCCTTGTGAAACCGCTTTTACACATGGCACTTAAAAGCACCTCCAAAAGATACACAGGGAGGGAAACCTGTGCGTGCTGGTGTGTGTGTGTGTTAGACATTCCCCCGTGCTACCGGAAATGACGTGCCATCCAGTCTCTTCAGCAGCGCTGGCTGCAGATGTGGGACTTTCAAGAGGCGCATTCTGTAGACTTGACAATTGAGTTCTACAGAATGTGCCTCTTGGAAGTCCCGTGTCTGCAGCCACCGCCGCTGAAGAGAACGGGTGACACGTCACTTCCGGTAGCTCGGGGAGCATGTAAACGCCCCCCGCATGGCTTTTCTCTTGAATATGGGGCTCCAGAGGCACTTCTTAGGCTGCTTTTAAACGAGGGGCACTGAAGCGCCTCCTGAATGCCGCGTTAAAGCAAAGCCGCTGGAAGTGACTTCTCCCCGTTGCCGGCGGCAGCTGGCAAAATGGGGCTTTGGAGCGGCACGTTCTTAAAGCCTGAAAATTGAACTCTTAAGAAAGTGCCAATCCAAAGCCCCGTGTCTCCAGCCGCCGCCGCCGCCACCAGCAACGGGGAGAACGTCACTTCCGGCAGCTTTGCTTTAATGCGGGGTTCAGGAGGCGCTTCAGCGCCCCTCGTTTAAAAGCAGCATAAGTGCCTCGTGTAAAAGTAACCTAAGAGCCACATCTGGTGGGTCTTACAAGGCTGGCTGCGAGATCTCGCTGTGTAAAAGGGGAATAGTGCGTTCGCACATTGCAAACTCCAGCATTTATACCACCTGGTATTATCTCGAGCACTTATAAGAACCCATTTTTGCCATGTGTAAAAGCAGTTGAAGCAGCAAAAAGCAGTCCCTTTCCATCTCTGTAAGCCTCTAAAACACAAAGAAATCCATTCCAGATGCTGTCTTCTTAAAATGCAGGTTTCTGTGACATGTTCATTCCTCATTAAGAGCAGTAACGTAGGAAGACTGTGGTGGGCCAACGATCAACTCCCCGTTATACTCCCCAAGGGCAAGCGGGAATGATTTCTAACGATGGGAGGGTCGAGGGTGTGGCTTCTGCAGTCATGGTGGGGCTCAACTTTGAAGGCTGCAGACCCTGAGCTACCAACATCCACCTCTCAAGTGACAACGACCCCACCAAGAGTAAATTTCAAGACTGGCCAGGAGTGGGACCAGTCTCAAAACTTCCTTCTTGATGGGCCCCTTAGAAAGCAGTCTGAGCACTTCTAGGATATTTTCAGAGTGGGTGAGGGCAGAATGCTGTCTCTACTTCCAGTCCCTGCCCACTCTGAAAATTTCTTAGCAGTGCTCAAGCTGCTTGCTAAAACATCTGGGTCTCAGAGAGTCCAGGATCTGAGTTCAACTGAACCCCCTTGCTTCACAATAGCTTTACTGCTGCTGATTCAGAGGCTTCTGGAGATGGTGGTTGATCTCTTGATAACATGTTTCTGTACAGAGCTCCGTGCAGACTGTGGCACAGTGGTATCCAAGAGAGCACAGAAATACACAGCAGAGTCAGACAGATGCACTTTCCCTATAGAGAACGTGAAGGATTTTACATTTGTGTCGATATGTGAGGAAAACCGAGGTGGCAAAGAGCTGGCCTTGCGCTCTGTACCTCCAGAGTGTCTCCTGATAAGGAACATGAGTGACTTCCCAGGAAGCTGTTGGTACCAGTACAAGTAATAGGAGCTGTAGCTGGTGCTGTATTGACAATTCATCTTGACAGGCTGCCCTTCTTTAGCTGATACGGACGTTTGCAATTGAGTGACGGAGTCTGCAGTGACTGGATCTAGAAGGAAACAAGCCAGGCAAAGTCATAAACGAAAACGAGAGAGAGCATTAAAATTTCCATAATTTTGATTTTAAAATGAACACATGCTTTTTTTGCTTTAGAGTTTTCAAGCTGAAAATAAGCATCTCCTCTTTTTGTGGTATCCAAGATAATGACAAAAATGTGTTGTTGTTTTAAGTTTTAAAAACACTTTTCTATTTTTTTACCTTTGGTTACAGAAAACAAAGGGGAAAAATCTTCGAGCATTTGTAGGAACATTTGTCGACAGTTCAACATTTTGATGATAAAATAAAAAACAACCTGCAAGGGTACAAAGAGCAGTACAACATACAAAGGTTTTCACGATGAAGTTTTCTAAATAGAAATATCCATCAATTTTTTCTTTTCTTTTATTTTCTTTTTTTAAAGAAGAGGGTGGAATTCTTTTCCAGAGAAGGCATTTTTTTTTTTCTGTTTTCTAAAAGAAAACTTGGTCTCTGAATACCAAGAAATGATTACAAAGTATGACAAAAGTGTAATGAAAATATCCATGGAGTTGAAAGATTCAGTTTAAAAAATAAATAAAAATCTTGTAATTCTTTTGGTTAGCTCCTGAAAAGTAAGATCAGACATTCTGAGTGAAAATTTTGAGTGAAAACTACACATTTGTGCCTGGATTTCACAGCCATGAAAGCCGGGCGATGGGGGGGGACAATTAAAATTCTGAAAACACTTTGCTCTAAAGTTTCATAGAGCTGAAAAAAATGTTGGCAAAATCAGCATTTAAAAAAATAAATTTGTATTTTGTTTTGGAAATACCCAGCCACTTTGATCGAATCACAAGCCAACACATTCATTGTACACTTACTGATGAGAAGTAGGCAAGTGAAAACTAACATCTTCTGTCTTCTGACGTCAAAAAATGAATGTCACATTTGGTGTGAAGTTTAAATGTGCTTCTAGGTTCAAATCTTTTTCCGTTTCTGAAAGTCCTATGAATCATCATTAAGAGAGGCACCTATTGTCACGCCCATCTTGATGCATGCATGGCATGGAGGAGCTTATCTCTCTCACAATTGTGCAATTGTACGGTATGTGACTGTTTCTTCTGTTTATGTTGGGGTCCCTGTCTTGGGCTGGGGTTTTCCAAGGAGTCCATATTGTGAAACCAAAGTCAGCTGAATATAATCACGGGGCTGGAAAAGGCCATCATTAAGTCCAGCCTCTTCCCGTAAAGCAGGGTCTACTAAATCTAAATCTAGAGTTGAAATAAGTACCCATAAAAACAGGTTAACCCATCAGTTTTTCAGTACTCAACCTGACGCACTACCTTCAGACACTGCAGCTGGTGCAGAGTGCAGCGACACATTTCCTTACGGGGTCGGGCTGTAGGGAGCACATAACACCAGTGCTCCACTCTCTGACTGGCTGCCTTTAGTCTTCCAGGTCTGATTCAAGGTGTTACTTCTTACCTATAGAGCCCTTTATAACTTGGGCCCCACCTATCTGTGGAACTGCCTCACCCGCCCCGCCCCCCCGGGCCCTGGAGAGGCCTCTACGGTCAGCTGGGAACGCCCTTCTAGAGGACCCCTGCATTTGGTGGGGAGCGAAGTTGGATAGGGGGTTCTCTTTGGAAGCACCCCGATTATGGAATTCTCATTCGGCCGAGGTCCGTTTGTCCCTAAATCTTACCTCCTTCAGTCGCCAATGCAAATCCTGGCTGTTCCGACAGGCCTTTGGTGAGGGAGATGGGTAGTGGATGGGAGGGGTTGGGAGATGGTGATGGGTTTTCTCTCTGAGAAGCTGCTTATGGATAGATGTAGTGATATGCTGTTTTATATATTTGGTTTTATTATTATGATTTTATTGATATGTTTTTATGGTCATTTTGATCTTGTTTGTACGCTGCCCCGAGCTACCATGGGCAGGAGGGAGCGGGATATTAAATGTTGTTATAAATAAAATAAATAAATACTTGGTACCTGGTTAATGCCCAGAAGGTTACCTGATGTCTCAATTTTCAGACTTCTTGTCCCAGAATAGGAATACCAGCTTCCAGTATCGATTTTTTGAGTTTCTGTCTCGATGTTTCATGTTATCATCCAGATTTTCACTATTTCTCTGTACTCATTTACCAATAGGTAATCAGTAAATTGGTATCGACAATTCCCAATTATTCAGGTATTCACGGACCCGGTCTGTACTCGGCCCACCGGGTACCTGGCACAGTATTCGAAAATGCAGGTGTTGTTTGTGGGTAGTGAATCTAGTTCCCTTCTAAGTTCTAGTTAAACCATTTCTCACCGATTTTGTTCCAGACTCCTCTAAGCTTCAATGTAAAGAAGATTCTGCAATCTCCCTTGACTATTTGTTCAATCTCCCCGGTATTCTTACAATTTGGAAGTTCTTTGTCATATTATTTAATCCAAATGTGCTCATATTTTTTTTTCAATTAAGCCCATTCTATCTTATCCTTCTAAGTTCCTTCAGTGGCAATGGAGAACAATTATTACATCTTATTTATGGCAGCCTTTCACGTATTTGAAAACTGTTCCCCAGTCTTCCCCTTAGTCCTCTTTTCTGTAGCCCAAACACTCCCAGCACCTTCAAACTTTCCTAAAAAGACTTGTATTCCAGCCTTTTTAAACATCTTTCTTCTTCTTCGCTGGATCATCTCCAGTTTGCCCATGTCCACATACATCCTGAGAGCTGAACCGATTAGTGAACATATTTCCCACATGTAATACCAATTTTCAGGTAGTCCTGTGAGCATCCGACATATATCTATAATAGGAAATGGGGATTTGCCCACCCATTTTGGATTTTAAATGGCGGCAGGAGGGGGGGCAATGATGGGTGTTTTCAGATGTAACAGTGGCTGGCATTAGCGCTCTTTAGCATGCTTTACTCTGCTGGCCACCGTTACATTAGAAAACACTCACCAGATGTTTGCATGGGCTGGCTCCCAACCATGGTGGTGGCTAGCCTCCATCATGGTCAGGATTCTGATGCCTGACTAGGAGTAAACTGGACTTTCACATCTGAAAGCCTGCTTTACTCACTCTGGTCCGGCATGCCGCTGGTTCCAGGCACCATGGCAGCTGTCACTGGCTGCCATGGCTGACCATCAGGGAGGGGGCAGGCTCCTGGACACAGCATGGGAGTCGGGCGAAGGCACATCCATGTGTCTCCCTGTCCTCTCTGGCAGCTAGGCCCCATGTTACATTCGTTCCAGGCATGGCCAGATCCCAGGCATGGTGCCAGTTTCACTCCAGACTGGCTGAGTCCAGGGCAGCACTTTGATACCATCACAACTGAAAACACCCTATGTGTGTGAATAATACTCATTATTTTTTTAAGCCAGCTGACAGAAAAGGGTTTGGGAGGCAGAAGGTGTCAGAAAGTCTAAGATCTGCATAAGCTATGACCAATATGCAATGTCCATGCCCATGAACAAAGCAGATAGGAGCCAGTAGTAGTTTTCCTGATAGTGCTTTCGGAAGCTTGGATGTTCAAGTCTGCTGTAGGCAAAGAAATTGTATATAAACAGCAGAGAATCTACCCCAGTGTGAGCTTCAGACAGACTGCAGCCCTGGTTCTGCCCACATCAGTTTGTTTCACCTCTGGATTGGCTGGTCCATTTTAAAGCACCCCACCAGATGTGGAAGCAGAGCAGACTGAGCCCGCTCTGGGGCAAACTCTCCGGTGGCACTCCAGAACATCCCAGAGCACCGACAGCGGAGCAGACGGGCCAAACCCAGGTCAGAGGTCTGAAGCAGAGCTTCTGTCCATCTGGTGGATGGACCCATGTTGCAGCTCCACACCTGACTGGCTGATGGCCCTGTCAGCACTAAAAAGTTGCGGCCGCCAGCCTAGATCATCGGGTGATTGTCCGCAACTCTATGGTGTGTGGGGGGGAGGGGCACGCCGCATAGGTGGACTGTTGTCCAGGGAAACCATAGGGTCCATCTAGTTCAGACCCAGGGGGCCTGCAGGTGGGTGGACATGGGGAGCAACCCCCGGAGCAGCTCTGGGAGCAGGCAAACCTGCCTCCATCTGTTTACAGCCAAAAGAAATAATAAGATTGTATTCTAATCACAACATTTGTTTAAATAGAAACAAATATGCAAAATTTGATGAACTGAGTACTTGTCCTGAATATTCGTTTCAACTTTGATTTTTGCCTTCCTCCTCTCCCACCTTTGGCCTGAGATCATGCTTTGTTTGACTCTGCGCCTGTTTCTGAAAAATTGTCCGTTCATGACACCCTACCTGTGTGTGTACAAAAGAGACTTCCTAGAATAAGCCAACCACATATGCATCACACACTCCATTGAAGAAGATGGGTGTCACAGCACGATGTGTTTCCTTGCTCTCTCCCACCCCTGTTGACTCCCTCCTCCCCTTCATCATGTATAGTTTTTGTTCTACTTTATACCGGAGTTGGTGCACTGTGTCGCACTGCAGCGCAATAATACACTGCTGTGTCTCTCAGCTCTGCCTTCTGAATCTGCAAAGTGAACCTGTTGCTGGAACTCTCTTTTTCCCCCTCAAAGCGACCCGCAAAGCCAGGCCCATAACTGCCTGCTACATAGATCCATTTCAATGAGCCATCTTCTTCCTTTTGATACCAGTACATCCAATAATCTCCCATCTGTCCTCCATTCATACTACAGCTTAATGTCACTCCTTCATTTTCCTGGATATGAAAGGCCTGGAGGTCTTGCTCCAACACCACAGCAGACCATATTCCTAGGAGAAGTGGGAGAAAGAAGAAGGGGACAAAACTGACTGATCCTTAGTGGAAAAGATACGGATAAAAATATCACTGAGTTTTCCATTCTCCTATTAATGCATGACTGATGTGCAATCACAAGCACATTTTATTTAATTTTCAAAAAATACTTTTAATAAAAAATTGAGACATCCAAATCAGCCCAACTTAAATTAGACCACCCCAGCCCAGCCCCAGTTCAGTCCAGCTCATATTTACCTCCAGAGAAGATGCTGAGAAGCAGCAAAAAACAGCCGTTCCCCATCTCTACAACCCTCAAGAACCCAGAAACCCTTCCCAGTCATGACGGTTGTTAAAACACAGGTTTATGTGACATATTCATGCCCTTTCAGTGGCTTCCAGGGAAGCTAATTGATGGTAGTTAGACTTCTCAATAGCATGTGGTCTAGATTCTGGGTGGAGCTCCGTGCAGGCAGTAGCACGGTGGTATGTTTCTCAAAGAGAACAGAAATACACAGCAGAGTTAACTAGTTGCACTTCCCATATGGAAAAAGCAAAAGACTTGACATCCGTTTCGATCTCTGAGGTAAATCAATTTAGAACAGAAGGGGGCTTAGCTTTAGAACCAAAGTCAAATCTGTGGAGAAGGAACATAGTCAATGTTGCTGTAAGTGGTGCTGTACTGACAACTCATTTTGACAGAATACACCACTTTAGCTGACAGGACGTGTTTTCAAACGTGAAGGTGGCACGGTTTGACCTGCTTTAACGCAGTTAGTTAGTTAGTTAGGTAATGATGCTATCTGGTAACTAACCTGTCTGGTACCTGATGCAGTACCCAAAAAAGCAGGTATTACATGCTAAATTTAGTAACCATTTTGGCTCTAGTCCTGAGCCTCAGTCAGTAGAATTACATTGCCTCTCCTTGTCCAGACACCTAGGTCTACCTTTTCTATCTGTAGCTAGGTCCTCACCTGCTCCTCACCTTTCCTGTCCTTTCACCTTCTTCTTCTTCTTCTTCTTCTTCTTCTTCTTCTTCTTCTTCTTCTTCTTCTTCTTCTTCTTCTTCTTCTTTCTTTCTTTCTTTCTTTCTTTCTTCTTCTTCTTCTTCTTCCACAAGCAATGTACCTGGTGGTTCACAATAATTAATTATTGATAAGGTCCCTGTCCCAAGGGGTTTACAATCTAGGAGAGACAAAGGAGGGGAGATGAAGGGGGGGGGGGAGAGAGAAAGAAAAAGAGAGAGAGAGAGAGATTGGCAAGAGATGCATTGAAGGAGTAGTTAGAGAGGTAGGAGGAGAACCAGTCAAGGATGGAGTCATGAAAGCCAAGGGAGTAATTGAATCCAGCAAGAGTGAGTGGTCAACAGTACTGAAGGCAGCAGAGAGGTCAAGGACGACAAGAATGGAATAGTGGGGATTAAATTTAGCCATAAGAAGATCATTGGTGATCTTAGCAAGAGCAGTTTCAGTAGAGTGAAGGGGGAAAAAGCCAGATTGGAGGGGGTCAAGGAAGGAGTTGGCAGAGAAGAAGTCAAGGCAGCGGAAGTAGACAACACGTTCAAGAAGTTTGAAGCAAAAGGAAGGAGTGAGACAGGACGGTAGCTAGAAGGGTCAGAGGAGTCAAGAGTGGCCTTTTTCAGGATAGGAGAGATAGGGTGATTTGAGACATTACGTAACCACGGTGAATACCCACCTGTGGTCACCGTGTCCCGTACGTCTGTTTGCGGTGCACCAGATGTTGGCCACGGTCAATCCCCACATGGGGTTCGTTTGAACCACGCTTCCCGGGCTAGCCGGGGGAAGGTCCCGGGAAGCGTGGTCAGACGGACCCCGGGCCGTGGCCAAGGAAAAGTAACGTCTGGCCG
>QEPC01010493.1:620395-632122 GCA_003113815.1 Sphenodon punctatus
GAGAGGAAGAGATCATGTATGTAGGGGACTTTATTGGCAGAGGAGAGACAGTCCCAAAAGGAGCAGGAGAATTGATGTTGATCAGGGGGAAGGCAGGGAATGGGGATAAGATTGGGAGAAGGGGGGTGACGGGGCAGGCGAGAGATAGGGAGGGGGGAGGAGCAGGGGGGAAGGTAGCCAAGGGGGAGGAGGGAGTGTGAGGAGGTTGGAAAGAAGTGATGGGCTGGGGGGGAGGAAGGAGCAGGGGGGAAAGAAATAGGGGAAGGAAGGGGAGGAGGGGAAAAGGGGAGAAGGAGGGAGAGGGAGGTACCATTTAGGAAAAGAGCAGCTAGTTCTGCACATGTGAAAACAAGATGCCCTTTTCCAAAATTTCACTGATGGGGCCAGCACAATCTTGGAAAAGGGGCTGAGCATTGTACAGGGTGGACCTGACAGCCATGTTGCACACATGCAGTGCCTTTTTTAAAATAAATAAAATGGAGAATTTTGCATGATTCTCAAACCGTCAGAGAGATCTTTTTGTTGTTGTTGTTGTTGTTCTTTGCAAGAGCTTCTCTATTTTTGTTCTTTGCTAAAGCAAACAAAATAAATTAAAATGAAATGAATGAAATGAATGAAGACAAATGAAATCCTGAAACAGTGAAAATCGTAGCCGTGTGCGGAGGGCACAGCATTTGTTTTTATTTTAGATTTTGTTTTGTTTCCAAAACCCTGTTTGTTTTCTGTGGTGGGGTTGTGAAGGACCCTACCATTTTTATTTTTTTAATTTTTTTTATTTTATTAAAAATTAAAAAGAAATCACTGTACATGCACAAAATGTCCACCGGGGCCATTCTGAGCATGTGTGGCCATTTTGCGTAAGCGTAGTGGGTTTTAAATTTTTTATTATTTTAAATAAAATAAGCAAAAAACAAAGGTTGTTTGCTTCTTCATTTGCTTTCTGTATGTTATGAAAATGAATTGAGCTTCATTAGTTTTAGTAACTAATTAAAACGATACACATTGGGTGTGTTCGAAATGTGACTCTACCACGGGTGGCCACACTTACACTGGTGTGGCCATCCATGATGGTGCCATGTTTTGTTTCCACACGCCAGATGTTTGCTTTGGACGAGAACAAACATACCCTGGACCGTGGCAAGATTAACTCCAGGTTGTGCGCCAGACTCTCTGCCAGAACACATCCCGGAGTTAGCCCTGCCACGGTCTGGGGAAGCCATCCCCGGACAGGGGTAGAGCAGGCCGTCACTTCTGACAGTCTGCTCTACTTAACTCCAGTCGATCGGCGGAGCTTTTCAGGGTGAGCGCAGTGGCCTCATAGGCCGGCCCCACCCATCAGGGCAGGGACCGTGCTGTGCTGAACAGTGCGGGGGGCAGGACCATGCGAACAACATCCGCACGTCCCCCTGCACTCTCCCTGCCTTTCCCATCTCCGGCTGCCATCACGTTTTTTTGGTGGCAGGGTCAGATCCTGCCCCAAGTGAAGGGTTGCACCCCAGACAGGATCAGTGCTTGGCACCATCACGTATGAAAAATACCCATTGTCCATCCCTAAATAATTGGTGTTCTTGAGTCAGTGTTCTATGTTCTATCAGTAAAAACAATGTTCAATCAGTGTTCTAAAATTGGTGTTCTATTCTATTGGTATTCATTCCGTTCAGGTAATATTGTCCAGATTCAGTGTGTTTGCTCAGTTTTGAAGGTACTCATTAGCTCTTCTGGACTGATTACAGTCTTGCCTCACCTCAGTTTTTGTTCTATGATCCTGATAGACAACCTGATTTATTTGACTCTGGGTCTCTTTCTGAGGAACGGTGTGTTTGTGACTCCTTGTGTTTGCATGTATGTGTCAGAAAAACGGCAGATTTCTCAGAATAATCTAATAATACATATTCATTCCCCCCCCCCAACACACATCTAAAGATGGATGGTCTATCATCCCTGAAAGTACTTCTTTGTTCTCCCCATGCTCATCAGTTTTTGTTCTGCTCTGCCACACAGCTGTGGCACTGTGTCTATCAGCGGCACAAAAATACACCGCTCTGTCTCCCAGCTGTGCAGTTCGGATCTGGAGAGTGAATCTGTTGTTGGAACTATCCACGGTCCCTACAAAGCGACCCTGGAAGCCAGCCCCATACCGATCCACTTCTCGGTATATCCATGTCAATAAGCCATCTTCTTCCTTTAATCTGTACCAGTTCATCCAATAATTCTTCATTTCTCCTCCTTTCATACTGCAGTGGAAAGTCACTGCTTCATTTTCCTGTCTTTGGAAGTCTTGGAGGTCTTGTTCCAGCACCACAACAGACCATATTTCTTAGGAAAGAGAGTGCAAGAAAAAGGATAAAAAACACAATGGAACAAAACTGATGTCACTATCAATGAAAAAGATCAAGGTTTTAAAAAAATATTGCCCGTCCTCTCATCCACCTGTCTTGCCTGGCCAAGGTTGCCCTCTTTGGCCATGCGCATTCGACAATTATATTTTCTGAAACTCTTAATTAATTCAGTGGTGAGATGTTCATTTAACCCACCATAACCCAATCTACCCCAGTTCAATTCAGTTCAATTTAATGTCATGTACGAGCAAATGTAGCCTAGAGAATAAGGTCCTAGACCTGGAAGACCAGGATTTAAATCCTATGTTTGCCATGAACACCATGGATGGTCATTGGTAAGACACTCACTCTCACTCAGCCTTAGTTCCCTGTTTATAAAATAGAAATGTATGGTATCATTTTCTCTCATTATGTTTCCCTTCCTTGTCTACCCTAGATTGTAGGCGCCACAGGACAATGACATGTCTCAAAAACCATGAGTGTATGGTAGGTACCAAGCATATTATTGGTATCATGTTAATAAGAATGTTTACTTCCATAGAAGGTGCTGAGAAGCAGCAAAAAGCAGTCCTTTCCCATCTCTGCAAGCCTCAAGAAGCCCCCAAAAGCTCCTTTTCACTCACTCTTCTTAAAATGCAAGTTTCCATGACGTTTTTGTTCTCCACCAGAGGCTTCTGAGGAAGGGGATTGGTGGAAGTTTGATCTCTTGATAACCTGTGGTCTAGTTTCTGTACGGCGCGCCGTGCAGACTGTAGCACGGTGTTGTCCGAGAGAGCACAGAAATACACAGCAGAGTCTGCCAGCTGCACTTCCCCTATAGAGAATGTGAAAGACTTTGCGGCTGTGTCGATCTCTGAGGAAAACCGAGATGGCAGAGAAGGGGATTTGTATTCATCACCATCGTAATCTCTGAGGATAAGAAACATGGGAGGACTCCCAGGAAGCTGCTGGTAGCAGCCCAGGCTATAGTAGCTGTAGCTGGTGCTGTACTGACAATTCATCTTGACAGGCTGCCCTTCTTTGGCCAGGATGGATGTTTGCAATTGAATAACGGAGTTGGCAGTCACTGGATCTAGGAGGAAAACAAGTCAAACAGGGTCATAAATGTAAACAGCAAGGCTGATTATATCACAATGATATAATCTGGGTTTTTTGCTTCACCGTATTCAAGCTGAAAATAAGTGCCTTTTTTCATACGCTCAAAATGGGAGAGATTGATTTTTTAAAAATGAATTAACTGTTTTCTGACTTTTCAAAAAACAATTCTTGAAAAATTCAAATAAATTAAAAATGTGGAGACCATTTTAAGGAGCATGTGTTCAGAGGTGAAAAAAATTAGTTTCAATAAAAAGGTCCTGAAGTGTATGATTACTGACATATCCACTCGTTACTTTGCTTTTAACTTTTCATATTTTCACAAAGTGGGGGGGGAGGGGGAATCCAGAAATATTTGGGGTCCCCCCCCCTGTTTTTTATGAGAATTTGATCCTTGAAAGCTGAGGGGGGAAAACATTACAAATTATGAGGACATTTTGCTGAAAATGTTCATGGAACTGAGAAAAATTGGTTCCCCATTTTGTTTTTGTTTTTAAAAGGGGGGGGGACCCAGGTGTTTCCCTGAAAAATAAAATATTGTAAATTCCATTAACCTTTTTTTAAGTGGGAATTTTGGGTTGAAAGCCACACATTTCTGCGAGTTTCTTGGCTGGCCCCTCAAAGCCGAGAAAGAACTAAAAAATTCTGAGAACATTCAGACAGAAATGTTCATAGACTTGAAAAATGATGGTAGAATATTTTTTTTACCAATTTTAAAAAAAATCTATTTTGTTGTTTTATTTTGAAAACATCCAGCCACTTCTTCAAAGCTGCAAGTCAGTCATTTCACTGCACTTACTAATGAGAAGCAGGTAGGTGAAAACGAACATCTTTTCTCTCCAGTGGTCAAATACCAAATGGAGCATTTCGTGAATTGGTGTGCAGTTTAAACGTGCTGGTACTGGCTATGTCCACAAGATCATATCCTTTCATGGTAGTCCTGTGACTCACCACAGAGAGAGATTTTAACTGTCGCATCCTTCTTAATGCAACGGTGACACTGGAGAATGTGTGTCTCTTGTGCAACTGCTCCCTCGTGTGTTAAACCAACTATTTTTGTACCTGTCTTAGGCTGTCCCCCCACCCGACCCAACAGACCCTAAACTGTGATAGGGGTGTACAATTTGTTGTTATTTTTAAGTTATTTATTTTATTTATTGATTTAAAATTATACCCTGTCCTTCCCCAAAGGCTCAGCTGGTGACAACAAAAACACCAAGGGAAAAAAAAAATACAAACCAAAACAATAAAATGCCCTAAAAATCCATACCCTCACCTCCAAAACGACAACCGTGCAACCTTTACCCTCGCCTGATGAAAGCTCTGCCCAAAAGAAATGTTTTACACCATCTCCGGAATATACTCAAACTCGGGCTCTGATGGACCTCCGGGGGAAAGGAGTTCCATAGCACTGGGACAGCAACCGAGAACGCCTCTCTGTGGGCCCTTGTTGTACGGAAAAGATCAGCTGGTGGTACCCGCCAGAGGGAGCTCCTGGCTCACCGCAGGGGTCATAGTAGAGCATGGAAGGAGAAGCAGTCTTTCAGATACGTGGGTCCCAAGCCGTTTACAGCGTTAAAGGTCATTGCACAGAATGGTCCGGCAGCCATTTTGCCCATGCACCATCATTTTAATTTATTTTTAAAATAAATTAATAGATTTTAACATGAATCATGTTAAAAAAAAAACGGGTTTTTAAACGTAATATGAAAACAAATGTATTTTTTTTAAATGAAAACAAAAACGAATGGGGTCCCTTTGAACACCTGTAAACTGTGATGTCATAGAGAAACAGATACAGGTAGGGGTGTGCGATTCATCGTCATTTGATCTAATTACTAAAATGAACTAGGCCCTTTTTATTTGAGTAATTAGTATGTGAAAACGACATACGGGGTAACAACAATGAATAAAAACAAAGAAAATAAAGCATCCGTTGTCGTTATCAAAATAAAAATAATATTTTTTTATTTTATTTTTTTAAATAATCTGTGCTCATGTGCAAAATGGCCACTGGGCTGTTCTGCACACGTGCCCTTTCCCAAATGCTGCCAGTAGAATTGGCACCATTTTGTAAAAGGGCAGCCGCCTCTGTGCATGCACAGAATGACCCAGTGCATGCGCCGACTGGCTGCTCTTTTCCAAAGTGGCACCAACACCACCAATGTGATTTTGAGAAAGGGTGCGCATGTGCAGAATTGACCCAGTGGCCATTTTGCACATGTGCCTTCTGTGCATGTGCAAAATGGCAGCACCCATACTGTGCATGCATAGAAGTGGTGCAGCCATTTTACGAATGCACAAAATGGTCTGGAAGGAGTGCATACCTAAAGCAGATTGGCTCATTCGAACCAGCCCTACCTATCAGTAAACCGGTATGAGAAAACTACAAAAATTGGTTTGGTTACAAAAAAATCAGTACCAGATGTCAGTAAATCAGGACTTGGGTAACCCATCGAGCATTAATTGGGTACCGATTAGCAGTACCCAATGATGGTGGATCAAGTACTGCAACTTTAATGGGTATGTCTGTTTCTGTGGGTACTCATTTCAGCTTTATGCAGAAATAGGGATGAAGATGCAGTTTTTACTGAGTATTCCAGTATTTGACTCGGTTTTACCGAGTACCGAGTAACTGAGGAATTGGCCGAGTACTCAGTCTGGTACTCGGAAAATCCTTAATTGAGCAAAGTGGGGGAAGGTGGAATGGTCAGGGAAGGGGGCAGTGGGAATCGTGAAGAGGCAGGAATGGAAGCCGGGGGCATATACCCCCTTATAGGGGCTTTCCCTGCCCCTGTATAAGGGACTCATTACACAGAAAAATACTCAACTATTTTACTGAGTACTGAGTATTCAGTCGTGTTACTGAGGATCTAAAGAACATTCAGGCTCGATTCTCGGAAATTCAGAAATGTTCACAATTATTATTATTTGTTATTGTTCTGTTCAGTCCTACTCAGAAATGATCATCAACTGCGGTTTCAGCTCAGGCACTAATCTGACCCCTGTCCCTGATGCCTGTAGGGATGGACCACCCTGTTACAGACCCACATTCCAGCCCTTGACCCAATTCTTGACTGATGCTCTGAACCTGATTCTCACAGTGGTGGAGTGAATTCCCTGGACTGAGACTCCTGACTGAATTCTGATACTTGCGTTGGTTTTGGTCAGTGTCCTGATAGACAGCCTGCTTTGTTTGACTCAGTGGGGTCGATCCCAAGTCCCCCCCCCCACACACCCCGACATGCAGTTTACATGCGCGCTGTAGGCTCCAAGCTGGGGGGTTCACACGGCTTGCATGCACGTATGTGCCTGTACGCCACATGTGCTCCACACGGCAGTCTGCGGGGATTGGGATTGGTACCACAGTCTTTTTCTGAGCTATTTATGTGTCTGGGATGCCTTGTGTTTGCATATGTGTGGATAGCGAAAAGAGTCTTCATAACAAGCTAACCACATATGCATCTCACATTCCCCCCCCCCCAGTCACATTTAGAGATGGGTGGTCTTGCACACCTGGGCGTGCTTCTTTGCTCTCCTTCACTCTCACACACACACACCCCCATTTCCCATGCTCCTCCTGTACATCCTTGGTAGGTTTTGTTCTGCTCTGCTGCACAACTGGAGCACTGTGCCCTGCCATGCAGCGCAATAATAGACCGCTGTGTCTCCTAGTTCTGCCATCTGGATTTGGAGAGTGAATCTGTTGCTGGGACCAGCCACTCTTGCCACAAAGCGACCCTGGAATCCAGGCCCATAATTGCCTTCTTCTCGGTATATCCATGTCAAAGAAGCATCTTCTTTCTTTCGGTACCAAAACATATCATAGCTGCTCATACGTCCTTCCTTCATATTACAGCGGAACGTCACTCCTTTATTTTCCTGGATTAGAAAAGTCTGAATGTCTTGTTCCAACACCACAGCAGACCACATTCCTGGAGAGAGGATAAATACAATTAAATTAAATTAATTTACCATCCGTGAAAAAGATGTAGGTAAAAAATTAGCATCCACCTCACCACCCCCATAGCTGTATCTGGTCACAGCTGATGTCTTTGGTCATGTACACCCAAAAGTTTTATTTTAGTGTATCTTATTTTATTATAGGAAACCCCCAATTAATTCAGTGGTGAGATTTCTAATCAATCCTGCACATCCAGATTCACCCCCGCCCAACCAATTCAGTTTAGTTAAATGTCATATTTACTTCTGCAGAAGGTGTTGAGAAGTAGCAAAAGGAAGACTCTTTCCATGTCTTCAAGCGCCCCACAAACAATCCTTTCCATTCGCCCCTTCTTAAACTTCAGGTTTCTCTCCTGTGTTTGTTGTTCCCCTTTCAGAGGCTGCTGGAGAAGGTGATTGACAGCAGTTTGATCTCATGATAACTTGTGGTTTTGAAACATGACACGCGGGAGTGCAATCAGCCGTTGACTTCCTTGAGCGATGATAAAATCCTGCTGCATTTCTCCACTCATACCACAGCTGACACATTAACGATCGTTTCATTTTCCATCAACTAAGCTTTCAAACTCAAGGTGGAGCTTTGAAGCATGCATAGAGAATCCAAAATTATGCCGTAAAATGCTGGTCATGAGGGCTTGGTCTTGCAAGGCACCTGCCAATCCAGAAGCAAATGGAATTTTTAAAGGAACCTAGCAATAAAAGGTGTAGAGTTGAAAACGTATAATTAGGGCTAAAATTAATATTCTGAATGAATACCATATTTATTGAATTCAGTATATCCTTTTCCATTTTAATTTAGTAAATAGGAAGAGGTATTTATTTCCTGCATTGTTTATGGAACTCAGCATTTGTTTCATTAATTTCGCTTTGGCTAATTCATTTTTCTTTGCTTAGTTCAGGGTGCTGAACTGCCTTAAAGAGGCAGTGGTGTGGCCTCTGCTCAAGAAACCATCGCTTGACATTGACTCCCTTGCCAGTTATCGGCAAGTCTCTAGGCTATTGACTAGGTGGTGGTCGAGCAGTTGCAGGAGCATCCGGATTGTGTTGGTTTTCTTGATCCCTCGCAGTCAGGATTTTGCCCAGGTTAATGCACCGAGACTGCGCTTGTGGCATTGGTCCACGATCTATGCCAGGAATTAGATCTGGGTCGTTCGGCCCTTCTGATTCTATTAGATCTATCAACTGCTTTTGATACCACTGATCATGAGATCATATGCTTGCAGGACTGGGCAGGGGTGGGAGGTACAGTTCTTGACAGGTTCTGGTCCTTCCTCTCCAGAAGAACTCAGCGAGTGGTGCTCAGGGGTCATTTTTCATCATACCAAGACCTCTCACGTGGAGTCCCCCAGGGTTCTGTTTTGTCCCCTCTCCTGTTCAACGTGTAAATGCAGCCACTCGGCGAGGTGGTCAGGAGGTTTGGTGTGCAGTGTCATCAATATGCTGATGACACCCATCAATATGATGATGTCATCAATATGTCATCAATATGCTGATGACACCCAGCTTTACCTCACTTTTCATCAGACCCAGGCCCAGTCTGGGTGCTTACTTGGTGTCTGGCAGCTGTGGGGGGATTGAATAAGGGTGAATCGACTAAAGCTGAATCCCGAAAAGATGGCAGTGATGCCGGAAGATAAGGTGGCGGGAGTGACGGACCCCATCATTGATGGGGTCTGCCTTCCACTGGTTCCCCAGGTACGGAGTCTGAGGGTACTCCTTGACTCTCAGCTCCACTTGGATGCTCAGGTGCCTTTTGCCAATTACATCTACTGCATTGGCTTCGGCTGGATGTCTCGGACTCTAATCTGGCCACTGTCATCCATGCTTTCATCACATCTAGGCTTCACTGCTGTAACGCACTCTACATGAGGCTACCCATGGTGACGGTTTGGAGACTGCAGCTGGTGCAGAACGCAGCCTCAGCGGTCTGTCTCCTGGTGCGACTGGGCTTCTGGGAACATATTACACCAGTTCTTCGGACTCTGCACTGACTGCCCGTAGTCTTCTGGTCCCATTTCAAGGTGTTGGTGCTTGCCTATAAAGTCCTAAATGACCTTGGTCCGACCTATTTGTGCGACTGCATCACCCCCCAGGTCCTGGATTGGCCCCTGTGGTCAACAAGGGGTGCTCTCCTTGAGGTCCCCTGAGTCTGCCGGGGGGGCACGATGGGGAGGGCCTTCTTGGTGGCCATTCCATGGCTGTGGAACTCCCTGCTGAGGCTCATTTGGCCCTGGATCTCCCCTCGTTTCGACGCTGTTGTAAGACGTGGCTGTTCTACCTGGTTTTCAATGGGACGGATGGATAGCTTGGGGGGAATGGGTTCGGATGATGGGCGGTTAGGGATATTTTAAAATTCCTCTCTGTTGTGTTTGTTTTAAAGTTGTTTTTATTGTTATTATTGTTGTTATTATTGAAAGCTGCCCAGAGCTGCCTGTGGCAGAATGGGCCGGATAGAAATTTTAAAAAATAACATAAATACATTATTTTGCATTGTTATTTCTGTATGGAGCACCATGGTGTCATAATGTTTCAGAACTATGTGGTTAGAGCCAGTGGGGTGTAATGGATAAGATGATGGACTGGGAGACCAGGGTTCAAATCTCACCCTAGCCAATGAACTCACTGTGTGGCTTTGGGCATGTCACAACCTCTCAGCCTCAGTTCCCCATTTGTAAAATGGGAATATCTGTGTTTGCCTTTCCCTGTGTGTTCCCTTCATCCTTAGATTGTAAACCCACTGGGCAGGACCCTGTCTCTGAAAATCTTTGACTGTAAATCGCTACATGGGCCAAATAGCGCTAGAGAAATTATAAATAGTAGTAGTAGATTCCATCAAAAAGTGGGGAATGACACCCTTTTCCCCTTCCCCTGGTGGTGGTGTTGCCCCACCCCCTTTGCGTTTTGTCTCAGAGGGATGGGGCAACTCTTCCTGGGTGCCTAGAAACTCCTAGGAAGGTAACAAGAGGTGAGCGATCTCTCCTTAATTGTCCTATGGCTTCCCATGAAGTTTGTGGTTCGGGCCACTGTTGAAGAAAGGATAAAGAACTGACCCAATATGGTGACTCTTACGTAGAGGCCTGGGACTTGTTTGACCTTAATAGGCATAGGATTGGTCTAGAGTTGAAAGAAGCACCCACAAAAACAGGTATATTTGTCAAAATTGCAGTACTCAACCCATCCCAGTAACATTGAGTACTAAATGATACCTAAGAATGCCTCAATGGGCTCCGTGATGTACTGATTTACCATTTTTTCCCTCCCAATTTTCATATTTCCGGTACCAATTTTTCAATTTTTATCAATCAGTATAGATCATGAACTTGGTAACGGTAATACTGGGTATTTAGGGGTAATCAGCTGCCTGACTTGGTACTCGGGTACCAATCGGGCACCCAACAGACTTCCTGGAAATGTCGGGTATTATCCCTGGGTAGCAAATGTGCTACCCATTTCAGTTCTCGATCGGTATGCTGGCTCTCCTAGCCCCTTGGCCTTCATCTGGGTCAAGTAACCCACCTGTGGGAGCCAGTGCCCTTTCTTGAGCACCGTAATGTCACAGCGGTCCATGGGTGTGTGTGTGTGACCTCATCAGATAGGGCCAAGGAAGTGTTTTCACCCTGTCCTTTTTTGACATGGCCTACTCCCTTTAAAGAGTGCCATGATGTCCCAGTACTCTCTCTGCAAGCCAGAGTGAACTAGGTGATAGAGGTGCTGAAGGAGTGTTCTCAGTATGGGAGGTTGGGAGAAAAAGAGTCAAGTCTCGGTTGTATCATCTATGCCATGGATCCAACCCATACTCTCGAGTGTAGGCCCTCATCTTTCCCCGCTTCCCCCGAGCTCACTCTTTCAGTCCTTGGGGGTAGGAACTGGATCCAAGGGCCAGATCCAGGAATTGGGAAGAAGGCCAATAAAAATCAGGCATGGGCTTGATTTGACCCCAAAACCAGAGGCTCCTCCTCCCTGATTTTAGACACTTGATTCCCTAGGCATTCAAATCTCTTGAGCCCATGTGAAAAATTCAGCCTCAGCATCCAACTAGAAAATGATATACACACATTGATTGAGATGGTTGAGAGGGACACATCTTTGTGTGAAAACAAACAAGCTGGGGGCGACCCAGGGAAGGGACACTGCAGCTGCTCAAGGCTATTCAAATGAGCAGCCAACTCCCCTCCAGGGAATCTGGGCAGGGGGGCTGCTGTCACAAATCCCTGCACACCATGGGTTGGCCAAGGAGCTGTCCACACAGGAAAGAACTCCTGGACCCCTGCTGCCAAGCAGGATCGGGCCTCTGGGTGGAGCTGCTGACAAACAGCTGGTTGGGGGGGGG
>QEPC01010493.1:638463-712939 GCA_003113815.1 Sphenodon punctatus
GCCCCCCCCCCCCAAACTCTCTACCAGTGGGTATTTTCAGACATTACGAGATCACGGTGAACCACGGTGAATACCCACATAGTGATCATGGTCCCATAATGTCTGTTGGGGGGAAACGGAAGCTCCCCCCCAGATGTTCACCCCCCATGAATCACGGGGGGGGGAATCACATTCAACATGCAAATGGAGGTCCTGGCCGGACCATCTCCGTTTGTGTGTTGAATGTGATTCCCCCCCGTGATCAAGGGAACCATATCGTCTGTCCTCTGACCATGGCTCAGAATCAGCGGCGAGATTCCGGGCTGTGGCATTGGCCGCGGCGTCCACCCATCTCCTGGAGGGTGGGCAGCCGGGGGAGCATGGGGGAGGCAGGGCTGTGTGGCCGCACGTTGCACCGCGCGGCCCCGCCCCCTCCCCCGATTCCCCGCCTGGATCAGCCGGCACGTCTGTTTGATTACCGTTTTGATCACGGCGGGGGATCAATGAGTGATTCCGTGACGGGGCCAATAACGGCTCCGTCACATCTTAAAATACCCAGTGTCCATGCTTGAATAGAATAGGATCGTAGAGTTGGAAGGGGCTTCAAGGGCCGTCTAATTGAACCCCCTGCTTTACTTTGATAGACATCTGCATCTACAACATTTCCAACTGACCAGCCTCTTTTTGTAAACATCCCATCATGATGGAGAGTTTGCAACCTCCCTTGACAACTTGTTCCATTGCCAAAGAGGTCTTACTCTCAGGAGTTTCCCCCTCGTATTTACCCTAAATTGACCTTGTTGTAATCTGAGCCCACTACTTCTACTCTTGACCTCTGTGGCAACAGAGAACAATTTCATTGTAGCCGCCTTTGAGATATTTTAAGACTACTATCATTTGTCATTATTTATTTTTCTCCCTTCCCTTACAGCTTAGGGTGGTTTTCAACATACAGAAAATACATCAAAACATATAAAAATCCCCTTATGAACCCTACCCCAACTCCCTAAAGTGGTGGAAGCTGGTGGGATAAGAAGACCCCTTTAGGTGCCTGTGCCCCACCTCTGGTGAGCTTGCTGGTGATCCCCCCCAAACACACCACCCCTCTGCTTCCCCTCCACCTACCCAATTCCCCCTAGATCTATTCTTGCCTGCCAAACATCTGGCCAGGCAAAAAGGTCTTTCATTGTATCTCCTCCTTAAGCTAAGCATACTCAGTTCCATCAACCTTTCCACATAGAACAAGCTTTCCAAACCTTTAATCCTCTAAATGAAACAAGAATATTATCCAGAGTTGTCCATCCCTATCATTTTAATATAAACCATCTATTTTAATTTGTCTATTAAAATTCAATAGAAACCTTTTAATGGGTCACTCTCAGTTGCCACAGGGTGTAACTTTTTCAGATGGTCACAGGGAGCAAGTGTCTACATTCTATAATGGGTTAAGTGGCTAATGAATGAAATAAGGGGCTAATGAGCCAGTTGAGCTAGGGTGATTGCTTCCAACTGGGCATGGAAGGATGCTCTAGGCAAAGAGGTCTACGTCTGGGCTTTTGTATAGAGGGGATGGAGCCATGCTTGGTAGGGGAGAACAAAATAGGTTTCACACCCCTTCCTGACGTTACTACACATTTTGAGAGCATCAAGACGTCATGCTCAGCAGGGAGACGGGGTCACGCTAAAAAAAAAGGGTAAGGCAAAGGAAAAGTCACATCTCTTTTGGATGTAATCCCGTCCTTTATGGAATGCCATGTGTCATGGCTTTCCCTAGAGTTGGGCCATGTCAGAAAGTGGGGGAGGAAGTCCCAATTATTACCCTTCCCAGGGTGATTTCAGAAGTGACGCGTTCCAATTCACCACAGTGAATCACACCCCAGTGTGAACTAAGGGTGGGATTCACTGTTGTGGTGACACGTGCAGCCCCAACAGAAGTGACAGGATCGTGACCACCGCCCGGGGGCAATTGTAGAGAACATGGGCCGGGGGAACACAACAGACATGCAGTGGAGATGTGGACCATGGTTCGAGCTCCAGAATGCATCGCGACTGGGGTCAAATCCTTCCCCCACGGCTGCAGGTTTCCGTTCAGAAGTTACTTTTCATTCACCCCTGCCGTGGTGAGCATTCACCACACTTCTGGACCTCCTCCCGCCCTGACCTCACGAAGCATGGTTAGCTTCACCCCAGGCCGCATTTGAATGTGGTGAACATCCGGATGCAGGCCAACAGACATGCATGGCTCTTTCACCACTGCCTGCATTTGACTGTGGTTGACTGTGGTAGACATTCACCACGTCACCCCCCATCCGGCTGCCCCCAGAAGCCCAGTTTCTCCCAGTTACCAGGGATGCTCTTGGCTGACCTGGAGAAATTCAGGCTTCCCTCAGCGTTCAGAGATTCTTGGTCAAAACCGGGAGTCGCCAGGCAAAATCCAGGAAGGTGGCATCTCTATAACCAGCTCTAAAAAGCTAGTCAGTAGCAGAGCAAGAAACACGTCCAGGGAATAGAGGGTCCAGAACCAGGGGTGCTTGAATCAAGGGATACAAGTTGGCTATGGCAAATTGAAGGGGGGGAGACATCTGGATGCCTAAACCCAAGGCCTTAATCCATGTGGGATTTCCCCGGAGTTCGGTAACATTCTGGCAAACCCTTAAATCAACTTAATTAAGCCTTAACTCAACTTAACTCAGATACCATCCACACAAACTGTGCTTTCAACCAACAGTATTCAGGAGGAGGAAGAGGAGTATGCCCTCTTGAAAAATCAGATGGACTTCGATTTTTAACTCAATTTATTATTGATTATTATTGATTATTTATTATAAAATTTTCTTATCCTGCACCCTCCTGCCAAGGCAGCTCGGGGTGACATATAATATAAAAGCATAAAATACACATAAGTTAAAAATGAACAACAATAAAACCATCAGTTTTAAAACCAATAAAACCAGTCCTAAACCTATCCCATCTCTCCCCCTCCCCATCTCTCTCACCAAACTCCTGGCGGAACAGCCACATTTTACACTGACGCCTGAAGGAGGGAACGCCCTGGACCAAATGACCCTCTGCCGGGAGGGAGTTCCACAACTGAGGCATGGCGACCAAAAGTGCCCTGTCCAATGTCCCAAATATGGGGGACCTCCAAAATGGCATCCCCGGTCGACTGCAATGGCCGTTCCAGAACCTGGGGAGTGTGGCGGTTTAATTGTTCATCATGTGACATTCCCTGTGTGAGGGAGATGGAGAGTCCAGTCTCAGCATCTCTCTCAGCAGCTGGAGCTAGCGAGATGCCTCTGTTGCTGAACAGTGCTGGGGGAGTGCTTCTCCCCCCTGCAAGCCAAAGCTGAACTGGAGGTTCCCCCTCCTGTTTCATTCCCTACCAAGCTACTCAGCCCAACCTACTTCTTTCCTGCTGCCCCAGAGAGGTGATGGGACAGAGGCCACCCCAACCTCCACCCCTCTTCCCTGGACGCCACTGCTAAGCCGGCAGCGTCCCCCTTTCACTTCTTCTTTGCTGACCCAGCTGATGGTTTCGCTCCCCCTGCTCCCCCTTCTATTTGTAGGGGCAAAAGCATGGGCAGGGTTGGGCAGGGATGTACAGTAGGAACCCCAGGCAGGAGACTTGGAGAGATGACTCTTGATGCTCCTCCACATGAACTGCCTGAGGTAAGGCAACAGGTGCTTTGCAAAGCGATTTGCTGCTGTGCAGGAGACTATCTGAAAATTTGGGGCCGGGACACACTTTTTACTCTAATCGTGGTAACCTTCCCTCAAAGTATCACGGGTTAAGGGAGGAGAGTGACAGAACGTGAGAAGTTACTTCCGTTTAATTAAACTGAATTATTTATTTTTTTACTTCAGTTTAGCCATTCGTGTGAACACTTCAGAAGTGGAGTAATTACTTCAGTTTAATAAACCAGGTTAATAACTTCCTTTTAACCCTGTTCATCCAAATGTGGCCTTTGATGGTAATGGGGGTGGGGTGCTAGTGAGTCACTGGGTTTGGCGCCAAACGAGGCTCACTCAAAATCAGAAGGAGGGAGTCAAAGGGTGTTTTTAAACAAGCATCTTTCCACCCATTACCCACCCGTTATGCATGTTGTAGGGCCACATGGGTGCGTTATGGAGCCCTACAACATGCATGATGGGTGGGTGATGGGTAGGTAATGGGTGGGGAGGCACTTCTCTAAAACCACTCAAAGAGATGCTCACTCATGATTGAGGTGGTCTGACTTGAGCTGCAATGAGTAGCAAATTTGGTACCTGCGGGTAATACCCAAACTTTGGGGCACAGAAATGACGGGATGGGTACCCAGCTCCTTGAAATGATGGGTATTAATGTACCAAGTTTCAGATTTACTGACTTTCTGTTCTACCATTTATAGTTTTACTGACCATTTTCGACAACATATATCAGTTAACGTTGTACATTTTTTTTCACTGTTGCATATGTTATTATTTTAGTGTCTTTCCGACATGGAACACTCAATAAGTAAACGGAAACAGGATTAACCAGTGAACAAGAAATAGTCTAGAATCAACTGGTGAGTAGAAACAGAATGGCAACTTGGTAATCAGTAAAATGGATCAAACCAAAATAACGGTACATCCAAAACAGACAACCAGTAAATTGGTAATGGTAATTTGATAACAATAATTTAATAAGTTCGTCAACTACTCAGGTGCTCAATGGCTACTCTTTAGTACCAGATGCAACCAAAATGATTCTGGTAGTGCAATTTTGATGTTTGGGGGGGTACCATTCCAGCTCTGGTTGGAACTCAAAAGAAGGGGGGCACCTTGCTTTGGGGATATGTAGAGGAGCTGGTGGAGAGAGTATTTTGTCTGTTGATTGGTGGCTTGGAACTTTGTAATAAAAAGCAAACTACTGCATAGTGACTTGATTGTCTACAATCCTGTGCCCAAATTAGGGTTAAAACCTTCCCTTAGTGGTGTTAACGGAGGACCATTCCAGAAGGGGGTGAGGCAAAGCAACTCTCTGGCCTTTTCTTGAAGTGGGCATTCTCCCTTCTGAGTGTTGTGTTGTGACAACATTCCACAGTGGCATGGCCTTGCCACAAATAGTGCAAGAGAGTCCCTTCACCCCACTCCTTTCAGGTGTGGCTCCACTGCCTCCTGGAGCATTGATTTCTCTTTGTTATAACCTGGAAAAACTGGAGCTTCACCCAGAAATTCAGGGTCGAACCTGGAGGGGTAATAATCCTAACTCTAGCATGGGTGTTAACAAATATGATGGTGATGCTCTTAGGCCCGCTTGAAACTTCTTTGGCCCATGGGCCACCGTCACATTTGTTGGGGGCGATCCAGATATTTGTCCCAGAGTTTCCCTGAGATGTCCGAGGTCACAGTCTGGGCTAGTCGCAAACACACCCAGGGAATGGCCTGCTCGACTGGGCTGAAGTATGCTATTATGTCTGGTAGCCCTCTCTTCCCGGCCTGGAGTGGCTACCATGATGGGCAGCCATCACTGGCCACCATGGCCACCCATCATGGGAGAGAGTGGGCCTCTTGGCACAACACAGGGTGGGGCCAGCAAGCTGCACATTTGTGCGCACCCCCCTACCCTCAGATCTGGCTGCATGAACACTCCGCTGTCACATATGTACTTGTGACATATGGGACATGGGGCTGGCTCAGTGATGGGGTCACTGGCTTGGGAAGTGGGATTGAGGCATGGTTCATGGGGTGGTTTCTGGTTTTAGGGGTGATTTCTGGTTCAGAGGGGAGTCACTGGCTTGTGGAAAATAGGGTCCCTAGATGGGAATGGGCGTGGTTCATGGGGGTCACTGACTTGCAGGAGGGATCACTGACTTGGGGAGGGGGAGGAATGAAGATGTCAAGGGCTCACAATTTCTACCCGGCTGGGTTGGGCTCCGGGGGCTGGACCTGGCTTCAGGGCTGGAGGCTACAGTTCTGAGACCGCCGCCCCTGCAGGTGGGGAGGACTCACTACGGGCTCCTCAAGCAGGCATCTACACTAAGAGTCAGAGCATCCCAGCTCCAAGCTGGATAATACCATGCTACAGTTTGGGAATCCAATTTGAGATCTCAGATATTACGTTTTTCAGGAAATGTTGGGTTCACTCAAAACCTGAATACACAGACCTAGTATTCATGTTTCAAATATGGAACCTCAAAAGGGTTTTTTGTTGTTTTGTTTTGTTTTTTGGTTGCATTTATTTGTACTTTGTCGTGAAACCTGAATGCACAGACCTAGTTATATAGGAATATAGGCAGTGCCATTCTGGGACAGACTAACGGTCCATCCAGGCCAGCCTTCTGTTTCCAACATTCAACACCTTACAATCTTCAATGAACAAGGGTGGGAAGACAAGGAGGAGGGTAACGTAGGGTAAAAGAGGGATACAAACAATAACGTCAGCAGAGAAGTTGCAGGTATATGTGCATAGCTTAGTTACAAGTGGAGGTATTGGATCCTGAAGGATAAGACAATATAAAGAGAATCATCAGTGAGAAGCAATCCTTGCTAACTGCAGATGTGAATGAGAGCCAGTGGGGTGTAGTGGATAAGGTACTGGACTTGGACTTTGGAAGCCAGAGTTCAAATGCTGCCCGAGCTATGAACTCACTGTTTGGCCTTGGGGCAAGTCACAACCTCTCAGATGCCTTTCCCCATCTGTAAAATGGGAATGTGCGTCTGTCTGTTTGTCCCTGTGCTCCCTCACCCTTGTCTGTCTTAGACTGTAAGCCAACTGGGCAGGGAGACTGTGGCCGCTTTTATATGAGGTGCTGAAGCGCCTCCTGAGTCCTGCGTTGAAAGAAAAGCCGGTGCGGGGAGTGTTTCCATGCTCCCCGCACTGCCGGAAGTGACGTGCTCCACGTTATCGGCAGCGGCGCTGATATCATGTTTCCTCCTCATGGAAGCCCGTTTGTTGTGCCTGAGGCCACTTTCAGACCTTCTCCCCCTGCGCATATTCTGGCTACAGGGCTTTGAAAGGAACATATCCCCTGCATTTCCCACTATAATTACTCCTATGTGTCCCCTTAATCTTCGCTAGGCTAAACATACCCAGTTCCTTCAAGCTTTCTTTAAAAGTCTTGGTTTCAAGACCCTTTATCACTTTTTCTACCCCTATCTGAACCCACTCCAATATGTCAATGTCCTCCTTAATATCTGGATATACAATGAGGTGCCCCAAATTGTTCACAGTACTCCAGGTGAGCTGTCTTCAATGCAGAACAGTGCAGTGTTATTGCTTTCCAAGCTTCTGCTAATGCAGCCCTATAAACCTCAGTTGAGTTCTTGTTCGCCACCCTGCACCACATGAACCACTGTGCTCTGTAGGGCGCAGTAATACACAGCGGCATCTGAAAACTGGAGTTGCCTGATGGTTAGCACACTGGAGCTGTTGGGACGACTGACATAGACAGTGTAGCGACCAGCACTCTTCTCATCCCTATAAGAATGGATCAGGTAAACTAGTGCCTCGCTGGGCCTTTGGTAATACCAGTAAAGTGAGTCGTAATTCCCATCTTGGATATCATGCTTGCAGTGGATTTGTGCATCTGCCAATATGGTCTCTCTCTTGTCAGCGGACTGGGTTACAGCAGAGAGGCAAAAACCACCTGGGTGTAGAGTAAGAAGAAAGTTAAATATAATAACGGGTAGTGAAAGAGCGGAAAATATAAGCCCTGAATTTGGAAGACAAGGTTGATCTAAACCTTGTATTGAACCAACTTCTATTGGTGAGAGTATGCAAATTTTGGGCCACACAAGACCCTTCCCTCAGACATGTGCACAGCCAGGATTATATTATAGACCGAGGAAACGCAGGACAGGGATTTATAAGAAGCCCGTGAATTGGGAAAGATTGACGTAATTGATTTAGTGATCTATGAAGAAAAGGCTGAAGATAGAATCTATGAGTCCAGTATGTCCAACCTAGAGAAAAGAAGGGTGAGACATGATAGCAGTTTTCAAATATATTAAGGAATGTCACACACAAAAAAAGGAAAGTGCAGAACAGTTGTTCTCCATAGCCACAGAAATGGACTTTAGTTGCAGCAAGCTATTCAGTGGATAAATAGTAGGAAAAGATTCCTAACTAGAAAAGAATTTTAGCAATGGAATAGGTTGCCTAATGCCTAGCGAGGTTGGGGAATATTTTTTGATGGATGCTTTTAGGAATTGACAGGACAGGCACCTGTCTGTGTTGCTTTGTATGGGGCATTCTACATCTGGAAGAGAGGCGGGTGCAGTGGCCAATCCAGCCGTTGCACCCAATCCCGCAGCATGGTCCGGGCCACAATCCAGGACAGCAGAAGGTAACAGACGTTACCTTCTGCTGATCCTGGAGTGTGGTTGTGCTAACCACGATTCTGGAGAGGAGGCCGGCCTCTCCTCCGGAACCATGGTTAATCTGATTCCCACCGGAGGTTCATGGGGGTGAACATCTGGCGGGAACCCCTTTAGATGTTATGGGCCCTCCGCCACCACAGGGGATTGACTCTGGTAACATCTGAAATCACTCATAGATGCATGTCCAGCTGGTGGGATGTTAGAAACCATCCAGGGATGACCCAGCTTGGTCTTCCCTTCTCTACCGTAAACATCACCAATTTCTTCAGCCATTCCTTATATGACTTGCATTCTATCATCTCTCATCTGAATCCCTTCCAATTTGCCAAACATCCTTCTTGAAGTCCAGTACCCCACACTGGACATAATACTCCCCGCAACGCCTCACCAGTGCCAATGATAGTGGCACTTTTACTTGACGTGTCTTGGACAAGATTCTTTTGCTAATGCGGTCCAAAATGGTATCATGTTTTGTTTGTTATTTGCAACACAGCCACATGGGTAACTCATATTCTGCTGGGGATCCATCCAAAACCTGAAGAAGAAGAAGAAGAAGAAGAAGAAGAAGAAGAAGAAGAAGAAGAAGAAGAATTAATATTACTCACAGAAAGAGGACAAAAGAAAATAGCTGACGGCCTTCATTTCATTTCATCACCGTCTTCTTAGTCTGCTTTGCAGTCCCTGACAGCTAAGAGCAACATCACTGTCATCTAGGTCACAACTTCCATAGCACTGAGCATCTCTTCCTCTTTATCTGTCAAAACCAGTTCAGGGCTCTCTTGCTATGGCAACAAAGGAAGCCGCCAAGGAGTGGTTTTCTTTCTCTTTCTGGCACAATGAGGAGCTGCTGATGCATCTGATGCTGTGGTTTCTGCAGATGCAGTGATGCTGATTTGCTTGGGGGACGGGGGGGAGGGTGTCATCTGTTTATGCTGCAGGTTGGTTATGGGTGTTTTGCTGTTATAATGATGGGCGATTGTGAGTCTCACATTTCTAGTGAGGGTGTGTGTGGTCCATGAGTGCATGTGGTGGGGGTTGCCTGGGTACTTGTGTGTTCACAGGAGTTCGTGCATACAGGTTACCAGATTTTGGAAAACTCAAAGAGAGACATCTGTTGCACTGCTCATACTGCCCTGATGTGTCTAAATGTGTATAAATTAGTATCAGTAAGCAAATTATGAATTAAAATGAGAATGAGTCTAGCAGGGAGTCTGGTGGGGGAGCGGGGTTGGCAAAGGGCTTGGGGAGCGCTGGGGAAGGAGTGGGGAATGAGGCTGGCAAGACTTCTCGGGGGCACTGGTGCGGGGCAGGTGTAGGGGAATGGTGCACAGGCTCACTGGGCTGAGCTAGAGCTGAAACTGAATTCTACTGTTCTTGCTTTTCTTGACAAGAATCAGGGTTCTCGAATCGTTCTTGCAAAGGTGAATGAGTTGAGAATTGCCAGGATTCTTGCAGGGAAAAGTGAGAGTTTTGTGAACAGCCCCCCCCCCCACACACACACAAAAAGACCCAGGGAGAGCCTTTAGCAAACCCTGGCTAGGTTTGCAAAAGGCCCTGCGTGCCATGTCCTCGCTAGGACTTCTCCAGCCCCTGGGTCTCTCTCTCTCTCCGCCCAGCTTCTCCGTACAGTGATTGGGGGGAAAGCAAGGTCGCAAAAATACAAGAAAAAAAATCACTGTCCATGCACAGAATGGCTACCCTTTTTCAAAATGGTGCCAGTGCTGCCATTTTGGAAAAGGGCTTCACATGCGCAGAACAGCACCGGCAGCCATTTTGACCATGCACAGTGATTTTTTTAATTATTATTTTATAATATATTTTTTGCAAGATATTTTGTAAGATTTTCCACTGGGGATGAGATCTTGGCGAGATCTCAGTCCTGGTCGAAATCTTACGATATATCTTGCTAGAGTTCAATTTGATTCTCATCTCAGCCCTCGCTGGGATAGTCCCGGCAGTGCTCAGAGCCGGCAAGGAGTGAAGCAAAGCAGGTGAGGAAGGCTCACCCTGCAGGTGAGGAGGGCTCATTGCACGTTCCCAAAGCAGGGGCTGAACTAGGGTCCTGTCCAAAGCTGAAGAGTGAAGGGGGAGCACGACCAAATCCCATCAGAGTTGAAGGTGAGGCAGCAGGAATGGCAGTTTCTAGCATCTGGTGTGAAGCGCTCATGGAACCCTTTCCCTACCCCTAAAAACAGGAAATCCTACAAAACCTGGGACACCTTGCAACCCTATATATGCATGGGAGTACATGAGTACGTGTGGGGGGTTGAGGTTTGTGGGTGTGAGGGATGGGGTTTATGGACCAAGGGGCAAATATGCAGAGCTTATGTCCCTCTTTGGCTACTAGAAATGTTGGGAGGATTGTGATAGCACCGGGATTTATGGGAGCTCTTTCCTCAATGGCCGATTCCAGACTGCTTGTGGCCATTTTGTCCTAGAGCCTGATCTCTCCCATATGGTCCCACATGCTTGTCTCGGGTTTATATCCCTTCTCCTCCCAGCTGGGACAGCATCTTTGCCACCATTGTGAAATTCACAACATTCCTTATTTTATTTCAATATCTTGTGCTTAGAATTTTGATCACTTTGATATTAAGGTATATTGGTATTGGCTATTTTGTTCGCTTAGACCAGGGTTGGGGGGCTGTTTCTCTCTTGGGGGGTCACTTTAAAAATTAATACAAGCTTCCAATTAATACCCCCGTTCACCCCCACCCCCCTAGAAGTTGGAGGGGGGTGCATAAAGGCCAAGGGTGCGCTCCGGAAGAGGAGGGTGCAGATCATGGATCTGTGCCATGAATCTCTCCCCTGTCCTTGGGTGCAGGCCCTCATACCTGGATTCCCCTCTCCCTTCCCCTGAGCTGAGTTTTCATGCGTGGGGGCTAGGAACTGGGGCCAGTGACCAGACCAGTCAGGAGCTGGAAAGCATCCAAATAACTACTAGCTGTCGACTGCACTTGGTCCCTAGCTGTGATTTTCCCCACCCTTGAAACAGGCAGCAGCATTTTGGTTTTAACTAAATATTAATATTAGTTGTGGAAATAGGATTTGCCCTTGCCTTTCCCTTACTCCAACCACATTGGGGGAGGGAGTGGTAGGGGTTTCGTGTGCATCCGTGTTTTCTATTAGTTACGGAAACAAACGGAGCCCCAGTCGTGTTCATAACTAAAGTTACGAAAAAGGATGAATAAGCAAAACGTTTTATTATTTGCTTTAATCCGTTTTCATTTAAAGATGAGAAAAATAAAAAAATAAAAAAAACCTGTACGTGTTTGGCACATGCATGCCTTTTTCCAAAATGGTGCTGGCAGCATCGGTGCCATTTTGGAAAAGGACTGTGCGTTCACCAAATGGCCTGGTGCTGGTCATTTTGTGCGTGTGCAGTGATTTTTTTTTAAAAAAATATTTTTTAATTTAAAAAACAAAAACAAGAACAACACTTTAGGGTTGCTTATGACCCCCCCTCCCCGCCCCGCAATGAAGGGGAATCTATATTAAAAATGGTAGCACCACCTTCTGCACACCCCTAAATTCAAATGCGCACAGGTTCTGGCTGATGGAAACATGGGGCTTGGGGGAAGCCCTGAGATGCTGCTGAGGGGGGGTGGGCGGGGGGGGGCGGAGACGGGAGTGGTATTTCTTTTTAATAGTGAGTTCCCCCACTCCCCACATTTTAATTTTCCCACTCAGAGGGTGATTTCAGAAGTGACGTGGTGAATGTCCACCACAGTCAACCTCTTTCAAATGTGGGGGGTGGTGAAAGTGCCGTGCATGTCTGTTTGCCCGCATCCAGATGTTCACCACAGTCAAACGGGGCCCGGGGTGAAGCTAACCATGCTTCTTGAGGTCGGGGCGGGAGGAGGTCCAGAAGTGTGGTGAATGGTCACCACGGCAGGGGTGAATGAAAAGTAACTTCTGAACAGAAACCCGCAGCCGCGGTGGAAGGAATTGACCCTAGCAGTGGTGCATTCTGGGGCTGGAACCGCGGTCCACGCCTCCACTGCATGTCTGTTGTGTTCCCCCGGCCCATGTTCTCTCTGATTGCCACCGGGCGGTGGTCACGATCCTGTCACTTCTGTTGGGGCTGCACGTGTCACCACAGCTCACGGTGAATCCATTCACACCAGGGTGGGATTCACTGTGGTGAACTGGAACGCGTCACTTCTGAAATCACCCAGAGACTTCTGCTTCAGAAAACAGCAATAAAAACCCAGCAAAAGTGGAACAAAAATCATAAGGTGGGAGACCGGGGAGGAGAAAATCACCTACAATGTCTGGTTTAGTTTTTTATTCTTCTTCTTATGTTCTGCTTTCTTGCAGCCTTAAAGCACATAACCTATTTTTAATTACTTTTTAAAATCAAAATAAAGTTGTTGCTCACCATAACTTTAGAGCTTTGAGAGTGGCTCATTTTTTTATTTCTTTCTTTATTAAAAGATTTCATATCCCACCCCTCCTGCCACAGGCAGCTTGGGGCGGCTTACAGCAACATAGATCAACAATTATAAAACCATCAAATTATAAAAGCATATCACTCCGCCCTCTCCTACCCCACCCCACTATATAGTTGGGGAGGGACTCAGCCCTGCTTTAAGTCTGCCTCCTTCTAATGATCGCACAGCAGTGGTGTTATCTCCTTAGCTGGTCGAAAAGCGCCCTCTGCAGAGCAAATTGATACTTCATCTCACACCACATGCCTTGTTCATTTGACATATACAGGTTTTCCAATAACAGCAGACATTGGAACCCCCCACCATGGGGGCGGTTTGTAAATATTCAGATTGATTTTATTCAGTTACCGAAATGTTTATCATATGAATATGTATTAGTGCTTGTTTGTGTGTTTTCTGGATGGATAGAAGCTTACCCATGTGCAAAAGCTGACACTGTTACAGTCAGTAAGAAACTTTTGAAATAATTTATCTCTCGATTTGGGATTCTTTTGTCTATCAACAGTGACAGAGGAACTAATTTCACGGGCCAAGTTAAAATATATATATAAAATGTACAAGTGCATTCCTTGGGTTGGAAGACATGGAGAAGGGAAGCAGGAGAGGCCAGTCTGCTACCCGTAAGGTGGGCAATTGGGCACGTGGCAGAGATGGTAGGGGTAGGGGCTGTGCCAACAGAGTGGCAGCAGGCAGCAGCCAGAGCCCATCACCACACCCCAAACGCCACAGGCCTGATTTTGGGCTACATGTTTCTGAGGCTCCCAGCACTGGCACTAGCCGGGGGTGGTGGTTCGGCAGTGACTCCTGCCAGCGTCATGCAGGGCACTGGAAGGCCTGCAGTACAGGAGGCTGTGGCTGTCTGGAATAATGGATATGAATTGTGGATAATGTTTTTCCCTTATCCATTTCATCTATAACAGAGCCTTCTTCCAAACGGGATCACTACCCGTGCTTCCCTGGGGGGTCAGCACCCAGACCCAAAGCGCTTTTGACGGTGCTTCTCAGGGAAGAAGCAGCAGGGAACCAGCTCCAGGTTATAGCGTCCCCGAGCAGCAGTACAATCCCCAATGCACCCTCTGCCTTGTCTACTCCCTGTTGGTGATCTTGGTAATTACACATGGAGGAAAGGGCAGCAGGGAGCCCGTACCATGGGATTGTTTTCCCCCATGACTAATGTAACATGCAACACCACCAACAGAGACAAATGCATGACCACTAATGTGCGCGTGACCACCTCAAATGCACGTGACCGCGTCCCTTGTCATGTCTAATGGCAGGATTTTGAAAAATCGTGGGAGTGGATCATGCAACTGCGACCCGCTCATCTAAATGCAGCCTGGGACAGAGAGACAGGGGCCCCACCTGTACATCCCCGGATCAGATGCTTGCTTTGGGGAGGGGATCATGCAACTGGCAACCACATCAAAATTCAAGATCAAGTTTCTAACCTCAGCTGTAGCAAGGAAGGGAGGGTATTTTATTTGCACAGCCCTGCTATGTGACTGTATCACTGTGCCAGCTGCAGGGCGCAGTAGTAGGTCGCCGTGTCTCCCAATTCCAGGGCGGTGATGGTTAAAGCAGTGGAGGTTTCATCAGCCTGAGATGAAAATCTCTTCTTGGCAAACTCAGCTGTATGACTGGAACTGCTGGCAGACCTAGCTCCTTTCAACCGAATGTACTGCAGAGCTTGGTATGGAGTCTGACGGTACCAGAAGAGGAAGATATAATCACCCGTATAGCTAGTCGTGTACGAGCAGCTCAGAATCACTGTGTCCCCTTCTTGTCGAGACACTTTAGACTCTTTAGACTGGACCTGGTCACCCAACGCCGCTCCTGCAACACAACAAGAAAATCCAAGGAGAATTGGGGGAATCTATTTGCACAAAAAGGTGTCACACAAAATTTTGTGTGTGTGTGTGTGTGTGTGTGTGTGTGTGTGTGAATTTGCCTCTAAATTCTGTCCAGCTTTCCCGAAATATCATTATTTTCTGGTCAAAATCTCCTCTTTTTCCCCCTAGTTGTCATGAAATCCACTTAAAGCAATTTAAAAAACATGTAAAATGATCTTGAGCCCTCTTCCCACCACACTTTCAAACATAAAAAGTGCTGTATTGGATATGACCAAGGGTCCATTCTTTCTCCAGCAATTGCAACCTTGATCCACTTCAGAAAAGTGCTCAGCATGTCATAATGGACGATCAATTTGATGGTATTTATTTCGAACTCCAGCTCCTGATAAAAGTTACATCTCAGACCATTTATGACTACTGAAAACTTCATTTATGAACCTAGCCATAACTTTGAGCAAAGGGATAAGCTATGAACATTTGTGAAGTGAAGGGGGACTGTTGCTTTTAGCCCCTTTTCATTCCACCCAATTTTTGTTTCCAATAGGATCGTGAAGAAATGAGTTTGGGTTGTCCATGTCAGTTGAGTTTGGGATCTTCATTGTGCTAGGCTCCTTGGAGAATCTGAACAGTTACCTAGGAGAACGAAAACCCAGATCCCAAGACAAAAGTGTATTTCCATGGTGATGAAGATGCCAGTTTTAAGACCCTCAGCTATTGCTTTTATTTAATCTAAGCTTCATGAATGTGAGAAAGAGGGAGGTTCGAGGTGAAACAGCCCAAGGGAAGTGGGAGGCGCACACTGATATGGGCACGGATGCTGAGCTCTGGTTACTCTGCAACTGAAATGGTGGCTGGAAATTTGAGGGGCAGCTTTCAAAGCTACACGGTAGGGAAGCCACAACAGTAGGATTCAAGAGATCTGCCACCCTCCCCAACACTATAAAGCTCTATGGCCTTGCCTGTGGCAACCTCCACCCAGGAACACAGCTGCAGTGGCCATCCATGGAGTAGGCAGACTTCAGCTCCTTGGCTGATGCCCTAAGTTTAGGTGGCCCACTCTGCTTACGGTGCTCTGGAATGTTCCAGAGCACTGAAAGCACGGTTGGAGTAGCACACGCAGAGCCTGCTCCATCTCTGCTCCACCTGCACATCTGTCAGGCCACCTTGAGACGGATGGGCTGCCCCCCGGGATGAGGTGGAGCAGAGGCGTACGTGCGATCTGTGTGAGCAGGGAGCTTGTGAGTATCATGGGATTGCTTTCTCACTTGACTAATGTAACAAGTAGCATCACCCACAGTGACTGGGACAGAGAGACAGGAGCCCCACCTGTACATCCCCAGATCAGATGCTTTCTCTAGGGAGGGAATCGTGCAACTGGCAACCACATCAAGATGAAGTTTCTAACCTCAGCTGTAGCAAGGAAGGGAGGGTTTTTGCACAGCCCTGCTATGTGACTGTATCGCTGTGCCAGCTGCAGGGCGCAGTAGTAGGTCGCTGTGTCTCCCAGTTCCAGGACAGTGATGGTTAAAGCAGTGGAGGTTTCATCAGCCTGAGATGAAAATCTCTTCTTGGCAAACTCGGCTGTATGTCTGTCACTGCTGGCTGACCTAGCTCCTTTCCACAGAATGTACTGCAGAGCTTGGTATGGGGACTGACGGTACCAGAAGAGGTAGATATAATCACCCGAATAGCTAGTTGTGTATGAGCAGCTCAGAATCACTGTTTCCCCTTCTTGTTGAGAAACTTTAGACTCTTTAGACTGGACCTGGTCACCCAACGCCGCTCCTGCAACACAACAAGAAAATCCAAGAATAATTGGGGGAATCTATTTGCACAATAGAGAAGGTTCCACACAAAGTTCTGCATATTTATGTGTGCACATGTGTGTGTGTGTGTGTGTGTGTGTGTGTGTGTGTGTGTGTGAATTTGCCTCAGCTTTCCAGAAATAGTAAGAATTTCTGGCCAAAATATTTATTTTTTTCTAGTTGTCACAAAACTCACATAAAGCATTAAAACAAATAATCTCAAAAACGATTATTATACATATATCAATCCCTCTCTACTCCCCCCCCCCCAACTTTAAAACCTAGCAAGTGATGTAAGTGATGTATTGGGTCAAAACAACGGTCCATATTACCCAGTATCCTGTCTCCAACAATAGCAACGTTGAGTCACTTCAGAGAAGTGCTCAGAAGGTCACAATGGGTGATCCATTTGCTTCTATTTATGTCCAGCTGCAGCTCCTGACAGCCAAGGAAGTTACAACCACTGACCATTTTGACTATTTATGAACCTAACCATAACTTTGAGCAAGGGTATAAGCTATCAAGTGAGGGGAGGCGGGAAGGTTGTTCTTAACCCCTTTTCAGTCCTCCCAATTTTTGGTTCCAGTAGGATTGTGATCAAATAAGTTTGGGTCATCCATGCCAGTTAAGTTTGGGATCCTCATTGTGCTAGGCTCCTTGGAGAATCTGAGCAGAGTTACCTAGGAGAATGAAAACCCAGAGGCCAAGATGAAAGTTTCTTTCCATGGTGATGAAGATGCCAGGTTTAAGACACTCGGATATTGCTTTTAATCTTAGTGTTATGAATGTAAAAAAGAGAGAGTCTCGAAGTGAAACAGTCCAAGGGAAGTGGGAGGAGCACAGGAAAGTTGTAACTGACAGGGGCACAGATGCTGAGCTCTGGTTACTCTGCAACTGAAATGGTGGGTGGAAATTTGAGGGGTGATTTTCAAAGCTACATGGTGGGGAAGCCATAGCAGGAGGACTCAAGTGATCTGGGTTTCAGTTCGCAACTAGACCATTAAAGCTACATTTCCATATTGTGAGTTTAATCCTAAAACCAGTGCTTCAATTTCCATTGAGTTTAATAGATGGAAGTTTGCAAGAGGACAATCACCGTTGTCGTTGTAATAGTAGTAGTAGTGATGGCGGTGTGTCATATTAATGAAGATAGAATAATAACTGGAATTAATATCAATGATACAGTTATCATTATATGATGATAATCATTATTATTTATAAAACAATCACTGATTATCCATTCATTAGAGACATGTCCCTACCGCGGGCGACTCACAATTTAGGATGGGGAGGGGAGACAAGGGAGAGGGAAACAGAGGGAGGGAAGAGCAGGAGACATTCACAAGGTTGAGGAGTCGCAGACGGACATGCTTAGCTTAGTTACAGGGGAGAAGGGACCCTGAATGATAGGACAGGAGCCGATCGGTGAGCAGCAGCCTATGGCGCTGAGTTGGCCGAGGCCTGATGGACGAGAGTGGTTTTTAGTAGGAATTTGGAAGTCTAGAGATAGGGAGCGGAGTTAGGTTGGACAGACCTCCCCTTTAAAAGAGGACACTTATGAAAAAAATGCGTGGTGCACGGCTGCACTGGAGTCAGTGCAGTCCTGCAACATGTAGTTTTCATAAGTGTCCTATTTTAAAGGAGAGGTATGGCCACCCTAAGCAGAGTGTGTGTGTGTTCCGGGCAGAGGGGCAGAATGGGAGAGGGGAGGTTTCACTCCTTTTGTTGGGTGGTGAATGCATGGTGAGCAGCAACTCTTCCAGCTTCAATCAGACGTACATGCTCACATACAATACTGACTATGTGGGGACTCTGTCTTGGAACGTCATTGCCCAATGGAAACCAGGAAGTCAACCTCACTCCACCCCGCCCTTCAACAGGAAGTCAACCTCACTCCACCCCACCCTTCAACAGGAAGTCAACCTCACTCCACCCCACCCTTCAATCACCAGGAGATGTCTCCACCTTGGCAGGACAAGTAGGCACACCCAGGGACTCCTCCGTTCTGTGTGGCACCCCTGAACCTACCCATTATTTGTAAGCAAGTGTATGGGCAAAGGGGGGGACTGCTTGCCTCCCTGTGCCTTAGTAGCTACAATGCAGAAGGGAGCTACTTTCTGACTCTTGGTCTTTATCTGGAAGAAGACTTTTTGAGCCCTCCTGACTGCTCGCTCCTGGAGCTGCAATGAGATGGGCATTGGCCTGACTCCATTTTCTTTCCTCAGATGTTCCTTCCCACAGGGGATGCTCATTCTCTCCTGGTAGCACATGTGATGAGACAACCAGCCACCCTTCTGAGTGCCCTGGCTCCTGATCACAGAGGGGCCAGGCCGTTTGTCTTACAGACCACGTTTTCCATGGGGTCTAGGCCACATCTCACCACATTCACCTCTCCCAGAAAATCCAGAGTAGGTGCCCAAGCTTGTAGCTATCATAAATGTAAGTGATTCATCAGACACACTAAGGCCTTAGAGCTTTAGAGCCCATGTGCCTGTTTCCACTGCCTGACTGAAGCACATAGCAGCACAACACAACAGAGGCTGTCTTTAGACATATCACCCATGGACTTCCTGCGGGGGCGGCCAGTCCTGCATCCTCTGCACAAAGCACATAAAGCAGTTTAAACAGCCCCAGCAGCTGCTGTGGCCCACGTGGCCCTGGGCCCCCTCCTCTGCACCATAGTGCTATAGGCGGATCAGTGCCTGTTCTAGGCTACCATATGCAGTTCTATGGTGTTTCTGTGGCAACCCTTGGTGTGAAGCAGAGCTTCAGTGGCCCATCCACCAAGCTTATGATTCATTATTCCTCCTCTGGCTGGTGCTCCGGATCTGAGTTGCCCACTCCACTTGTGGGGCTCTGGGATGTTCCTGAGCATCGCAAGCAGAGCTGGTGTCTCTGCTCCACCTCACACCCAGGTAGTCTGCCTTTAAATGGGGTGAGGTGGAGCAGAGGCATGGGCGCAGACTGTGTAAAGAACCCAGATACCCGGATGTGCACAGACAGACGGGACCTCTCTCCATGCCCCTGCAGCAGCTACTGACACTGGGGAATTGATGATGCAAACTGGAAGCTGCATCAAGATGAGGTTTCTAACCTCAGCTGCAACATGAAAAAGAGGTGTGTGTGTTTACACAGGCCTCCTATGTGCCAGCTGCAGGGCACAGTAGTAGGTCGCTGTGTCTCTCAGTTCCAGGGCAGTGATGGTTAAAGCAGTGGAGTTTTCATCAGACTGAGAAGAAAATCTCTTCTTGACAAACTCTGCTGTACGTCTGGAACCACTGGCTGTCTTTTCTCCTTTCCACGGAATGTACTGTCGGGCGTGATTCGGGAACTGACAGCACCAGAGGAGACAGATGCTTCTGTTATAGCCAATAGAGTATGAACAGCTGAGTGGTTGGCTGCATTTAGACAAGCGGGTCACCATCATGCGACTCACTCGCACGATATTTCAAAATTGGGATTACACGAGACGGAAGTAGGGGATCATGCGCATTGAAGGCAGTCGCGCATTGTTTGCACACTGCAAATGAAATACCTCGATGTGTGAGGTATTTAATTCACAGTCGGCAAACAATGCATGACCGCCTTCCATGCGTGCGATCCCCTACTTCCATCTCATTTAATCCCGCCTTGAGGGATTTTGAAATATTGCATGAGCGCGTTGTGCGATGGCGACCCGCTCGTCTAAAAGAGCCCTTACACACAGTATTTCCTACTACTCCAAACACTCTGGACACCATAGACTGGATTGAGTTGCCCAAAGCATCCCCTGCAGCACACAATAAAATCAAAGAACAGCTCGGTAACTCTACCGGCACAATAGAAAAAGTGCTAAAGAGTGAAACACTCAAATTCTGAGTGTTTGGATGTGGATATATTGGTGCATGTTTGTGCCTGGAAATTTCATCTAAATTCTGTCGCATCCAAAAAGTACCTGACAGACCTAAAACAGATACCAAATACCAGGTATCTAAAATGGTACCTAGTAATTAGTAAGGATGGGACTCCGGGTGGAATTTTGTTTTTGTGTTTTTAAGCTTTGGTTCTTCTTGATTTGGGGATTTAATTTTGGTTTTGGTTTTTTCGTTTTTTCCCATTGATTTTTTCCCAGTTTTTTTTTTCTCATTGATTTTAATGGGTTTTCTCCTGTTGAAGTCGTTGAGAACAAACTGCGGAAAAAATCAACGAAAAAACCTGAAACACTGGAATCGAAAAAGAACTGCGAATTTGGTTTATGGTTTTCAGTTCTATCCAAAATCAAACTTTCCACCCCTACTAATTAGGTACCAAATGAGGTACCTAAAATGGGTACCAAACAGCTAATACCAAATTAGTAGGGATGTGTGAAGGCAGTTCAGAAGTTCGGAGTTTGGACCAAACTCGAATACTTTGTTCGGCCGAAATGAAATTTTGAACTGAACTCGAATTCTACCGAACTGTTCGGTCGAATCTGAACCAGTTCGGAATGCCAAAAAAACCTATTTTGAATGTACGAACTCGGTTCAGAAGTTCAGAATTTGACCTAATTCAAATAGTTCGGTCGACCAAACCGAAGTTTCAAACCGAACTCGATTTTCGAACCGAACAAAACCAAACAGAATTTCCGAACTCGGTTCTGTTCACACATCCCTACAAATTTAGTACTCAAAACATGTACCTAATTGATAGCTAATACCTAATTTGGTATCCATGGGTAATACCCACATTTTCAAGTACCATGCTGGGATCCAGATACCCCTCAAATTGATAATTTCTGTTATGAAATTACCTGTCACTGATTGAAAAATCCAGATGGAAAATTGAAAAACCATGGCCATAAGTTGATATTTTCAGACCAGAAGTCAACCTGGGACATTCCAGGACATCAGGTTCCCAATTGATTAGTACCCAATATTTTTGAGTCGATTCAGGTCCTGTAAATTCGATGGGTACACCCACTTTTGTGGATACTCATTTCAGCTTTAATACAGACTCATGGAATGCACAGACCCAGTATTCTGTAGAGGACAGCATTGAGGCTTACGATCTGTAAACAGCAGCAGCAAGGAAGAGAGAGTTTTTTTGCATGGCTTTCCTATGTGACTGTATCAGTGTGCCAGCTGCAGGGCACAGTAATAGGTTGCTGTGTCTTCCAGTCCCAGGTCTTTGATGGTTAAAGTTGTGGAGGTCTCGTTAGCTTGAGAAGTAAACCTCCTCTTAGCAAATTCTGCTGCAACACCGTAACTGTTGACTGACTTTCCTGCTACCCACACAATGTACTGCAAGGCTTGAGTAGGTGGCTGATGGTACCAGAAGAGATAGACACTACCAGAATAGCTAGTAGAGTATGAACAACTGAGACTTATAGTGTCCCCTTCTTGACTCAACTTTCTGGTTTCTTCAGACTGAATGGAGTCTCTCTGTGCAGCTCCTGCAGCAAGGCAAGAAAACAAAGGACAGTTGGGTAACTCTACCTGACTAATAGGTAAGATGGCAGTCGATGGCACCAGTGAATGTTTTGCATGTGTGTTTGTGTATGTGTATCTATGTAATGAGGCATCTGTGAATGCAAATTTCCACAAAACACTTCAAAATTCTTGAGAATTGCCATTAATTTCTTGTCAAACACACCCATTTTTCAATATATCACAAAATACTGTAACTCAAACAATTTTGATCCATAAGATTAGTTCCTCAATGTTAATCTTCTTTCCATTACTTTGAAAAAATGCACAAGTTGGGTGTATGCCTATAACCCCACTTCTCAACTCTAACCCTATCCCTAATCCTAACCCTAACCCTTACCATAAACCCCCTCCCTGCCCCTTAAAATTGGTGCCAGTGGTTCTAGCCGAACTGCTCTTGAATGAAAGTAAGTAGCTCAATACACAGTTAATGTCAACAGATTCTGGGCACCTAATTCCAATAAACAACAACCACACTGAAATCATCATGGCAATTACCTAATGGAATGAGTATCCAAATGCTAAGAAGAAAGTGTCTTTTCATTATCACAACACAGGAGACCAAGGCTGAGAGATCCTCCAATATTGTCACAAAGAAAAAAAAACTAAATATCATCTCTCTGAAGGCAGCTGCAAATGGCTGAGGGTCAAAACCAACCCCTAGGGAAGTGGGAGGAGTTTCAGAAACTAGAAACTAATATGGTGTAAATAAATACAAGATGCAGGTTAGTCTGCAGTTGAAGTGATGGCCAGAGGTTTTGGGGGTGGTTTTCAAAAGCCAGTGTTGTGGTAAAGACCCACGAATGTTCATTTAGAACTTCATGCCTCTGTGCAACCTATGCAATCAGTACCATTGTTCTTCTCTGAGTCTTGTCTCTTTAAACAATCTCGTGAAAGAAGGTGGCTATCATGCTTACCCTAAATGTAAGAGATGGTGACAAAGTAGTTAAGATGGGATTTTAAAAAAGGTATAAGAACATAAACACTTAAGAGGTGCCATATTGAGTCAAACCAATGGTCCATCAAACTCAGCACCCGGCTCTGACAGTGGAGACCCTTGGTTGCTTCAAAGCAATCCCTGCAGTTCACTCCCAGTTCCCGACAGACAGAGGCTGAGTTTCCTGACCAACTTGACTAAGAACCATATACCGACTTTTTGCTGGGCCAACGAAGGTCGGTGAGAGTATGCAAGCTTCCAGCCATACAGTGTCCTTCCTTAGGCATGTAATAAGTCAAGACTACATAGACTGGGAAGGAGTAGACAGGAAAAAATAACTTGGGAGGATGGTATGGTGGGGAGAAGATATAGATGTTTGACATTTAAGAAAAGTGGCCACAATCCCAAGCCCCTTCCATGAGGAATCCACACAGGATCAATATGGGTGCCGCTGTGGTTATGCATGGGACAATTATATTCCTTGAGATTGGCCCCATTGATGTTGAAAATCATTGGTGATGATGGTGGTAAAGACCAGAACCAATAACCAATAGATAACATTAAATGCAATCATAGGACTATGCAAAAGCAAACTGTGGCAGGCTCTCCCCTTGTGGCCTCTATTCACCCCGCATGTCCCAAAACTTTGAATCCCCTAAGCAGGCTTACAAGTTCTCCTAGCATCTGCTTCAATGTTCCTGGCTCCTCAGGATCATGGGACTCCATTCTCTGGTTGGGTTCTTGTTTGGTTTTTGCCCCGCCTCTCTCAACTTGACTCAGCCTGGCGGTCCCCTTAGCTGGCTCCATCTCCGCCCCTCAGGTCTCCCAGGCTTTACTCCTGTCATCAGTGCTCCTGCTGAGGGAAGCCTTCTACTTCACAACCGGACCATGCTGGCAACAATGCCATCAGCAGGTTGTCAGCTGCGGGGCTGCATATTTCTACTGGTATCCATACCACTAGAAATAGGCTAACAGGCTCTAAGACTTTCTCAGCGATACCCTAGTCAATTTGGCCACCTGCATCTTCTTGCACCGATGCATTCTTTCTAGCAGGCACTCTCCCTTTCCAATCAATAAACCTTAAGGACCACGAGAATTTGCTACTTCACTTCACACCCCACTGCGCCTCCCAACCTATTAATGCAGACTAAAGCTTTAAAAAGTTCCTTGAAAAACAAGTAAACCCATTGAATCTGGATGATCTGACACGAATCCAATCAGCTGAATTTGCTTTTTTTCATTTTCAAGAACAATGGGAAAGTTTTGACCCGAACCATTTCCATTGTTCCTGATGGAAATGAAATAAAGAAGCAAAATTGAAATGAGTGAAAAATGAAAAACGAAAAGCAAAATAAATACCCGAAATTGCAAACAATGGTTGCTCGGTGGTTATCCGAATGCTGTTCAGGTCGAGCACACACTACTCGGAATTAAGGGGAGTGAAGTGCAAGCATTCTTTTTCTACCCATGTCAGCCCTGATGCAGACTCTGCAATGAGCCAATGTTCTGCAGGAGACAACAAAAAGGGATATGATTTCAAAGCTTAAGTTACCCTAAGGAAGCAAGGTGTTTTTGCACAGCTCTCTTATGCGACTGTAGCACTGTGCCCTCTGAAGGACACAGTAATAGGTCGCTGTGTCTCCCAGTTCCAGCCCTGTGATGGTTAACACTGTGGAATTTCCATCAGCCCAAGATGAAAACCTCTTTTCCGCAAATTCCGCTGTATCCCGTATGCTGCTGGCTTCCTTTGCTCCTCTTCGCAGAATGTACTGCAGGGCTTGGCTATGGGACTGACGGTACCAGTAGAAATAGGCAGCACTGGTGTAGCTGTTCATGTATGAACAGCTGAGCGTCATGGTGCCCCCTTCTTGGGCAAGCATTCTGGGTTCCTCTGACTGGATGGATTCTCTCTGGACGGCCTCTTCCGGATGACAAGAAAATCAAAGGACAAATGGGTAACTCTACTGGTCAACAGATAAAGTGCCAGGCAGCGGAACCCAGATATTTCTTTGCAGTTGTGTGTGCACATGCGGGTGCCATTGTGTTTTTGGGTATTTAGCTGCGTGTGTATATGATGGGTGTGTGCAAGGTGGATGCTCAAATTTAAATGCTTATAAATTCTCCCCCAAATCGATTATTTTCTAGCCACAATCACTCTCTTGTCTATTTCCCACAAAACCCACATAAACCAACCAACCAGTTTTAGTTACTAGATAATACTCTTCTTTCTCTAACTTTGAGAATGTGCACAAATTGCATGTCAACTTACTGTATAACCCCTAGCCTAGCCCTACTTTTACCCTATCCCTAATCCTTACCCTAACTTCTCCCTCCCAGTTCCTGGTAATTGGTGTGTCTCCTTCTAAGTGAACAGCATTTGAACAAAGTTAGTAAGCTCAAAGTCAATTGAATTTGGGTGCCTAATTCCAAAAGTCTCATTTAAAAATCTCACGGCACTTACCTAACGGCACAAGTAGCCAAATGGAAAGAAGAAAGGTTCTTTCCATGTTCAAGAAGAGACCAGTGCTTGAGATCGTCAGGTAGTATTGAGGAATGAAATCTAAGAGTTTAAATGTCATGTCTCTGATGGCAGCTTCAAATGAGTGAGTTGCAAAACCAATCAGATCAAGGGAAGTGGGTGGAGCTGGGAAATTCACATGGGGAGAAATACTGGGTTCCACATGGAGCTATAGGGGCTGATGTGGGGGAGAAACAAGCCATCTAATTTTTAGAACAGGGGGGAAACGAAATGACCACTTCCCCCACAACATTTGACTTATGGACAAAAAGATTTTAGCAGCTCTGTTCAAGCTGAGGTTTACGGCAGGAACAGGGTTTGTTGGAAAGGAGCTAATGGACAACTTTATTGATTTAATTTTCAGGATGAAGGTGCTTCCTTGAATCTTGAGAAAGGAGGAGAGAAATATACTCTCAGCAGACCTGCTGAAAGAAAAATAGGGGGAAAATAGATTTTTAACAACAGGACATCAAAAGTGCATACTTCCAACCACTGAAATCCAAAGGTCTTAGTCCTCTGGGAATGATTCCATGGGACCACCGTACTGACCACATGTGGTATGCATGTAGCTACCCACACACAAGCTGTGTGCACCCCCGGCATGGGGTCTATGGTGCGCACACAAACCATGCAGCGGCACGCAAGTGTGTGCATTTGTCAGCATGCGTGGGGCATGGGATCGTTCCCATTGATTTTAATGGATGGAAGATTGGTGTACTGTTACCTGAGGCCAAAAGATATTCCTCCCCTCCTCCCCCACCCCGTAAAAGAACAGGAATAAATTTATTAGTCATGAAAAGGAAATATAAAGGGAATCCAGTGGGAAATCAAAGGAAAAATTCCATCTCAGGATCCTGTAGGGTTTATTTTTGATATGATTTTTTTCTTTCTTCTTTCGTCTCCACCTCTTGAAAAACAAAAATAACTGGAACACAGGGTGGAAAAAAGAACAAACATCATCAGTCAATGTGTAGTAATAATTTCTACCAACAGATGGCAGTTGGTTTAAGTTCTGTCAGGGGACAGACTGCACCATTGATGTCAGGATGGGGAACATCTGGCCTGTGGTAGGGGTGGATCAAATAAGCAATTCTGAATTCACAAACGTTTCTGGTTTTTGCGGACTTCTCCACAAAATTGGAATGGATTATTGTTTGTTCAGCTGGAATTCTGACCAAAATAATATTTCAGTTGGAATTCCGGCTCAGCCATGTTGTGCCTGCGCCATATGGGCCACCATGATTCTGCGCATGCGCACCAATGACAGCAGTCATACTGCGCATGTGCAAATGGCCACCGCCCATTTTCCAGAGGCAACATAAGACCTATTTATTTGTCCAGATCAGTGTGCATGTGCAAAATGGCCAAGAGGGCCATTCCACAAATGAGCGCCCTTTCCCAAAATGGCACCAGTGTTAACAGCACCATTTTGGAAAAGGTCAACCAGTCTGCGCATGCGCTGAACCATTTGGCACATGCCCAGATCAGCTTCCCTTTTCCAAAATGGTGCCAATGCTGCTGGTACCATCTTGGAAAAGAGCGCACATGGGCAGAATGGCCCCGGTGGCCTTTTTTGTGACTGCACACTGATGTTTTTAATTTATTTTTTAATTTTGGCCAATGGATGCTTTTTGTTTTCATTTTCATCTGTTTTCGTTACCCTTATCTATTGTTTTCATGTTCCAATCACTAAAATGAATTGGCCCAAGTTCATTTTAGCAATTAGAGCAAAGGAAAACAAAAGCACAACCCTGTTACATAGTATTTTCTTAGACAGCTATATTTACATATTTCTCTGTCTAGATCACATACATTAGCAGAATCTTTTCCCTCCCAGGGACCACTTTGAAAAATAGTACAAGCTCCACGTAAACCTGGAGATGGGTGTGTTTAATGGTTGTGTGCTCAAGAAGAAAAGGACCTCTAGATTATGGATTTGTGCCATGGATCTGTCCCTTCTCCTTGTGTGCATGCCCTCATCTCTGCTCCTTTTCCCTGAGATCAGTTTTTAAAGTTCTTGCAGGTAGGAATTGTATCTACTACTACTAACCATTCCTATAGCACTACTAGGCATATGCTGGGCTTTAGATTTTCAGAAAGAGGTGCCTGCCAAGTGGGTTCACAATTTAAGATGGACAAGGGTGAGGGGAACAGAGGGACAGACAGACATGTGCATACATTCCCATTATTACAGATGGGGAGCTGAGGCTGAGAGGTTGTGACTGGCACAAGGCCATCCAGTAAGTCCATGGCTATGGCAACTGGCAAGATTTGAACCCTGGCTTCCAAGGACCAAGTCCAGCATCTTATCCATTACACTACACATTGGGTGATTTCAGACGTTACGGGGCCCTTTGGCCCCGTAACGAAATCACCAGATTCATTCCCCCCCGGGGTCACCCCGTAACGCCATATCAGACGTGCCGGGGGGATCCCGGCGAGGAATCTGTGAGGGGGCGGGGCCGCGTGGTGCAACGTGAAGCCGCATGGCCCCGCCCCCTCCACGCACCCCGCCGCCCGCCCTACGAGGAGACGGGCGGGGGGCGGGGCCATTGCGGCCGCCGCGTCAGGCCGGAAGCGCCATGGCCCGGGATCCCACCGGGGATCCCGGGCTGTGGCGCGCGGCCAGACGTTACTTTTTCTTGGTCCCCGCTGGGGATCTCTTTGACAAGGCTTCCCGGGACATTCCTCCGGCTAGCCCAGGAAGCGTGGTTCAAATTGACCCCATGTGGGTATTGACCGTGGCGAACATCTGGCGGCCGCCAAACAGAGGTTCGGGACACGGTGACCACAGGTGGGTATTCACCGTGGTTCACCGTGATCTCGTAATGTCTGAAAATACCCATTGTGTAGTTTAGTCTGGGTGCCAGATCCCAGAGCTGCAAAGATGTCACATAAAATCTAGCTGCAGGGCACATTTGGAGGTTCCCCATGACTGGGAAACCCCCAAGTTAGGGGTGTGCATTTTCATCTCATTTTATTAATGATGAAAAAGAATGGAGCCCCATTCATTTCCGTGACTACGTTAACGAAAATGAATTAATAAGCAAACAATGTTCATTTGATTTCATTCGTTTTCGTTTTTTATTTTGTCATTTTATTTTATTAAAAATAATGTAAAAATGAAGAAATCATTTGGCATGCACAAAATGCCCACCAGAGCCGTCCTTCACATACGTACACTTTTCCAAAATGCCAGCGCTACCAGTGTCATTTTATTTAAAAAAGGGTCACGCATGCACAGAACTGCCCCGGGGAGTCATTTGCACATGCACAGTTGTTTGTGTTTTTTTAAAAAATATTAAATAAAACTGGGGGTGGGGGAATAAATGAAAACAGTCAAGTCCTTTACAAAAACAAAAACAAATCATGTGCCTGCTGCACACTCCTTTTTATTTATTTATTTATTTATTTATTTTTCTTTCTTTCTTTCTTTCTTTCTTTCTAGCTATATTTTGTGTGGGTGTACAGTGCAGATGATATTTAGTGTAATGTCTTATTACTAATAAGATCCGGAGCTCTGTATCTGTTTCTGTATCCCATTTTAGCATGTTCAATAGTCATTTTTGGAGATGGGACCAGTAATGTGAAATAACAGTTTGGGCAGTGTGTGAAAGGGACTCTGTTAAGCTGTATCTGGATTTTTTGGTCTGAGCAATACTCAATATATTGCTAGTGCCTCCCTAGGTAGCTCAAGGTGATGGTTCATTTTCAAAGGATTACAGATCTTTCTCTGTACCCTCCTCCCTATTGTTTCACTCATACTGTGCTCCCCCTCCCTTCCAGGGACATTTCTGTGTTGATTCACTCAATTTTAAGACTTAAAAATGCACCCTGGCAATGCTTCATTGCAATGAATGAAAAACTGAGCAAAAACAGAGCGTTAATATCCCTTTCCAACAGAGTTCCATTTTATTATAGATATCTGTATGAAGACAGATATAATCAGCCATCCCTAATAATTAGATATTTCTCTTTATTGATCACATATAGGGTGTTTTCAGACGTTACGAGATCACGGTGAACCACACTGAACCACGCTCAACCCCCCCGCGGGGCCAAAGGGCCCGGAACGTCTGAACGGCGTGCGCCAGATGTTCATCACGCTCAATACCCACATGGGGTCAGTTTGAACCACGCTTCCCGGGCTAGCCGGGGGAAGGTCTCGGGAAGCGTGGTCAAACCAACCACCACAGGGAACCAAGCAAAAGTAACGTCTGGACGCCAATCCCCCAGCGGAACCAAAAAAATGGAGCCCCGGCCGGGGACGAGGCACGCAGCGTCGCTGCCAGGCAACCAGCACCAACACAAACACCGGAGGGAGATTTAAAGCGAGAGCAGCAGCAAGCAAGCGTGGCGGGATGGAGCGAGGAGGGAAGCGGAAGAGAGCGGAGGCACGAACAGCGACAGCGGCGGGACAGGAGGCGGAGGACGTGCAGCCAGGCCCAGCGATGCAGGCGGAGGGGGCACAGGTGCAGGAAGGGGGCACACGGGAGCACCCGACCAGGGAGGCGCCCCGGGAACACCAACCACAGCTGCAGCCGGGTCGCGCCGCCCCGGGGACAGCGGCCGGAACAGGCCCACAGGAGGCACCCAGGAAACGGGTAAGGGCACCCACTGGGAGGGGAACAGGGGGCACAGGGGAACCCCCTGTGGAGGGGGCCGGGGGGACCCCGGGCGGAAGGCAGGGGGGCAGGGGGACCCCGGGCGGAGGGCAGGGGGGCAGGGGGCCCCCGAGAGGGCCCACACCCTCACCCAGCAACCAACCACCCCCCTTCCCCCCCCCAGACACGAAAGTCGGCCCGGGCGGACGAGCCCCAGGAGGAGCCCGGCCCCCGGCCCCCGGAGGCGCACCCCCAGGAGGAGGTGGAGGAGGAGCAGAGGCAGGTGCAGCATGAGCTGCACCGGGAGGAGGAACAGCAGGGGCCCAGCCGGAGGAAGGCCTATCACAGAGGGGGACAGTGGGGCCTCCAGGAGACCCGGGACTTCATACGGATCTGGGGGACCCTCGAGTACCAGGTGGAGCTCGCAATAAACCAGCGCAACGAGCATGTCTACCGGGACATCGTGCGCGACATGGAGGCGGCGGGGCACGAGCGCACTGTCAACCAGTGTCGCTCGAAGGCCAAGGAGCTCAAGAGGGGGTACAAGGCCCTCAAGGACAATAACAGCCGCTCCGGCCACGGGGCCCGCACCGCCCCCTACTACGATGCCCTGGACCGCATCCTTCACATGAAGGGCTCCATCGTTGCCCCACGCCTGGTGGGCAGCGCTGTGGTCCAGGGCAGGGAGCGGGCCGAGGTACCCCCTCCCCTCGCCGCCCGCCCGGTAGACACGAGCTCAGGGGACCCCCACCCCCAGGAGGACCACCCGGGACCCGCAGAAGCCCCAAGGCCCCCCCCCAGCAGCAGCCCGGAGACATCCCAACGCCGGGCCGGCCAGGCGGAGTCGGAGGTCGGCACCTTCACCACCCTCAGCCAGTGGTCCCAGGGGGAGCACTCCCAGGGTGAGGCGCCGGGCTCCGAAGGCTCGGAGACGGACATAGAGGGTAAGCGGGCCCCCAGGGCAGGGGGGGGCACGACCAGGGGGCCGGTGGCAGGGGCGGGGGTGGGGGCCCTGCTGCAGGGGCCACAACCAGCCCCCTTCACCCGCTCCCCCCTCTCCCGCCCGCAGGACATGGGGAGCCCCAGGACCGGGCCAGCGAGACGGTGCAGGCCCCCGCGGAGGGCACAGGAGAGCAGGTGCCGGACCCAGGTAAGGCGGGAGGGCTGGGATGGCGGGAGGGCCCCCCGGGCGCCAGCCCAGGGGGGCCTCCGGCCTCAGTGGGGGAGGGGGGGCAGGGGGCCCCGGGACCCGACCCCGCTAGGGGACAGGGCCCTGCACTGACCCACCCGCCCATTTCCACAGGGCAGCCCCCGCGCGCGGCGCCTCCGCCGGCCGCAGCCCCAGCCCAGCGGATGCGGGAGTACCGGGCGCGGGTCCGCAGGCGCAGGGAGGAGCAAGCGGAGGACATCGTCCGCAGGGCGGAGGAACAGGGGGAGCGCATGATCGCCTCCGTGGACCGCATGGAGGCGGCCATAGAGCGGTCCATGGAGAAGGCCCTGGAGACAGACCGCCGGCTGGAGGCGGAGGTGCGCCTGGAGCGGAGGCGGGAGCGCCGGGAGCACCAGCGGCAGCAGGGGCTGCTCAGGGGCCTCCGGCAGGACATACAGGGCATGGTGCGGGAGCACAGTGCAAAGATGGACAGGTCCCACGACATTGGGACCTCCCTGCTCCTGCATGCGGGCACCATGTGTGCCTACGTGATGGCCGGCGCACCTCCGGGCGCCCTGCCCGCCCAGGTCCCCATGCCGGGCCCCTCGGCGCCCCCGGGCCCAGCCCTGCCGCCCCTGGCGCCCCCCCGGCCCCAGGGCCCTCGCATGCGCCTCCCAGTGCCCCCGGGCCTCCGGAGGGTCCAGCCCCCCCGGGGCGCGACCGGGGCACCGGGCACAGCTGCCCATCCGCCGCCCGGCCCCCTGCCGGGGCCGGGACCGGCCCAGGACACGGCAGGGGACACGGACAGTGGGGGGGAGGGGAGCTCCCAGAGCTCGGTGGGCCCAAGCGGCCGCACGAGGGGTCGGCCCAGGAAACGCGGGGGGATGGTGGGAAGGGGGGGGAGGGGGAGGGCCACATGAGGGCGGGTGGTGGACGGGGTCACGGGCACGGGGGTGGGGAGGGGGCACAGGGTGATTGTGTGAACTGTGTGGGCAATAAAGTGTTGTAAAGAGACAGTTGTCCCCGGCCCGTTTGTGGGGGGGACAGGGCTGTGGGACCGCGTGTACAGGGGCATGGGCACGGAACGGGGGGTGGGGCCCCCAGGGGCGGGAAGGCCCTCACAGCGGGCCCCCCCGGGCGATGTGGGTTGCAAGGGCGTTCCGGATCCTTTTGGCATACCGGTACTCCCGGGGGTTCCCTGCGTTCACGTACAGGGGAACAGGACCGGGGGGCCGGTGGGGCTCGGGGTACTCCAGGGCCGCCCCCTCGGTCTCGCACACATTGTGCAGAACGCAGCAGGCACCGATCACCAGGGCGGAGGTGGGGACGGTGAAGTCCAGGCGGCCAGCTATACTCCTCCAGCGCTGCTTCAGGGCCCCGAAGGCACGCTCCACCACGGTCCGGCTCGCACACAGGCGGGTATTGTATACCTGCTCCGCAGGGGTGCTCGGGACAGGGTAGACCTTCATCAGCCAGCGGGTCAGGGGGTAGGCGGGGTCCCCCAGGATGCAGGGGGGCATGGGAACACCCTCGATCCACCTCATGCCCATGTCCGCGAAGTCCCCCCGGTACATGCGGGCATAGAAGGGGGAGATGGTCATGATCCTGGCGTCGTGACTCCGGCCGGAGTTGCCCGTGTAGATGTCTATGAAGCGGGCCCGGTGGTCCACCACCCCCTGCAGGTGCAGGGAGTAGTATCCGTGCCGGTTCACATACTCCAGGGCCTCCCCCGCGGCCGGGCGCAGGATCTCGATGTGTGTGCCGTCCACGGCTCCGATGCAGTTCGGGAAGCCCCCGGCCGCGAAGCCAGCCATCACAGCGCCCTGGTCCAGGAGCTGGATGGTCCTGTCGAGGAGCACGCCCTCCACAGCCTCGCACACATCCCGCACGATGCAGGCGACCGTGCTGAGCCCCACCCCGAAGTGCTGGGACACGGAGCGGCAGGAGTCGGGCGTTGCGAGGGCCCAGACCCCTATGGCCACCCGCTGGACCATGGGGATGGGCTCCCGCATGGAGGTGTGCTGCCGCTCCAGCCAGGGCGTGAGGAGCTCCGCTAGGCGCAGCAGGGTGGCCTTGCCCATCCGGAAGTGGGACCCCCACTCGGCCTCCCCCCAGTGGGCCTGGGCCCGCTCCCACCAGGCCTGGGGCCGCTCCGTGACCCATAGGCTCCGCGCTATGGGCATAGCCAGCAGCGCTGCCCGGCGGAGGGTCTGCGTTGCCCAGCGGAACCGCCTCGCGGCCCCTCGGAGCGCAGCGGGCCGGGTGAGGCTCCGGCAGGCGGCCAGCCACGCCCCCCAGGCCCGGCGCCGAGCCCTGAGCCGGGCACGGACTCTCCTGCGGGCCTGCTGGCCCCGGAGGCGCACGCCAGCCCGCAGGGCCAGGACATAGCGCAGGCGGACGGCCAGGTGCACCCTCTCGGTCAGGAGGCACAGCTGCTCAGTGTGGTCACGGTGCCACTCAGCCGCGAGCGCGAGGAACATCCAGTTCCCACCTGCCCTATCGCGCTCCATGGTGCTGGGGCCCCGGTGGGGGCTGGGAGCGCTTATGGCGGCCCGGTGCTGGTGGCTCCGCCCGGGGGTCGGCCTCGCGGGCCTGCGCGCGCCCTGTGCCGGTGCGTTCCGGCTGCTCCCGCCCCCAGCACCCCGGGCCCCCTCCCCTCGCTGTTTGTAGCGGGATGGCCTTGAAGGTGCGATTAGGCAGACAGAGAGCTCGCTGTTGTTCTCTGCAGCTGTGCCGGGCCCGCACCCCACGCCTCGCTCTGTTGTGCTACAATGTTGCGGTGCGGGCCCGTGTTCCCTGTCCCGGGGGCCGGGCCGAGCCTCTCCCGGCCCTGGGCAGTCTGTGTGCCCTCCGGGCTCCGTGTCCCATTCCCTGTTGTGCTGGACCATGGCTGGCTGCCCATCCATGGGGCTCCCGCTGTCCGGCCCCCAAGGGGCCCCCCATATCTGGGCCTTCCGCGAGACCATGTCTCTGTGCGACCTGTGGCACACCCCTGCCGTGCAGCTGCTCCTGGCCGGGCCGGGGAGCCGTGCAGGTGCCTACGAGAGCCTGAGCTCCGGGCTCCGTTACTTTGGCCATGTGGTGAGCGCCCGTGATTGCCGGCTGCATGCGGAGGCCCTGGGGCTGGCTCGTTTCCCCGAGGGGCGCATCCCGGAGGTGCTGTGCGCCCATGTGCCCTGGAGCGCCTCGGAGACCGTGTCAGCGCTGGTGGTGTGTGGTCTGGGCGCCTACTCGGAGTGCCTGGCCGAGGGTGGCCCTGCCTTGGCCGTGAGCTACTTCTCCTGTGTTCACGGGGCCCGTGGGTACCAGCGCACCCGTGGGGCGGCGTTCCAGCGGCTTCTGGAGCTGGGGCATCTTCCGTGGCCCCCTTCTGCTGCCTGCTGTGTGCCGGAGCCCTCCGCGGTGGAGATGTCATCCCTGTTGGCGGTGTGGGCGCGTGTGGATGTGCAGCTGGCCCTCACCATGCCCGATCCCTTCGAGGCCTACTACCTGATCGCCCACTACATGTCCTTGCAGGGGTACCGCCGGGGCATGCTGCACTGGCCCCACCTGGTCCACCGGGCGGGCCACCCGGGCCCTGGGGCCAGCGGGGCCCCCGGCAGCGGCCCGTGAGCCCCGCGTCGCTGGCCTGCCCCCCCCCGCGTGGTGCCCCCGTGTGGGCTCCCGCCCCGGCCCGGGGGGGGGCCTGGTCCCCGCTGGCCGCTCCCGACCTGCGGACCCCACCTCGGTGAGCTCCCGCCCGCCTCGCTGCTTGCTGCTGCCCCTGGCCGTGGTCCTGGGCCCCCTCCATCCCCGTGACTCCGTGGGTGCTGCCTGAGCGTCGCTGGTGCTGCGGAGGAGCACCGCTGGACCCGGCTGCCCTGCCTGTGCCAGCCTTTGACTGTGGGGCCCCCTTCCTCCTCCTCCTGGCGCCCCTCCGCCGGCCTCGCTGTGCTTTGGGGGCCCCCAACGTGCCTTGCTCCGGGGGTCCGCCCCCCCCCCCCGAGACTGCCTCTGTTCCTGTGGGGGCACCTCCTTGGACTGGACTGGACTGGGGTGGTGTGGGGGTGGGGGTTGCTGCTGTCTGTGCCTTGCCCCGTGGTGGTGCCCCCCCCTCCCTGCCGGTGTTCCGGGTGGGGTGTTCCGGGCGCCCCTTCCCCCCTTCCCGGCCTTTCCCTGGTGTGTGTGTGTGTGTGTGTGTGTGTGTGTGTGTGCCCGGGCGTGTGGCCGTGCATTGTGCCCCGCTGCGGGACCGCTGTGTGAGCCGGCTGTCAGCCTGTTCTCGCTCTTCCCCCCTCCCTTCCCGTTTCCCTTGTGTGGGCGTTCCCTTGTGTGCCTTGTGGCTTCGTTTGCCCTCAGTCGGCCATGTCTGTGTCCCGCCCCTGCCCGGTGCCTTGTGGGGGTTTAGCGCCCGCCGGGGGTTCGGCTGCACGTCTGTTGTGCTGCCACGGGCCGCGATGGTGCGGCCCGGTTCCGGCCCGTGGTCCCGTTCCCGGCACGTCTGTTTGGGTCGTTTTCCAACCCCCGGGCGTGGTTGCGCTGTTCGCCCCCCCTGGTGGTTCGCTGTGGTGAACCGGCCGCCCGTAACGTCTGAAAGTACCCATACTCTCACTCTTTGGGCATTTTTACACACACCTTAAAGTTCTGGTTTTTCAGTCTTCTGGGTTTACAAGTCCACAAGTAAGTTCTGGATGCCTTCCTCACACACACACTGCCCAGAGGCAGCCTAAAGTAGACGCAGCTGTAGATGTGAGGGACTGCCATGGAAACCATGAGACCACAGCTGCCTGGAGCAAAGCAGTTTACTAGAACTTTTAACACACAAAAGTTCTGGGAGAAGTTCAATGCAGAAGTTCAAAGAGCCGGATGTTCAAGATCTGGGTGAGTGATTTAGACACACAGAAAGTTTAGGATGCAACAGCAAACATGCAGGAGAAATGTGTGTGTAAAAACACTCAGTGTCTCACACACAGAAACACAATTCCCCTCTGGTACACAAACACACACTCACATTATTTTGTGACACAACAGCAAGTAGATAGGCAGAAATTAGAAATTTCGGCGAGTGTTGTTTCCATCGGAAGGAGGGCATTTGCCAAGTTTTCTGTGATGTGGACTCTTAATAGCTTTCCTGCTGTTTTCACTATTTTCCATTATATTTTTGCAAGTTGAACGGGGATGTTACAGGTTGGTACCCAGCTCTTGTGCATCCCCCACACATCCCTGGTCAGTGTGGAGATGAAAATATGCAGGCTAAGCCCTAGGGAAATGCTGGAAATTGCCATAAAAGTGTGGTAAAACACATAAAATTCCCAGAAAGTGACAAAAAGTGAAAAAAAGTCCCTGAAAGTGATGTAAAGTTCAGGAAAGTGACCAAAAATGGCAGAACAAGAAATGGATGAAGTACCAACGAACACTCGCAAGGTTGGTTTTTCCCTTCAGAACGGAGACACTTCAGCCATAGAAGTGCATTTATAAGACTCTCCCCCCCTCACCGCTGGTGGTTTGTGCTTGCTAGGTTTAGACCTTTATTCTGACATCTGCACAGGGACTGAAATGTCAGGAGTGGGACAGAGGGATTTTTGTACAGGTGCTTTATGTGACTCTCTCACCGTGCTGGCTGCAAAGCACAGAAATAAATTGCACTGTCTCCTAGCTCCAGGGCAGCAATGCTTAAACCTGTGGAACTGGCATTATCCTTAGTGGAGAATCTCTCCTTGGCAAACTCTGCAGTATCGCTGTAAGGGTTCCTTCCCTTGGATTCTCTCTGAACAATAAATTGCAGACCATGGTTAGGAGGAGGATACTGTCAGTACCAGAGTAAGTAGACACTAGGATAAGAGGTTTTGTAGGAGCAGCTAAGGTCCATGTTGTCCCCTTCTGTTCCAGAAAGATGTGGGTTATTGGACTGGATTGAATCTCCCAGAACAGCATCTGAAACAAAGGGAAAAATCATAAAGTGCACAAAAAAAGTAATTTTCAATATTGCTTTAAGGACCTGGACAGACACACAGACAGACAGACATAGCAAAGGGAGGTGGACCAGGATAGATTTTACTTGATTTGGGACCATAATTATTCCATGGATGGAGGGAGGAAGGAAGGGAAGATGGGAAAAAATTAAGTTCAGAAAGGATCAATAACTCTTCTCCGACTTCCTTTATGTCATTGATGCCATGCATGTATCACTATATCTAACGTATTAAAAAAATCCTTTATCTACACAGCCTGTCTTTCAGAAGGGTTTCCAGATATGCTGTAAAGACCGTAAGTGAAGGAGAATCTATTGTGGTCCAGGGACTAACAACTCTCACTGTTAAGAGGGAGTTCTTTGGAAGTTCTTTGCTACCCTCATAGAGTCGGCTAAATCACGTCCAGCGGAGTTGTTCCGGGTTGTGAGGGGGCTGGTCAGTCCGGCCACCCTCAACCCAGGGGTTGAGTCATCTTCCACCCACTGTGACCTTTTTGCAGATTATTTTGTGGATAAAATAGCTCAGATTCACCAAGAACTTGATGCCGGACTTAATGCAGTGGGGGAAGTAGAGGTTATTGAAGCCCCAGCTTTTCCAATTTTATGGGATCACTTTCAGTCAGTGACAGCCGCCGACGTGGTGGAGGTGTTTGGGACTGTTCGAGCCACCTCTTGTGAATTAGACCCGTGCCCGTCCTGGCTGGTTAAGAGCTGCTGGGAGACACTGGGGCCGGTGCTGGTAGGGGTGGTCAATGCCTCGCTGCGGGAGGGCAGAGTTCTGAGCTGTCTCAAAGAGGCGGTGGTGCGGCCTCTGCTCAAGAAACCATCACTTCATGCTGACTCCCCTGCCAGCTACCAACCTGTCTCTAACCTTCCCTTTTTAGGGAAGGTTATTGAATGGGAAGTGGCTCAGCAGCTCAAGGGGCATCTGGACCATGTCGGTTATCTGGATGCTTCGCAGTCTGGCTTTTGTCCGGGGCATGGCACTGAGACAGCGCTTGTGGCCTTTGTTGATTATCCTTGCCGAGAAAAAGACCGGGGTTGATCGACCTTGTTGGTCCTTGTAGATCTTTTGGCAGCATTTGCACTGTTGACCACGAGATGTTGGTGACATGCCTGCGGGATTATTTTTCATCTTACCGAGACCTCCCATGTGGGGTCCTGCGGGGTTTTGTTTTGTTCCCTCTCCTGTTCAACATGTATATGCAGCTGCTTGGTGAAGTGATCAGAGATTTTGGGGTGCGGTGTCATCAATATGCAGATGACACCCAACTGTATCTCTCATTTTCAGCTGACCCAGGTCCAGCTGTCTTGGTGCTTACCCACTATCTGACGGCTGTGGGGGATTGGATGAGGGCTAACCAACTGCGTCTGAATGCTGACAAGACGGAGGTAATGCTAGTGGGTAGGTTGATGGAGGTGATGGCTCCATCGATTGATGGGGTCTGCCCTCCACTGACATCCCAGGTATAGAATTTGGGGGTGCTCTTTGATGCACTGGATGTCCAGGTGGAGACTGTGGTGAGGAATGCCTTCCGCCAGTTACATCTGGTACGGTGGCTTCGGCCACTGTTTTGGTTCCGGACCTGGCCATGATCATCCATGCTTTTATTACTTCTCGATTAGACTACTGCAATGTGCTCTACATGGGGCTACCTTTGGTGATGGCTCGGAAGCTGCAGTGGATGCAGAATGCTGCAGCCCAGCTCCTGGTGGGACTGGGCTGCCGGGAGCATATTACACCGGTGCTCCGGTCTCTGCTCTGGCTGCCAATAGTCTTCTGGGCTGGATTCAAAGTGTTGGTCTTAACCTATAAAGCCCTACACTTTCTGGGCCCTGTTTACCTGCAGGACTGCCTCACTCCCCAGGTTCCGGATTGACCCTGTGGTTGGCTGGGGGAGTGCTGTTGGAGGTCCCACACGTGTCTCAGAGGGCCACACAGAGCAGGGCATTCTCAGTCACTGTGCTGCGCCTGTGGATCTCCCTCCTGGTGGGGGCACAATTAGCCCCGGACCTTCCGGCCTTCCGGAAGAACTGTAAAACATGGCTGTTCCGTCAGGCATTTGGCGAGGGGTAGGGGTAGGGTGGAGTGGGTAGGGATGAGGGATAGAGTTGGGGGTGGGGGTGGTGTGTAGGGTTGGGGGAGAGGGTCTGTTTTTATGATTAATGTTTTAAATTGTTTAAGTGTTTTTATATTGTTGTTTTTATGGTTTTGTTAGCTGCTCTGAGCCACTGAGGTGGGGAGAGCAGGATAAAAATCTGTAAACCAAACAAATTAATAAATACATAAATACATAAATAAATAAATAAATACATACATACATACATACATACATTGTCTCTGAATTTGAGTCTGAATGTCTTCAGCTTTAACCTGACTGTTTGATCAGATAATATTTGTTGTAGTCAATATCTATCTATCTATCTATCTATCTATCTATCTATCTATCTATCTATCTATCTATCTATCTATCTATCTATCGTCCGCCATCACCATCCATCCATGCATCCATCCCACCATCGATCTGTCCATCCTTCCATCCATCTGTCCCTACACATATTCTATCAATCTGTCTTAACTATGTATTCATCTCTTCTATCCATTATCACCATGGACGTACGTACGTCCATCCGTCCGTCCATACATTCCCACCTACATTCATCTGTTCAATTTATCACTTGTTTCCTTTCCTATGCAGCCTGGCTCCTTCACTCTTTTTGTAAGGATGGCGACGCTGCTTGGTACCACTGTGTGACTCAGTGAGCAGTAGTAGATGGTGCTGTGCTGCGTGGAGACATGCTCTATCTTCAGAGGGGCTGTTTTATTTCCGTAATGCAATCTGACTGAAAATTCTCCTGAGACAGATGACTTATCATCTCCTATTTGCCTGGACGCTGTCAGAATATGCCGAGGAGGCTGATTGGGGTCCTGGCGGTACCAAAACACGTAGGGATTGCTGCTGCTAGTGGTGAAGTTACAGCCCAGAATTACGTCTTGTCCCTGAGGGAGTCTCACTTCTGATGGAAACTGGGAAACAGAGTCACTTCTCACTGCAGCTGGGAAAGCAAATCAACCATTTCAGCAAGGACATGGGGGCCATTTCCTCACCCGTTGTAAATCACTGTTGTGCCACCAAAGAGAGTGGTGCCAATTTGATTCAGGATGGCTGTAATCTTTGGGTATTTATCAGCACTATTACCATGGTGTCATTGTAGAGACTGGCTATTATATTGACCCAAAATACAGTAGGGAAGGGACAGGAAGAAGTGATGCATCTAGACCCATGGCCAACTTGTCATTCACTTCCCCAACCCAATGGTTCCGGCACCTGTTTGCAGTTGGGCTAGACTTGGTCATCCAGTTGATGCAGATTTGAACCCACAACTGTCTGGGGTGCAACTGAGGGCCATAACAACTCATATTTCTTAATGCTAGTAGAGTAATAAGCCCTTTTCAAACGGGCCATGGTGCGGGGGTGAGGGGGGTGGCCATTACCCAGGTGCACACCCATCTCCACCCACTTCCACCCATCTCCATGCATGGAGCAACTGCCGTTGTCACTGGTTTCTCCGAGCATGACCTATCAGTGGAGGTGGGTGGTGCTCAGGAGTATGCATGCACCCCCACCCACTGGCCATGGCGGTTACATGGGTGCCCCTCCCCGATGCCCATACTTTGGATCTGTGTTGGCATGTGGGGGATGTCTTGTGTGAAAAGGGCCATAGTCTTAGAATATTATATGGTAAAAAATAACACATAGAGAAAGTGAAGAGAAGAGAAGAGAAGAGAAGAGAGATCAACAGTTCAGAACACAAAGATATTATAACAATGAATCGGTCACTATATAAAACAGTAAAAATGTGAAAAATAACAATGGTACAACAATGAACATTACGAACATGACTCAACATCCAAATGATATACCTGTACAACTACACAATAGCAGCCCCCACCGCTATCCATAGAAAATGGAAACTCCCTCTTACCCATCTTCATAAGTAGAAGCAAACCCCATTTCACAAGACAGCTCATTTTGCGTCTACGGTTCTCTGTGCTGATTTTTTGACTTGCTATGAAAGACGTTTCTTTTTGATGAGCCATTTATGGTAACACTGAGAACAGTTCTTATCAGCAACTTCATCTCCCCACCCACCTGTGACCTAAAAACATTTGTACAGAAAACTTCTCTGAGCTTTGATCAAGTGTCTCTGAGATTAAAATAGGGGTGTGCCATTCATTTGGAAAGGACTGATCAAGCAAACAATTTTCATTTGTTTTCATCTCTTTTCGTTTAAAAAAAATTAAAATAAAAGGGCTGCGCATGCATGCCCTTTCCTAAGAAAAGCCCTTGAGTGGCCAATGAGGAGATGATGGAATAACAAGACAAACTCAGGACAATCCAGCGGCCTCCATACACTGCCTGCAGGCATCGTGCACAGGCCAGAATGCACACACAGATGTGCACCTGCATGGCATGCACACAGAGAGCTGTCCGGGGCTGTGCTGCGCACACAGCATGCGTGTGCACATTAGCACTCGCATTCTGGCCTGCGCATGGCACCTGTGGGTGGCACATGCGGCCCATTGGATTGTCCCCTCAGTGTAATGAGATGCGGAAGAGCATCTGTCCCTTTTTATGTGCTTGGAATGTTGGGAAGTGGGTGGGTGTAAGTGCAAGAGAGGGCGGAGCTTATTCACTGAGGGTCAAATTTATTGGCTAAGGGGCAGGACTTGTCCCTCTGACCTCAGGAAAGGTTGGGAAATATGCAAAAATTAGTAACAACAGCGCAATGGACTTGCACGTGGGTTGCGCGGGGTATGCAATTGACCCCACCATTCTGCATTATTGCAAGAATTGAGAAATCACATTGGTATCAGGAAAGGGTCAGAAAACCATTTCTGTTCAAATTTCTTCATGAATGTCACCATAGAGTAGTGGGAAAATGGTGCCTAAGGTGTTTTTGACAGGTATGCCCATTTTTGTGGGTATCAGTTTCAGGGGTCAGTCATTCCAGTACATCAAGCACATAGGTTATATTTGTTGTCATTTTTCGTTAGCTCAATGCCCCCATACTTGGGAGTCTCCTTCTGAATCACCGCAGAACCTCTACATGCCACAACCCTCCTCCCGCTGAGATTCTGGGTGTCCATATTTTACGACAGTGATACACCTGTGTTCTAATTTACAATGGTGTGCAATTCATGCTGTTTGAGTGAGTTAAGAAAACAAATGAAGTCCCATGCATTTTTGTGACAAATATTACAAACATGGATGTATAACCAAACTATTGCAATTTGAATTAATCTGTCTTCATTTTATTTATTGAAAATAAGAAAAATTAAAACAATCATGCATGCATGGTAACTGGGGGCGTTTTGCAACCATTTCCCAAACTTCTGGGCAGGTCACCCTACTCTGGAAATGGCACCCTGTTGGCTCACCCCCATCTCTTCTGGAGGTCCCCAAAAGGTTGAAACCCATGGCGATTGGTCAAGAGTGGTGGGGGAAGTTCAGTTCACATGACACCTTTCTGCCAAGTCATCATAATCTGATTGGCTCAACCCCTATTAAGTGAAAGATGAAATCTTCTCTGATTGGTTGAGGGTAGTGGGGGGAGTTATTAGAGGGGCCACATGTCCCCTTTTCCAGATAGGGTCACGTGACACATACCTTGGATTTTCAACCCCTCACCACCAGGAGGGACTTTCAGCACCCTTCAACCAGCAAGGGACAGGTTTTCCGATGAAAGGTGGCAAGGCGGGCATCCTGAAGCTGGATAAGGGATTTCGTTGAGTTTACACAATTGGGCAAATTCTCATTTCAGCCCTATTTCAGCTCTAGTGAGGAGCAAACAAAGAATCTGTATTTAGCCTCTGTAATACTAGGGAACACTCTATTAAACTAACTGGTAGCAGGTTTAAAATTAACCAAAGGAAGTACTTTTTCACTCAGCATACGATGAACCTGTGGAATTTGTTGCCAGAGGATGTTGTGAAAGCCAATAGCATAAATGGGCATTGGTCAAGATGCTCAGGGGACATAGCCTAACCTCTGACTGTCAGGAGCTGGGATCCAATGGCGCACTCCATTGTGACCTGTTTCATTCTTCTCTGGAATGACCCACCGGTAGCAGCAGTGATAGAGACAGGATGTTGTGCTGGATGAACCATTGGTCTAATCCAGTATGGCACTGCTTATGATCTAAAGATATTCTTGAAATAAAATTGTGTTCTCTTTGTAGAACATATCTTGCCAACACATTTAAAGGATTTCATTTCCAAATTCCAAACATGTTTTCATTTTTCATTAAAATTTCAATTAATTTCCCTCTTCTTCTGTCATGAGAAAAAAATGACACTAACTGGGTCTTGGAGTAGATTTCTACCCGAGCCCTTTGGCCCTTACATTGCTTGAATGTGCAAACTAACATGAAATGTGATGGGGTTTATTTCTACCCCAGGCCAGGGTATTAATCTACCTTATGGTAAAACGCATTGGGGTAGATTTCTACAACAAACAAACCAGCAAAATGGTTGTTAACTAACTTTCCTATTGCGTACCTGTGTGCCGGTGTCAATGTCCAAAAAAGGCAACGTTGGAGAGCCACTAACTTGCACGTTTCTGCAAGAGATGTGCACCTAGAGTAGGAAAATAGTACCCCAAGAGAGATGAAGGAAATTAGTCAACTACACAGAATAAACACAGAGGGGGGAACCAACCCTTAATGTGAGCTGAACTTACCAAAGAAGGGTAATAAGTAAAAAGTAGAAAGACAGGTCTATATAGTGTGATCCCCCAGCGGGATAACAGATTTGTTAGTAGTTAATAAGGGCATATGACCATTTCATTTAGTTCTTATTTCTAATCATTTTGTTAAAGGATCACACCCTTAGATCCATACAGACTTTCATTCACTTCCGTGGTGTGTGTGTTTGACCATGCTCATTTCTAACGCGGGCACTATCCAAATAGAGAGTTCTCACCCTATTTGGTAACCCTCGAGGTCCCTTCCAAATCTAAGATTCTGCTAGCTCCATAAAGAGCTTCATTCACTTTTTGTATGAACAAAGAGGAAACTCTGCCACAGTGTGGGCCTGAGAGCACAATAATACACAGAGCTGTCCTGCAGAGAAGCCTGCTTAATCAGCAACGGAACGGTCTTGTTATTAATAAACAACGTGGTTGAGAATTTTCCCTGGGTGAACGTGTTGTCAGTGGACCTGTATGCAGACAATATAGGCTTGGGGGTATCGTTGGGGTACTGATGATACCAGAACAGATATGGAGTGCCGCTGCTAGTAGTGAAATTGCAATGCAAAGTCACACTTTGTCCTTCTAGGATTTTCTTCTCTGGAGGTGACTGTGAGACCGAATCACTTTGAATAATTCCTGTGAAGGCAAATAAGAAAAGGTTATCCATCTGTCCATCCATCCCCCTTCAAATCCATCCATTCACACCCTGCACATCCATCCATCCATCCATCCATCCATGTCCCTAAACATCCATCCATGCCCCTACATATCGATCGATTGATCCATGCCCCTACACATCCATCCATCATCCATCCATGCCCCTACATATCAATCCATCCATCCATCCATCCATCCCCCTACACACCATTCATAAATCCACCCCCTACATATCGATCGATCGATCTATCCATCCATCCATCCATCCCCCTACACACCCATTCCTCCATCCATCCATCTCCAAGAAACTCACCCACCTGTCCACCCATTCATCCCCATACAAACCCATCCCTCCATTCCCAAATAAGCCAAACACTCCTTCATTCCTGTACAAACCCATCCATCAATCCCCTACACACCCATCCATCCATCCGTTCCCCTACACATCTATCCAGCCATCTATCTTTCTTCCTTTCTTTCATGTCTGTTTGTCTGTCAAACTATTTGAATATGGAATAATGAAACATTGTTTCTTTCATGAAAAAATAGCTGTCACTGTAGTAACAGCAAAGAAAACAAAAATGCCCCTTGATAAATGAACCCGTTTTTCGGGACTTTCTTCAAAGACCCTGTTTTAATTTCAGGATTCTGCTCACAGCAAAAGTTCTGTGTCTGTTTGCAGGAAGCTATTGATCACTTGCTCCACATTAAAATCTGCCTCACCTGACAACACAAGGATATAGAAGATCTGTTCAATCAAGCAGAACATGTTGCAGCTTTGAGTTCTTCTGGTTATTTGAAGTCTGTAGAGAGTTCTGATTATATCTCCTCTTCCAGTTTTTTTTTATTTACTTCCCCCCTCCCCCCAATTTTGTGATGTTAAAGCTATTCAATGTGGCAAAAAAAGCCATGATGTAAAGTTGCAAATGATGTGTGAGCCTTTTCTGCCCCCTACTGGACGTGTGAAGCAATTCCTCTCCTTCCTCACTGTCAGTAACTATTGATGGAGTCACCATCCTGCCTGTCCCCCAAGCCCATAGCCTAGGCTTCATCTTTGACTCAGCCCTTTCTTTTAAACCCTACATTGACTCTGTTGCTAAATCCTGTCGCTTCTCCCTCCATAACATTGCTAAGATTCGCCCTTTTCTCTCTGTCTCGTCTGCCAAAACTCTTGTTCATGCTCTGGTCATCTCTCGCCTCGATTACTGTAACCTCCTTCTCACTGGCCTTCCCCGGTCTCACCTTTCTCCCCTCATCTCTGTCCAAAACTCTGCTGCCAGGGTCATCTACCTCGCCAGTCGCTTCGACCATGTGCAGCCCCTCCTCTCTTCGCTTCACTGGCTTCCCCTTCCTGAACGAATCCTGCACAAGCTCCTAGTCTTCACCTATAAAGCTCTTCACAACCTTGCTCCCCCCTACCTCTCTGCACTTATCGCCCTCCATACTCCAGCCCGTGCACTTCGCTCCTCCTCTGTCCCTTCTCTCACCCTTCCACGCCTTCCCTGCTCCCCTAAGCGCCTTCGTCCCTTCTCACTTGCTGCCCCCCATGCCTGGAACTCCCTCCCTGTCCACATCCGCCTTGCCCCCTCCCTTCATACCTTCAAATCTCTCCTTAAAACTCACCTCTTTCGCTCTGCTCTGTCTGACTCTTTATCCTGCTGAGCCACTATTCCTATACCTACGATCGGTTTACCCTTATCCTTGCAACATGGACCTGCCTGCTGTCATTCTCATCGTAACCAAGCCAAGTACGTGCACTTGAGACCTCGCATCTTCATGAATGTTAGACCCCTTGTCTCTCCCTCTGTTCCCCTTCCTAAGTCTCTCCCCCAGCTCCTGTCTCTCAGATTGTAAGCCCTAGGGGCAGGGACCGTGTCTATTTTATTAATTTGTAAAGTGCCAGGTACACTGCTGGCGCTATATAAATGTTTGTTAATAATAATAATAATAAGCAATTAACAATTCAGAATTCTGAAGGTGACAATTCTATTTTCTCATGGAAATTCACATGCCTGATGTTTCCAATGGGGTGAATGGGGGTGAGGGAGCAGTTTTAATGCTTTTTTGGGTGTTTTCAGACAAGACGGTGTTTGAATGTATTTTATCTTGAATTTTAAAATGTTGTTAGCCGCCCCGAGATGCTTATATGCTAAGTTGCGGCATATAAACTTTAATAATAAATAAATAAGACATTCCTCACCCACCTCCCACCTGTTACACATGTTACAGGGCACCCATAGGGCAACACTGCAGCCTGGTAATATGTATAGTGGGTGGGTCATGGATGGGTAGTGGGTGGAGAGTGTCTTGTCTAACAATGCTTTCAGTTTGTAAGTCCTGAGACTTCTACAAGTTATTGGACTTCGAGGAAAGTGATACTATTTTTTACTACTTCAAGTTCTGACATAGCACTAAGTTTAGCAACGTCAATCTAACAAATGAATACCAAAGACACAAATAATTTATAGTTTGTTTTAGATTTTTTGTTGTTGTAAACCATCATGGACATTCAGGAATAGGATTAGATATAAATTAAAAATACTGCTACTACTACTGCTGTTACTAGTACTAATTATAATAATCCATCCATACAGCTAGCTTTCTTTCTTTCTTTCTTTCTTTCTTTCTTTCTACGACATATACTGTGTCACCTGCACTGTTTGATTCAAACCCCAGCCTGCGGTGTGGTGTTTCCTATTGTGGTGATATCACTCTGCGGTAATTTTCCTTATGCCCCACAATAAAATACCCAAAGGGTTTTTGTATGTGACCCTCTGTTAATCATCTCATGGTGGGAGCCTATAGCTCTCTCAGATATGGCACAAAAATACACTGCTGAGTCCTTTATTTCTAAGCTTGCAATTCTCAAACCCACAAACTTTCCCGATTTTCTGAAGTCCAGAGAGAACCGCCTCCCAGCTCCGTTGTGCTCACTATTTGAAGATCTTCTGAAGAGATACTGCATCGTGCCTCTGTTGTCCTGCTTATACCAAAATAGGTCATAATATGCTTCTTTGGTGAAGAAATTGCAATTCAAAGTCACAGTGCGGCTTAGCTTCCCTGACAGCTCTCCTTCTGTTTGTGTGACAGTGTTCTTCTCAGTACTGAATTCTGCAAAAAGTAAATACAGGTTCATTTTAAGAATAGCACAGCTGTATCTGCTCTCCAATGAAGGATTCAGTGTGTATTGCAAAGAATTATTATCCAGCCATCCATTTCTCTGTCTGTCATACAATAAACTCAATCGACCACCTCTGTGTCTTTCTGAGATCTGTGTCTGTCTGTCTTTCCATCCCTCCATCCCTCTAGTTATCTATGTGTTCCAACTATCTATCGATCTGTAGTTATAACTACTCATTGAGTAGGGCTGGGTACACCACTAGCACTATATAAATTACTACTACTACTACTACTAATAATAATAATAATAATAAATAAAAATTAATAATAATAATTAATAAGTAATATAAATTAAAAAACCAAACACTGACATAGTGCCTCCCAATTCCATGACACAACTGCCCAATACCAATGTTTCAGCTATCTTCAGAAACTCCCCTCACCTAACTGCACAAAGAGAAACAAACTCCATTTCAGAAAGCAGCCCATTTTGAGCCTTTGGGTGTCTGCGTTGGTTGCTGAGTGTGCTACAGAAGGTGTTTCTTGTGATGCACCATTTATGGCAACAATGAGAACTGTTTTTATCAGCGGCTTCATCTCCCCACACATCTCTGTGACCCTTAGCTTCAGAAAACTCCAGTCAGCTTCTCAGAGTCCCTCAGAGAACAACGTCTAACAACAACAGCAACAAAAACCCAACAGCTGGAGTAATGAAACCTGGGTTTCTAGAGGGGGATAATGTTCAATGTAAGCCAACAATTTGGGGAGAGATTAAAAAAGACACCATCTTCCTCTTTGCAGTGCACTGATCATTACAGAAGTTTGGCTTCTTAATCACGTTGTGGGTTTCTGATCCTCTGCCAAATTTGGTTGAAATCAGCCTTGGAAATCAAAAGTTATTAAGCAAAGACAATGCTCAGTATACGTCAGTGCGAATTTTCAGCTACAACAGGCGCCACATCTTCCTTCCAGATGCACCTATTGGGATGAGTCAAGGTGTGCATACGTACCATGTACTCGTTCAGTGTGCATGCATCGCAAGCAGAAAGCGTCCACCCTCTACACATGCACCATGCTGACACCATGCACGTTCCATGTTCATGCATCATGCATCGTGCACACGTGGTGCACATGTGTTCTGCCCTTGGGGCGGGCGTGCAACCTGTGTATTGTGCACACAGGCACCTTGACGTATTACATTATTACAAGCCCATTACTGCAAATTGTTGGATCCTTACTTATCAAATTCCTTACCAAATTGTGGTGGTCGGTGAATAACCATTTCAGCTCTACTCAAAATAGGATTGGATGATGTGAATTGATTAAGGGGAAATCAGATTTGTCGAGCTGAGATGCATTGAGATAGGTTGGATTAAGCTGAAATCAGATTGGTTTGTTGGAATTGTGTAGTTGGGTCAGTTGCTTTCTTGCTAGGGGGGTGATCTGATATCCCCGAGCCTATTTATTTGGTTAAAGAGTTCCTGGGCCCTGTTTTAAAAATTGTTGTTGCATTTTTATTGAGTTTAAAATGGTTTTATATGTGTTTTAATATATGTTTTGTGTTTGGAAGCCGCCCCGAGCTGTTTGCAGGAGGGGCGGGGTAAAAATCAAATAAATAAATAAATAAATAAATCTGATATAACATAAGATGCTCTAATAACAACAACAAATATTTGGGGCAACTTTTACAAATTCATTCCTAAATATTTCCTAGATTGTAGCAGAAAAGAAGTGGAACCCAGGGCTATAATTGTCAACCCAGAGCAATCGCACTGCCTTAAATAGAACTACTCAAAATCATCTTTTGGATCATGGCCCACTCAAAGGGTTAAAATGGCGTCATGACTGTGAAGCTCCCTAGGTACACAGCAGCCTCACAAAATAGCTGTTTCAATTGGTGAGAAATATGCAGAGTCCTTCTCCCAGTAGCTGAGTCCTTTCTGCTGGTGAAAAGGTAACCGCAGGATAGGAACCATGGTTCAAAGAGGGACTTTGAAGTAGGTTGAAGGTGTGATTTCTTGCAGATTTAAGTAAAAAAAAAAACCAACCAACAGTAATACTAATAACACTACAGGACTCTATTCCCATGTGACAGATTCTCTGGTGTCTGCATGCTATTTCTTGACCCAAAGCAAACTTGAACCCTTCACCATCTCCTTTCCTTTCCAAAGCTCTAACACCGAGGTATTTCAGAAATGGTTGGTCAACCCTTTCTGTCATGGAGAAGAACTCTGTACATTGCTAATATCAGAGAGTGAAAACATGGCATAGGAGGTGTCTCCTACTCAAGGGAGGAGAAGGCTTCCCCCAGCCAGGTACATTCTGGCCGCGGGAACAAACATTCTTGAGGCCTCCTCCGGCTGGGGAGGGGGGCTTGGAGTGACATGTGTCTGCAGCCTCAACGCCCTGCTGCCATGACAGGCAGCCATGGCTGGGTGCCATGGCAACCCCAGGCGCCAGGACAAGCCAGGTCTGGGAACAGATGCTCCCACCTGGCTCACCCATTCTGCCCCGACCGGGTAGGACCTGGGACTGGATTGTGGGCCTGGTTTAGACTGGGCCCACATTTCCCACGTGGTTTCTTCCCGGGCCATGTTTGTCCCGGGGCCATATCTGACAGGTCCAGAACAAATGTGATGCTGGTCCAGCTGGGCAAACTGGGTCAGCTAGGCCAGTGTCACATTTTTTAACACCCACACAATGGGTATTTTTAGATGTGATGATACCACATGGTGTCGTCATGTCCGATCCCACCAGCCAGATGCTTCCCCAGACTGTCCCTGGACTGTGGCAGTTTTTAGCCCGTGCTGTTACTTGGGCTCCTTGCCAAGTCATAGTGTGGGCTAAGTGCTGCTGTGGCCCGGGGAAATAGGGGTGTGCATGTTGTTTTCGTTATTACAATAACGATAATGAAAATTGTTGTTTTCATTATTGCAATAACAAAAATGACAACCAATAATAACAACAACATTAAAAAAACCGACAATGTCGTTATCGTTATTATTAGTGCTGTGGCAGTTGTGTTTTGGAGGGAAAATGTCGAGCGGGGAGGAGAGAGCAGACATCTCGGAGCCCTGAACAGGGCTGAACTCTTGAACTGTGCCTGTGTTGGGAGCGGCGAGCAGCTCATCAGTATCTGATGGATGTATCGCTGGCCAATGAGCAGTGCAAGCAGGCCCCAGCAGTCTCATGGCACTCTCTGATTGCTCAATGCCTGCTGCCTCCCACAACCAATCAGGGGGGTTCTGGAGTAGGGCACTGCAACCATTTATAATGGGAGGGCCAGGCTTTTTCTCTCTGTTCTGTGAGAGCTCTGCTTGTCAGGGTGAGTTTACAGGACTGTTGCGCTTGCACATATAAAATCCTCCCTAGCCCTCATTGTATTACAACTACCTTTCCTTCCTCATACTCTACATTTTACCTACTCCCTTTAACTGCCCCCCCTGTAGATTATATATAGATTGATAGTATAGATTAGATATAGATATATATTATAGACATATAGATTAGATTGGATTAGAATAGTTATATAGATAATTGATTAGATAATAGATAGTTTTCCATTCCCCTGTCTCCCTTAGATTTAGATAGATATTATTTGTGTTCATATATAGAGAGGTTATATATTATATAGGTATTTAGGCTAGTCTGTGCTCACACATCACACAAAAGACAGTCAAACCCTAGGCCACACGCATACACTAGTCACACACACCAATATACCTGTATGCTGATGACACTCAACTCTCTCTCTCTCTCTCTCTCTCTCTCTCTCTCTCCATCTGTTCAAGCTCGCCTCACCAGCTGTCTCTCTGATACCTCTACCTGGATGTCTCAAAATCAACTCAAACTCAGCATGACTAAAACTGAACTCCTTATCTCCCTCCTCATATCCTTCCTCTCCCTCCTTCTTGTCGATCCTTCTCGACGGGGTCACCATACTTCCTGTCCCCCAAGCCCATAGCTTAGGCTTCATCTTTGACTCACCCCTTTCATTTAAACCCTACATAGACTCTGTTGCCAAATTCTGTTGCTTCTCCCTCCATAACATTGCTAAGATTTGCCCTTTTCTCTCTGTCTCATCTGCCAAAACCCTTGTTCATGCCCTGGTCATCTCTCACCTCGATTATTGTAACCTCCTTCTCACTGGCCTCCCCGGCTCTCCCNATGGTTTTATATGTGTTTTAATATATGTTTTGTGTTTGGAAGCCGCCCCGAGCTGTTTGCAGGAGGGGCGGGGTAAAAATCAAATAAATAAATAAATAAATAAATCTGATATAACATAAGATGCTCTAATAACAACAACAAATATTTGGGGCAACTTTTACAAATTCATTCCTAAATATTTCCTAGATTGTAGCAGAAAAGAAGTGGAACCCAGGGCTATAATTGTCAACCCAGAGCAATCGCACTGCCTTAAATAGAACTACTCAAAATCATCTTTTGGATCATGGCCCACTCAAAGGGTTAAAATGGCGTCATGACTGTGAAGCTCCCTAGGTACACAGCAGCCTCACAAAATAGCTGTTTCAATTGGTGAGAAATATGCAGAGTCCTTCTCCCAGTAGCTGAGTCCTTTCTGCTGGTGAAAAGGTAACCGCAGGATAGGAACCATGGTTCAAAGAGGGACTTTGAAGTAGGTTGAAGGTGTGATTTCTTGAAGATTTAAGTAAAAAAAAAAACCAACCAACAGTAATACTAATAACACTACAGGACTCTATTCCCATGTGACAGATTCTCTGGTGTCTGCATGCTATTTCTTGACCCAAAGCAAACTTGAACCCTTCACCATCTCCTTTCCTTTCCAAAGCTCTAACACCGAGGTATTTCAGAAATGGTTGGTCAACCCTTTCTGTCATGGAGAAGAACTCTGTACATTGCTAATATCAGAGAGTGAAAACATGGCATAGGAGGTGTCTCCTACTCAAGGGAGGAGAAGGCTTCCCCCAGCCAGGTACATTCTGGCCGCGGGAACAAACATTCTTGAGGCCTCCTCCGGCTGGGGAGGGGGGCTTGGAGTGACATGTGTCTGCAGCCTCAACGCCCTGCTGCCATGACAGGCAGCCATGGCTGGGTGCCATGGCAACCCCAGGCACCAGGACAAGCCAGGTCTGGGAACAGATGCTCCCACCTGGCTCACCCATTCTGCCCCGACCGGGTAGGACCTGGGACTGGATTGTGGGCCTGGTTTAGACTGGGCCCACATTTCCCACGTGGTTTCTTCCCGGGCCATGTTTGTCCCGGGGCCATATCTGACAGGTCCAGAACAAATGTGATGCTGGTCCAGCTGGGCAAATTGGGTCAGCTAGGCCAGTGTCACATTTTTTAACACCCACACAATGGGTATTTTTAGATGTGATGATACCATATGGTGTCGTCATGTCCGATCCCACCAGCCAGATGCTTCCCCAGACTGTCCCTGGACTGTGGCAGTTTTTAGCCCGTGCTGTTACTTGGGCTCCTTGCCAAGTCATAGTGTGGGCTAAGTGCTGCTGTGGCCCGGGGAAATAGGGGTGTGCATGTTGTTTTCGTTATTACAATAACGATAATGAAAATTGTTGTTTTCATTATTGCAATAACAAAAATGACAACCAATAATAACAACAACATTAAAAAAACCGACAATGTCGTTATCGTTATTATTAGTGCTGTGGCAGTTGTGTTTTGGAGGGAAAATGTCGAGCGGGGAGGAGAGAGCAGACATCTCGGAGCCCTGAACAGGGCTGAACTCTTGAACTGTGCCTGTGTTGGGAGCGGCGAGCAGCTCATCAGTATCTGATGGATGTATCGCTGGCCAATGAGCAGTGCAAGCAGGCCCCAGCAGTCTCATGGCACTCTCTGATTGCTCAATGCCTGCTGCCTCCCACAACCAATCAGGGGGGTTCTGGAGTAGGGCACTGCAACCATTTATAATGGGAGGGCCAGGCTTTTTCTCTCTGTTCTGTGAGAGCTCTGCTTGTCAGGGTGAGTTTACAGGACTGTTGCGCTTGCACATATAAAATCCTCCCTAGCCCTCATTGTATTACAACTACCTTTCCTTCCTCATACTCTACATTTTACCTACTCCCTTTAACTGCCCCCCCTGTAGATTATATATAGATTGATAGTATAGATTAGATATAGATATATATTATAGACATATAGATTAGATTGGATTAGAATAGTTATATAGATAATTGATTAGATAATAGATAGTTTTCCATTCCCCTGTCTCCCTTAGATTTAGATAGATATTATTTGTGTTCATATATAGAGAGGTTATATATTATATAGGTATTTAGGCTAGTCTGTGCTCACACATCACACAAAAGACAGTCAAACCCTAGGCCACACGCATACACTAGTCACACACACCAATATACCTGTATGCTGATGACACTCAACTCTCTCTCTCTCTCTCTCTCTCTCTCTCTCTCTCCATCTGTTCAAGCTCGCCTCACCAGCTGTCTCTCTGATACCTCTACCTGGATGTCTCAAAATCAACTCAAACTCAGCATGACTAAAACTGAACTCCTTATCTCCCTCCTCATATCCTTCCTCTCCCTCCTTCTTGTCGATCCTTCTCGACGGGGTCACCATACTTCCTGTCCCCCAAGCCCATAGCTTAGGCTTCATCTTTGACTCACCCCTTTCATTTAAACCCTACATAGACTCTGTTGCCAAATTCTGTTGCTTCTCCCTCCATAACATTGCTAAGATTTGCCCTTTTCTCTCTGTCTCATCTGCCAAAACCCTTGTTCATGCCCTGGTCATCTCTCACCTCGATTATTGTAACCTCCTTCTCACTGGCCTCCCCGGCTCTCCCCTTTCTCCCCTTATCTCCATCCAAAACTCTGCTGCCAGGGTCATCCACCTCGCCCGTCCCTTCAACCACGTGCAGCCCCTCCTCTCCTCTCTTCACTGGCTCCCCCTTCCTGAATGAATCCTGCACACGCTTCTAGTCTTCACCTATAAAGCACTTCACAACCTTGCTCCCCCCTACCTCTCTGTGCTAATTTCTAGGGGTGGAAATATCGGTATTGAATAAATATGAAACACCCGATAATCAGGTGTATCGGATTAATTGGATAATCTGATATTTACCGGTATCAGCATACTGGAATTTTAACATTGACCATTGTTTTTACATTGCGGCTATTGAAGTCAATGGCCGCAATGTAAAAAAAAACGGTAAAGGGGCCAATGTTTAAAATCCGGTATGCCAATACCGGTAAATCTGATACCGGGGAGATCCGCTACCAGTAAATCCGGTATCTGGTATTCTCCCTGGTGTCCCATCCCTACTAATTTCCCTCCATACTCCAGTCCGTGTACTCCGCTCCTCATCTGTCCCCTCCCTCACACTCCCCCACTCTCCTAACCACCTTCATCCCATCTCCCTAGCAACCCCACATGCCTGGAACTCCCTCCCTGCCCACATATTCCTCACCCCCTCCCTTTGTACCTTCAAATCCCTCCACAACTCCCATCTCTTCTACTCTGCCTTCCCTGACTCCTTGCTCCCCTCACCTAACTCCTGCTTATACCTACCATCCAGTAGAATCTGTTACCTGATGTCTATGTACTCATATCCTCACCACATGGACCAGCCAGCCATCATTCTCCATGTAACCAAGTCAGGCGTGTGCACCTGAGACCTCGTATCTTCTTGAATGTTACACCCCTTGTCTCTCCTTCTGTTCCCCTTCCTTTGTCTCCCCCCCACCTCCTGTGTCTCAGATTGTAAACCCTAGGGCAGGGACCATGTCTATTCCATTACTTTGTAAAGCGCCAAGTACATTGCTTGCACTATATAAATGCTTAATAATAACAACAGCAACAACAACAACAACAGCCTACACACAGAGCCAGCCAACCACATACCACACCAGACACAGCACAGCCTATCAACTAACTCCCGCTTTTGGTGTCGTTACCGGTATCGCAAAATCTTTGTTTGCACACGGGAATCGATAGCAATAATGATACCAAAACCAAAAATAAAATCTTTGTTTGAAACAATACCGATACCAATAATGACAATGATAACAAAAATGACATTGTTGTTAATAACTATAACAAAAATGACATTTTTAAATAACGAAAACAAAAATGAAAAACGAAAATGACATGGGAACCTGGTGTACACACCCTTACGGGGAAGCCATATCCAAACCAGGGTAGAGAAAACTGTCATGTATGATGTCACACTGTATGTCACTCCAGCCCAGGGCCGGAGCTGTTCTGGGTGGGTGTAGAAGCCTCATAGGCTGCCATGCCTGCCCGTGAAGGAGGTAGGCGGGCCATGCTCAGAAGCGTGGGGGGTGGGACCATGTGGACCCACCTCTGTATATCACCCCTTCCTCTTCCGGCCCCCTTTCCAGCCCAGGCTGCTGGCACATCTGTTGGGTGGCCTGGTCAGGTCCTGCCCAGGGTGAGGGCTCTCACCCTGAGCAGGATCAAAGCATGATAGCACCATGCACCATCAAGTATGAAAATGCCCAAAGAGATGGGACAGATCCACGGCATACATCCATGACCTGGAATCTTCTTTTCCTGTGGGTACTCATCAAGCACCCATGCTCCGAGCTTTTATGTGGCCCTCAGAGCTTGTACTAATTTTCAAAGTGACCCTTGGGATGGAAAGGGTTCCCCACCATCACTCTAAAGGACCGTCACAAGGAAGTGTTTCTCTTTTCTGCAGAGAGAAGGAAAAGAAATAATGGAGTCAAATTGTAGGAAGGTAGATATTGGTTGAATATCAGGAAAATGTTTTAACAATAAAAGCTGTACAGCAACGGGCCAAGTTGTCTAGGAAGGTCATATGCTCTCCATCACTTCAGGCTTTCAAAGAAAGGTTGGAGAACCCTTTATTGTGGATGTTATAGCTGTAGACATCCTGTATCTAAGCAACGGGATGGGTCTGGATGACTCTGGCTGATTCTTTTCCTCTATTAAGACCTGTTGTTTAGAAACTTAAAAGGGACTATGGTTCCTGCTTTCTGTTTCTCTGTCTGTGTGCCCATGCTGCTTTTCTGACAGCTGGCGTAGGAAATTAGTGGGCATTTTAAATTGTACTTTATTCCTTGGAAAGAAAATGAGAGCTCAGGTAGATTATATTGGATGGGTTTGTCTGTCCTTCCAGGTACCCCCTTTTCTGCACGGTTGTCATGGCTGCTGTACGGATCTGTAATGAATACCTGCAAAACCGGGTGAATCCGCGGAAATTGCGGCACTCTACCTGACCCAATAAGCATAAGGCTAAGATTTTGGCATGCAGGTCATTGGCTCCGTGATTTAGTGATTATTTCCTGCATCCTGTTCATGACTCAATAAAAATACTCGTGCCAAAATCGTAGAGTTAATTTTATTTATTTATGATTTACCATTGACCATTATTATTATTATTATTATTATTATTATTATTTTCATATAATCCCAGCAATGTGTCTCACACTGAACAATCAAATTAGAAACCGGGTCCGACCCCAGAGAGCTGTCAATACATTTAAAACAACAACAATAAATGTTGCATACCTATTGAAAACAATTCCGTAAGAAGGTACGGAAACAACAATTCTGATATCCTGTGACTGAAGGCTAGACTGCTGCAGTATGCTACGTGTAAGGCTGCCCTTGATAACCATCTGGAACCTGCATGGTGGGGGCAGAACGTGGCAGCCTGCCTTCTGTTGGATGTGGGTCGTTGGGAGTTGTACCCGTGCTCTGAAGTCGTCACTGGCTGCCAATGGTTTCTAGACTCAATTTGAGGTGCTACTTTTGTTCTACGAAGCTTTGGATAGCCTGTGTCCCAAATATCATTAAGACTGCCCCTTCCCTCGTATCCCATTGCATCTTCTGAAGTCAGCTGTGAGCGCCCCTTTTGCAGATACCATCTGCCCCGAAATGTTGAACAAGAGTACGCAGAGAGGTGTTCTCAGCAGCTGCTCCACAATTATGGAACTCATTTTCTTTGGAGGTTCATCTAAGCCTGAGCATGCTCATTTACCAGAGGCGATATAAGACTTTTTGTTTGGCAAGGCATTTGGCAGGTGGGGATAGGAAAGTGGTGGGTTAGGGGGGATTTTAGTTGGTTTTATTTGGATATTTTAATATTCAGTTTTAATTTGGGGGTGCAATCCTATATCCTGCATAGGCCACCCGCAAGCACGGTGCTTGGGCCAGAATGCGCACGGAGCACATGTGTGGGGGGCAAAGGTAACCCCCGCGAGCCGGCACACACCGCAACCCAGGGGAAGAAGCAGGCATGACTCTTGCTCCATCTCCCGGGTTGCAGGGGGTCTGGGCTGGGGGATCTGTGTGTCTCATCAGCTCAGTTTGAGGCTTTACGTGCCTGAACGCATACGTCCTGGCGGTGCGCCGCATGTACGTGTGTTTGACAACTTTTAACCTTAGGGGGAGGGTGGGATAAAAATGCAAATAAGTAAATAAATAAACAAAAATTATGCAAATTATATAATTTCGTCACTAATGCGAATATTTTATTTTTATTTATTTATTTAAAACAGTTTTAACCTGCCCATCCTGCCCCAGGCAGTTCTGGGCGGCGCACAATATAAAACATTAACATTAAAAACTACTTTTAAAATAGACAACAAGGGAGGCATACAAGATCCCCAACCCCCCCCCCCCCTAACCCATTACCCCCNNNNAAAGCCAGGCGAAACAGCCATGTCTTGCAACAGCGTTGAAATGAGGGGAGATCAGGGGCCAAACGGGCCTCCACCGGCAAGGAGTCCTACAGCCGTGGGGTGGCCACCGAGAAGGCCCTCTCCATCATGGCCCCCTGGCAGACCCCCATTGGCCGCAAGGGTTGATCCAGAATGTAAGAGTCCATTCCCCCCCCGATGACAACCATGATTTCACATTTTAATTAAAGTTTAATTAAAATAAAGTTTTGAGTCCAATGGACAGGCTACACCTAGAGCTGGCATCTTGAAAGTTGACAAAGTTACAGAAGGAGAATTCATAAATATAAAGGGGAAAGAAAAAAACCCAGTGATTCTCTGGTGGCATAGAACATGCACTGGCAGTTAGCACAGGCATGAACCTCTTTCAGTTCGGTGGTGGAATGCATGATTGTGCCAGGTGCTAACACATGTGCTATCCACTTGGAGTATGATGCCCATGACTCCATAAAGAGCTGCATTCATGTTTTGTATGAGAAAAGAGGAAGCTCTGTCTCAGTGTGGGTCTCAGAGCACAGTAATACACCGCACTGTCCTCCAGAGAAGCTTGCTTGATCGTCAAGGGAACTGTCTTATTTTCAGTAAAGAAAGTAGCTGAGAATTGTTCTTGTTCAAAACTGTTATTCTGTTCACGGGATTTGTATGCAGACAGTATGTGCCGGGGGGCATCGTTTGGGTACTGACGATACCAGAACAGGTTTGGACTGCTGCCACTAGTAGTGAAGTTGCAATGCAAGGTTACACTTTGACCATCATGGATTTGCTTCTGTGGAGGTTCTTGAAAGACAGAGTCACTTTGAATAATTCCTGAAAAAACAAGAAAAAAAGGTTATCCATCCATCCATCTATCCATCCTCATAAAAAAACATTCATCCATCCACATCCATCCATCCATCCTCATAAAAAACATCCATCCATCCATCCATCCATCCAAATCATTGTCTTCATCATCTGATGATGTTTTCACATGGACAGGGAGGATGGAGATGCTTTCTAGTGCCCCTTGCAGCAGCTACCTGTGGCAACAGGGCACGGGAGCCCTTTAAATGTCCTGTGGGCAGGGGAGCAGCTGCCACCCTTCCACCAGCTCTAGTTCTTCCTAGGAAGCCTATCCCAAATTCACAACCCCGGGACTCTCAGAGGAAGCAGCTGCTGCCACCACCGCCGGTCAACTGTTGGAGCAGACCCCAGCTTGGACGAGGAGCTGCGGCAGCGGAAGGGAGCCCAGGGATGATGAGGAGAAGCCGCAACAGCGGAGAAGACCCCAGGGAGGAGGAAGAGGATCAGCCCTGGTGTCCCCGGATGCGTAAGTAGACACTTCACCTTTCTGTCACCAGTCCAACATCTAACAGGCAGTTGCCGTCCGCTTCCGCCAGAAGCTCGATCCTTGCCAGCACCATGGACTTGTCCACAGTCCTGGCAGACCTGTATGTGAGCACATCTGCCAGGGGCCTTTCACATGGGAGGCGACCCCCGGGAGTCCAATTCCCTGGGTTGGGCCGAGTTAACCCACACAGCACGCTCCACATTTCTGGGGATAATGCTGGGAAGAGTTACCCTGGTCCAACCTGGACCAAACATCTGGTTGCCACCGTTCAGACAGGCTAGTGGATCCAGGGCAAAGAAGGGAGGCAATGTGGGGCCTCGTCTCATGGGATTACACCCATAGTCTCTGTCTCCACTCATCTATCCATCCCCCTGTAAACCGACCCAACTATCCATCAATCATTCGAACCATCCAGCCCCCTGCAGAATCCATCCAAACACCCCACATATCCATTCATCCATGGATGTAGGATTGGGGTGATGATATTGTTACTACTACTGATAAATAGTAATCCATCTTTCTTTCTTTCTTTCTTTCTTTCTTTCTTTCTTTCTTTCTTTCTTTCTTTCTTTCAATGGAAAATTGGTTCTTCATTTTATTGTCTCTTAAAGGAGCGGAATGAGGAGGGGTAGGAGGAATAAAGACAAAGAAAGCCCTTAGACGAACTGATCAGTACTTGTTTTTTTCTCCCCCTCAAAAATAATGTTCTATCTTCTGAATATTGTTAACAGAAATTCTGTGGTTGTTTGCAAAAAGACAGTCAATAGAATCAACCCAAGTGAAAACTATTCTCACCTGACAGCGCAAGAAGACAGAATATCTGTATAACTAGGCAGATCATTTTGTGGCTTCTGATTCTCCTTTGGCTTGTTCAGGGTGTGTCGTAGTTCTGATAATTTCTTCCTCTAGCATTATTTTTTTAAGTGATCACACCAGCTCTTTCCATAAGTTCTGCTCCCCCCCTTTCCAGCCCACCTGGTGACGTTAGCACTTCACTTTAAAGCAGCAGGCTTCAATGAAATGTATAATTGACAACCGTTGGACTTCAATGCCCCCTACTGTCTACATCAAGTAATTAGCAATTCCAAATTCTCTAGAGGAGGAAACTCAATGTCATTTATTTATTTGTTTGTTGATTTGTTTATTTGTTGTTGTTTTTATTTAGCACCAGCAATGTAATTGGCACTGTCCAATCATTAGTTAGAGACAGATCCCTGCCCTGAGCGTCTTGCAGTCTAGGAAAGATAAGGGAGGGGGACAAGAGAGATGGGAACCTAGGGAGAGACAAGGGCCATTTTTAGACGGGTGCCGCTCGCTTCCGCCTAAAAATCACGCATCTGTGAAAAGGGGCACGTGCAGGGTTTAGACATGCCAGGGACGCACCTTATAGTGCTTGCACATTTTTTGAATGGAGCCAGTTAAAGATCTCGATGATCCATGTCTTGAACTGGCATCTCTAAAAAAATGCATGAGCGTTATAAGGTGCAGCCCCGCACGTCTAAACCCTGCCTGTGCTCTTTTTTTACAGACGCGTGATTTTTAGGCACGAGCGCTCATCTAAAAACAGACAAGAATACATTCACGAAGTTGAGAAGGCTTACGGCGCTTTTAAATGATACAAAAAATGCAGCTGATCCTTTAATCAGCCGTCTTTCTTTGTGATCGTTTAAATGCTTGGGGATTAAAGACTGAGGATTCCTGCCCCCTCACATGCATCCCTGGGAACTGCCAAGGTTAATTGCGACTTCCCCGGTTTGCAAGCAGGGGGGGGAGGAGCGGGAAAGCCGGCGAAAACTGCCTCCTCCCGGCAGCGCTAGCAAACCCCCTCCCCCCTATAAAGCCCCCAGTCAGTGATTAAATTTAATCACTGGCTGGGGCAGAGAAGACGGCTTCACCCCGGGCGCCGTCTTCTCCCAAACACGCTTGGGAGCCATCTTCTCCTAAACGCGCTTGGGAGAGCACACATTTAAAAGCGCCCTTAGCTTAGTTACTTGGAAGAAGGAGACCCTAAATGATAGACTAGTAGAATGAGAATCAGGGAGCAATCTAATGATTATGAATAATTAACATTAACCACGGATAATGTTCTTGCCATCAATCTGCTAACCCTCATCCAGTCCCCAAGAGCAGCCAGGTATCAGGCAAGCACTGAGACTGCAGGACCTGGATCAGATGAAAAATAGAGGTAGAGCTGGGTGGTTGGTAGACCAAGAGGATTCCCAATCTATCCCCAGCCAAATCCAACACAAGGCGGACAGACTCCATATTGGATGAGTCAGGCACCAGATAACTTTGAAAGACCAAGGTGTCTTTACAGATCACAGCCCCTGCGCCCCTTCAGCCCCCAATCCGAGTCTGATGCTGCACTGAGGACCCAGCTGTCGCCATCTGGGAAAATAGAGGCCCAGATGCCTCATCCAGCCAGGTTTCCGTAACGCAATGAGATCAGCGGCCTCGTCCTGAATAAGATCAAAGATGTTTGATGTTTTATTTGCCTCTGACCTCACATTAAGCAGCAGCATCTTCAAATCAGGGACCCTACTGGCCTGAATCCACACGTATCCCAAGACAGGAGGGGAGTAGGACCCCAGAATAGACACAAGACACCTCTCCTGATGTCCCAGAGAAGATTTCTTCCCCTCCCTGCCATGCCTCCCCATGCCCAACGTGAGCCTAAACTGTTCAAAGCTGCCCCATGCTCCCACCCCCCCATCCAGCTCCCAGTGACCAACGGCCAAGCACAATCACCCTCACAAGGTGAACAAGGCTCCAGGGGGAACGGGGGCAGTCGTCTAGCCTCGAGGTAATGGACGGCATGGATGATGATCGCTAGATCCGAAATGAGAGAGAGAACAGACCGCAACCATCTCACCCGATGGAGTTGGTGAAAAGCACTCTTGGCCACCATCGCCACCTGAGACTCCAGGCGCAGTGGCTGATCCGGGAGCACTCCGAGGCTGTGAACCTGAGTGACCAGTGACAGCCAGCGCCCTCTTGCTGTTGCACTTCAGCCACTGCCTTCAGGGGCTCTGACCACAGATTAATGATTTAATTATTTATTTGTTTATTTATTTTATACTTTAATTTCTATGCCGTCCCCTCCTGCCTCTGGTAGTTCGGGGTGCCTCACAACAAAATAATAACAATAACAGCATTCTAATGAATAACAAATTACAAACAAATGTTTAAATTACTTATTTATTTATTTTTCAAGAATTATATCCCCCTCCCCCCCTTCCTGCCAATGCAGCTCGGGGTGGCGTGCAGCACAACCAACAAAAAAAAATATACATAAAATTAAATAAAAACAACAATTCATCATATGCTTCCAACCCAACACCATTGGTTTTAAGATCAATAAAACCAATGCAAGAGAGTCCATAAAAGGCATAAAAAATATTCCCCCATCCCCACTACCCATCTCCCCCCACAAACTTCCTGGCAGAATAGCCAGGTCTTACAACGATGCCTGAAGGAGGGACGATCCGGGGTCAAATGGACCTCAGCTGGCAGGGAGTTCCACAGCTGCGGTGCCGCCACTGAAACCGCCCTCTGAAACATGGCCCCCTGTTGCACCAGCTGCGTTGCCACCACCGAGACAGCCCTATCAAACGTGGGGCCCCCATTGCACCAACTGCGGTGCCGCCACTGAGACAGTCCTCTCAAATGTGGCCCCTCATCACACCAGCTGCAGTGCCACCACCGAGACTGCCCTCTCAAACGTGGGCCCCCCATAGCACCAGCTGCCTTGCCACCACCGAAACTACCCTCTGAAACGTGGCCCCCCGTTGCACCAGCTACGGTGCCACCACCGAGTCCGCCCTCTGAAATGTGGTCCCCTGTTGCACCAGGAGGATCTCCAACAGGACACCCCCAGTCAACAGCAGGGGTTGATCCAGCACCCGGGGCGTAAGGCAGGATTTGAGGAAAAGGCGCACAGGTGAACACAATCCCACACAAGGCGCCTCTTCCCTTTACCACAGCAGCCAGAAAATATGCATGCAGCCGTCTTCATCTCCCCACCCCCTTTGGCAGAGAATAGGTGTGGCTAATGTATTGACCCAGGATTCTTAACTACATATTATGGTAATGTAGGCTCTCCTGGGTTCCTGTCTTGTGAATCTAGACCAACAATTCAGAGTGCTGTACCAGCAAAATATCTGGGATACAAGGGCATCTATACAGGGTCATTGGGCCTGGGAGGCCACATCCATGTGAATTAATGTCTGCATGGGCGAATGGGTGATTAACACCCACTGAAGATTTGCCAAGAACCTCGTTGTTGTAATGTGCAGAATCAGTCACTAGGGGGAGCAGCTGTAGCATCACACTTAAGTTTGTCCTTTATAACCCTCCTTAGGAAGGATCTGCCTTCATGCCTCCCAACATTTTAAATGGCCAACGAGGGACAACCCCCCTCCCCTCTGGCTAATAAGCACCACCCCTCAGCAAATAGTCTCCACCACCTTACACATGTAGGGAGCTTTCACACATGCAGGGATGTGTCCTTTGAAGTTCCAGAGGGGGATGCACGTGCAAATCAGGTGCATCTTTGATCACGTGGGAATGCCCAGAGGCACATAATTGCATACCAGGTGGTATCCATTTAAGTGTTCAGCAGACACCTGGTTAACTGGCTTACCATTTAGTGCACTGCATACTGATTAGGTATCATTTGATATTTGTTTTTTGACTCCCTCCCTCCCACCAGACTGATTTGATTACATGGTAAATAGTAACTGTTATACGCTAGTATCCTATATTTTGATTTGGTGGTTAACTGGCAGTTACCAAATAATCACCAAGGTATTGAGAATAATGAATATTAATAGTGGATACTTTTTTTGTTTTACCATCTGCTTCAGCACTAATCATAACACTGGGGAAAGGGGCATGGTCACATCCAAGAAAAGTGATCCACCCCTAGCCTGGCTCGGAATGCAATTCTGCTCGAATTGGGAAATCGCCTAGCCTCTCCCCCACTCACACTGGGGAGGCCCTGAGCCACAATTAAGCCCAGTAAGGCCAGCTCTGCCAGAATCTCGAGATTCTCAAGAGAATTGAGAACTGTTACCAAGATCTCGAGAAGATCTTGATAACAGTTCGAGATCTCACGAGAATCTCAAGAAAACTTTCTTTAAAAAAAGCTGCATGCTCAAAATAGCCACCACAGCTGTTCTGCACATGTGGCCCTTTCCCAAGACAGTGCAGGCCACATCGGCACCATTTCGGAAAAGGGAAGCTGGTTTGCACATGCCTAGAACTGGTCCTCAGATACCTCATCGAGAATCCAGTTCGTGCTGAGATTTGAGAGAATACTGAAATCGAGTTTCACCCTTCTCCTCTAGCTAGGGACTTCTACTCTCTGATATTATTGATATGATTTTGGTCACCACCACCTGAACCTCAGTTCCCCAAACCTGGGTTTATTATCCCTAACCGGGCCTCAAGCAGACAGTGGCTAGCATGCTGTCTAGTTGTGGGCCTGATCCCCACAAGGACTTACCCACGGAAACTGTGTACTGCTGCACAAGATCCGATGGAGCATCATGGTGTCACAGTGGTCCATAGGTATCGGGATCCAGCCTTGAACTTAAGTCCTGGTGGTGGTGGTGCATCGGGCAGTCATCCTGCACCACTTATTTGATTTGCCTCTCATCACCGCCCTGCCATGTTCAAGGGCATAGTTATGGGACCTCTGGGACCATTGCACTGGGAGCGGGACCGCTGCACCTGAGTCTGCGAGTCTGGAGGGTCTACATTCCCTGGTCCAACTGTGTCCCCTACTACTGGCAGCAGGGCATGTGGGGTGAAGGTGTTCCATTTTCTGTACTAGAGCTCATTTCAACGTAGCTACGCCTCTGCCCATGTGAGGCAGAGTAGTTGCCTAATACAACTACAACATCCCCAGCCGATGACTGCTCAGTCTCTTTTTGAAATCCTCATGTTAAAGAGTCTACAAGCTCCCATGGTCACTTATTCGTAACTCTCGAACCGCTCCTTCAACGTTTCTCTTGCTGGTACCTCCTCTATGTTGCTTCCCCTCTCTGTGGGAGTTCCCCAAGGCTCTGTCCTGGATCCCTTTCTCTTCTCCCTTTACATGCTTTCTCTGGGTCAACTCACTGAATCTCATGGCTTCAAGTATCACCTGTATGCTGATGACACACAACTCTCTCTCTCCACTCCCACACTCCCCCCTCCCCTCCATACAGTCTCATATTGTTGACTGTCTTGCTGACGTCTCTGCCTGGATGTCTCATCGCCAACACAAGCTTAATATGGCCAATATCAAACTCCTCATCTTTCCCCCCCAAAAGTTTCCCTCCTATTTCCCTCTCAATTTCCATCAAGGGAGTCACCATCCAGCTGGTTCCTTAGGCACGTAGCTTAGGACTCACCTTTGATTCCTCTCTCTCCTTTATGCCTCAGATCCAGGATGTTGCTAAATCCTGTCATTTCGATCTGTATAATATTGTTAAAATCTGGCCCTGCCTAACTGTTTCCACAGCAAAAAATCTTAGTCTATGCTCTAGTCGTCCTTCACCTTGACTACTGTAATTTCCTCCTCAGTGGCCTCCCATGCTCTGATCTCATCCCCCTCATTGCTACCAAAGTCATCCACCTTGCCCATCAAATGTTCATCCCCTCCTCTCCACCTTACACTGGCTCCCTCTATGGGAACGCATTCAGCACAAGCTCCTGGTCTTCACCTTCAAGTCTCTTCAAGGCCTCACTTCTCCATACCTCTCCACTCTTGTATCCTGTCACGCTCCTGCCCAGGAACTTCAGGTCTCCTCTGCCCCCACCCTTGCTTGCTTACAACCCCCTTGCTCCTCTAAACATCTTCACCCCATCCCTCATGCCTGGAACATCCTCCCTGGATACGTTCACTCTACTCCCTCCCTCCCAACTTTCAAATCCCTCCTGAAAACCCACCTATTCTGTCAGGCTTTCCTTGGCTCATCATGCGTGCAATTGTGACCTCTTTCCCCTCACTCAAAATCTAGTTCCCTGTAACTAAGTGAAGCATGTGCATCTGCAACTTCTCAGCCTCATGAATGTATCCTTGTCTCCCAATGTTCACCACTCCCTCATCTCTCCCTCCCTTGTCTCTTAGATTGTAATCCCCTTGAAGGTAGGGACCTGTGTATAAGTACTGATTGTACAGGGCCAGGGAGTCAGGACACTGCTGATGTATTATTATTATTATTATTATTATTATTATTATTATTATTATTATTATTATTATTATTATTAATAATAATAATAATAATAATAATAATAATAATGTCCATTGTTGTATGGCTAGTTAGGAATTTTTTTCATGATACCAACAGAAATTTACCTTCCTGTAACTTGGAAACTTGTCCTGCTCTCTCTAGCAATGCAGAACACTTTCCTGAAGCCTTCTTTATGGAAGCACTTTACATAGTTGAAGACTGCTATCATGTATCCCCTTAATCTCCTCTTTGCCAGACTAAACATACCTAGTTCCTTCAACCTGTCCTCGTAAGGCTTGCTCTCTGGGCCCTTTATCTTCTTCGTTACCCTTTTCTGAACTCACTGCAATTTGTCGGTGGGTGCGATGCCAAGCCCTGTGTGCAGTTCCTATGTGGGAGCAGCATTCACCCACATTATCGGGACATTGTGCCGTGTGCAACCCGCACAGATCCACGCAAGTTCCATGCGCTGTGGGTTTGGGAATCCAGCCAATGTCATTTGTAAAATGAAGCACCTCAAACTGGACACAACACTCCAGGCTAGAGCTGAAATGAGTATCTGCAAAAACGGTATATCCGTCAAATTCTATGTACACAAATTGAACCAAATATTTCCGGCACTTTTAGGTATCTGAATCAGTTTTAAATTAGGCACTCGAAATACCAAAGGCTGGTATATTAAAATACTGAAAACCAGTATACTCCAACTACTGATTTCATCCAGATTTTGTTCTGATTTCCTCTCAAATGTCATTGGATTTATAGTATTTAGTTTTGGGGGGATTGGGGGCTACATAAAAATCAGTAACTCAAATTTCATATCAGGCACCCTTTTCAGTTTTACTCCCAGTGGGGTCTGATCAGCACTGAATAGAGCGGGATTATTACTCTGTTTGGGTTTGAACAGTTCATTTATTTCGGTATATTAGGGTACTGCATTTCAATAATTTCAGAATTTTGATTACCTGATTTCAGTTATTGTGCATGTGCAATAACATTGAAACGAAGTTAGCAAAATGCTAGGGGTGGGAATTTCGGTTCCCCTGGTATTTGATACTGCCGGTATTTTGCTGTACCGGCAGTATCGGATTAAACCGGTTTATTGGGGTACCGGTACCCGTTCCCCATGCCGGATTTTTTTACATTGCAGCCATTGAAATGAATGACCACAATGTAATAGAAACAAACAAAAAAAACCCCACTTTCCCTCCCCCATACAGGCTGCGCGGGTGGAAGGGGAGACTCTCCCACCCACCCTGCCCAGTCTAGATTAAAATTTTTTTTTTTTACCTGAAGTCCCTGCTAGTGCGGGCTTTGGGCCACTGCCATGCCAGCGGCGGTGACCCGAAACCCGCACCAGCAGGTACTAGGGCGATCCCTGGGGTGGGGTTGGTATAACATCCCCCCACCCCAGGGATTGCCCTACCCCCCCCACCCAGGGATCTTGCGCTACGGGTGGCAGTGGCTTCAGCGCTTCACTAGGCCTTCCAGGGAACTTGCTGGTTTCCCCGGAAGGTCTAGTGAAGCGCTGAAGCCAGACAGCACTGAAGCTTCTGGACCCGCCTTGCTGCAGCCGCCGCTGCCTCCCGGAGCTCAAGTAAGGTAGGCGATCCCTGGGTGGGGGGTAGGGCGATCCTGGGCTGGGGTGTGTGTTAAACCGCCACCCCCCACCCGAGGGATCGCCCTAGTACCTGCTGGTGCAGACTCTGGGTCACCGCCACTGGCATGGCGGCAGCCCAAAGCCCACACTAGCAGGGACTTCGGGTAAAAAATTTTTTTGTTTAAATCCAGGCTGGGCAGGGTGGGTGGGAGGGGTGTCCCCCTGTCCACCCGCACAGTCTGGGATGGGGAGGGGGGAGGTATTGGTGTTTTTTTCCCATTGATTTCATTGGGGACAGTTCAATGGAAAAATACCGGTACCGGTATACTGGTTTTAATCCGGTAAACTGTTTTTTCTGGAAACCGGTAACCGGTAAAACCGATATCCAGTTTTTTGCCTTAACTTCCACCCCTACAAAATACCCAGATGACCAAAATAGCAGAACCGAAATAAGGGACCCCAAGTATCCAAAGCAGATATTCAGCAAAGAGGAACTAAATATCTGTTTCCTTGGCTCCAAATCAAAGTGAGCAAATTCATCAGTTAAAATATTCACCACAGATATTCCTTTCAATGCTCATGGTTTGTTAAAATGTCAGATAGAAACAGATAGTATTTTCTTTTCTATAGATTTCCCTATTCAACTTCCTGCAGGTTTTGTATAAGGGGAAATGTGTCTCTGTCTCAGTGTGGGCTGCAGAACACAGAAATACACCGCGCTGTCAAGGAGTGAAGCCCGCTGGATCATCAATGGCACGGTCGCATTCTTGGTGTGTAGAGAGGAGGAGAATTTTTCCAGCACCAGCTTTTGATCCAGGGCATCAAACTTGCTCTTAGTTAATATGTGCTGAGGAGGTTGATTTGGAAATTGCCGATACCAGTACAGATAAGGATTGGTTGCAAGAGTGCTGTAATTACAGGACAAATGTATGTGCTCTCCTTCGGGGACTATCGTCACTGAAGAAGACTGGAACACGGAGTCACTCTGAACGATATCTGAAACAGGAGATAAAGGTAATTAAAACTTCTTTTCATCCGTCCGTCCGTCCGTCCGTCCATCATGAAAGAAAGAAAAGAAAGAAAACCCACTAACACATCTTCCGTCCGTCCTTCTATACCTCAGAGACAAACCTGGCGACCACACTCTATCTCTGAATCTTTAATTCATCACTACATTCTCTCTGTAGCTATTGACATAAAGATCCATACACCATCCATCTACGTACACACACCTTTCTCCATATCTTCCTGCATGCCCAATATCTGAACACTCTCACCAATACCTCTTCCATTTGGGACAAACATGGAGCAACTGTAATCTGTCTGTCTGCCTCTTTATCCAGGGAGGTACAGAAGGATGGAACAGTGGTTCTTTAAGTTAACCTGTACCTTTCTTGCAGCCAAGGAAGGAAGGAAGGATCTTAAAATAATTTGCCAGTTCTTAAGGGCTTTTCCTGAGAGAAAATGTTCTACTTCATGAATATTATTAACAGAAATCCTGTGGCAATTAACACGATTGCTCTTAATGAAACTATGTCTCACCTGTCAGCAGAAGAAGACAGAATGTCTGCAGAGTCAAATAGAACATTTTGCAGCTTTGCATCCTCCTTCCAGTGGTTTGGGATCTGCCAAGAGTTCTGAGCATTTCTGCTTCCTGCATTTATATTTTAAGTCCCCGCCTTATTTCTAAAAGGAGTCAGAGTCTCTTTATAGCACCTGTTCTTGCTGATTTCAGCCTGTCTTGTGACGTTGATGGCATGGTGTATTCAGTAAGACAACTCATAATAATATAAAATGTCAACAATGTGTACATCTTTAGTGCTCCCTAACAGACATATCAAACAATTGACAATTCTGAATTCTCTGGGAGAAGAAACCTAGTTTCCCATGGAATTTAAAATGACTGGTCAGTTAGCTTAGGTCTCTGACAATATTTTCTGTAAGCAAGGATACAAGCAAAGTTGTACAAAGTTTTCCCCTCAGTTCTTGTCAAGAAGCTTGATTCTCGACCAGAATGGAAGAAGAAATGAGATTGAGTTTCTGCCGTATTTCATATTTCAGCTGGGCATAACCTAAGTTCAGGGGTGGAGAACCTTTTCCCTCCCACATCTGAGATGGCAAATAATTGTTTCTTATTTGCTTGCTCCACGCCTAAAAAGCTTCATTCACTTTTTGTATGAATGAAGAGTAAGCTCTGTCACAGTGTGGGTCTCAGAGCACAATAATACATAGCACCATCCTGTAGAGAAGCCTTCTCGACCGTCAAGGGAACTGTCTTGTTATTGAGAAACAGCGTTGTTGAGAATCTCTCCTGCTCAAACGTGTTGTTCTGTTCACTGGATCTGTACGCATGCAACACAAGCTGGGGAACACTGTTCAGATACTGGCGATACCAAAAAAGGTCCGGAGCTGTTCTGCTTGTAGTGAAATTGCAATGCAAAGTTAAGCTTTGTCCCTCACGGATTTTCAATTCTGGAGGTGATTGGAATACAGATTCACTTTGAGTTATTACTAGAAAAAGGATATAAGAAAAGGTTATTCATTCATCCATCCATGAACTTGTCGACACATCCATCCGTGCCCATACAGAGTCATTGTCCATCCATCCGTCCATCCTCTCTCTCTCTTTCCACTCATCCATCCGTCCCCATACTCTTCCTAGCTCCACGTTTATACAGATTCTTTCTTTCTTTCTTTCTTTCTTTCTTTCTTTCTTTTCTAATCTACAGATGGAACCTTATTAAACTGGATATCTCTTTGCAAAAAGAAAAGACATGAAATCTGGAATACAGAGTCACGTTGACTTATTCCTGTAAAAGGATATAAGAGAAGGTGATGCATTCCATCCATCCATGCCACTCCCCCTCTCCACTGAATGGAGGAGGTGGGGACTCGAGAGCAGAACTAAGCCAGTGAGTTCACCAGTGTTTTTCTTCGAAGGTAACATTTTGTTTTATTAATGCTGTTGACGAAAACTATTTGTCTATTTTCAAAAAGCAATTTACTATTTGCTAATATTGCTCCAAAAGTACATTGGTCTCACCTGCCAGCTCAAGAAGACAGAGTACATGTATGATCAATCCAAGCATTTTGTAACATCAATTTTCCTTCCGGGCGTTCAGGGTCTGTAGTGATGTCTGATTTTTTCCTTTTGTGCGTATTTTTTTTAAATGATCATTCAGATTGCAAAAAGCAGACCGACTCACTCAATAAACCTGTGCACTTCTGTTCCCTCGCCTCCTTCTGATGCTGAGTGTATTTAAACTAATGCAACATGTGTGACTATAAAGTATAAGTAACGTGTAGTTCTTTACCTCCCCCTAGTGGGTACAAGAAGCAATTAGCTATTCGGTATTCTTCGAGTGGTGGAGGGGAAAATCTTCTTTACCCAACAAAGGGAAATGCCTGGTAGGGCTGAAACGGCAAGCTGCTGGGGTAGCCTTTTCCAATGGAAAAAGATCTTCCTCAGTGAGCGGCACGGTGTGATAGAGATGTTCATTCTTCTACTTCCGCCGTTCTGCTACTTTCATTACGCTACTTCCACTGGCTGCAAAAATAGCAAAACAATGTTTGTTCCGACAGTTTCCAAGAATGTTCCGACAGTTTCTGAATTAGCAGAATGCCAGTAAAAATGTGCAGATTGCCAGCAGAAAAGCTGCTGAAAGTCGTAGGCAATTCCGAAACGGTGGAATGAAATAGCGGAGCTGAAAAAGGACTTGCCGCTTCAGCCCTAATGCCTGGTATCTTCAAAGATACGGGATCTTCAGTGCTGCCTGAGGTTATTCCTACCAAAGTTTTCTTATTTAGCAGACATTTAGGAAAGTGATAATTATTGATTTTCATGTCGATAGCACTTTGACTATACAAAGTGCTTTGCAGCCCTGAGCTAATTTATCTTCACAACAATAGGGTGAAGTAGGTGATTATTATTCCCATTTTACAGGTGGGAAACTGAGACCGAAAGTTACTGGCTTCCCCAAGATCACTTGCTCATCACCCAGTCTCTGAGATCTAACTTCATCACCTTACCCATTTTGGCTACGATACATGTTTGGGCCTTTTCAAATGGAGCCGGGAGGTGCCGCAGTTTGGGGGGGATGGGAGGAGGTGGCAGCGTATGTGTGGCTTGTGTGTGCCACATCACATGGATGCACACCCACCTCCACCCATCTCCACGAAGGGAGGCACCTCTGTTGTCCCCATTGCTTTTGTGCATGGGCGATGACTGGAGACGGAGGGAGGTGAGGGGATCGCGGGATCGCGCACACACGCACCACCACCCATCCCTGCCAGCGCTCAAATGGATGACACACCTCCCCCTCCCCCTTACATTTGCACACGTGGGCAGGGGCAAGCGTCAATTTTAAAAGGGCGTTTAAGTCTACCATTGCACTAATTTAATTAGAACCACTCAAACCTAAGTAATCTAACTAATTTGCTAATTCTAATTCATAATCTGTTATGGAGAGTGTCTGCATATGTGCTTAGTAGTCTGCATTGGCTTCCAATATCTTTCCAGGCATAATTCAACGTTTTGTTCCTACGAGGTTACTACAATGAGGGCACGCAGGAGAGTGCGCTCAGTTACTGCCCCACAATTATGGAATTCTCTCCCCTTGGAGATCTGCCTAAGTGAGAACCTGTTTGTCTTTCTAAGGTGATGCAAGACCTTTTCGTTTGGCGGGTAGGAATTGGATGGGTTTGGTTAGAGGAGTGGTGAGGAGGATTGGTGGGTGGTAGGTGGGGATAAAGGGTAGGGTGGGTGGTTTCTTGGGGTGATGTGACTTTATGAGATTTTAAATGCATTTGATTATATTTTATATTTCTTGTATTGTAAGCCACCCTGTACCCTTTGAGAAGGGTGGGATAAATAAAATAAAGGTTTTGATTTTGACCTATAAACTGAAGTCCTAATGAGCTGAGCCTCACATTTGTGAAAGCCTGTCTTGTTGCCTATGTTCCATTGTGACCCTGCATGCAGTCAGCCGAGAGCACCCAGTGAGGATTCCTGGCCGTGATCGCCATCCAGACATTATGGGCCCCTTCATCCCCACCAGGAATCTTCTTCACCACGCGATAGGCACCGGCCCCGTGGATTCAGCCAGTCGCATGGTGAATGTGATTCCTGGCGGGGATTGAGCGTGGCGAACATCTGGGGGGGAACTTCTGGTTCTCCACCAGACGTTACGGGACCATTCCCACCACAGGGTACTGACTGTGGTTGAGCGTGATCTCATCATGTTTGAAAATACCCTATATTCTTCTATCCAAGAGGTGAACTTTCCCAGTAGAAATTTAACATAAGTCTTGCTGACATAACTAAGTAGGCTAATAGGCCTATAATTGGCAAGAACCAAACGGGGTCCATTCATGTAAATAGGAATAACCACCACAAGTCTCCATGAGGCAGGAATACAGACAGAGCTATTGATTGCAGTAAACAAAACAGAAAGCAACGGAGCCCACCAAGTACTAAATGATTTCAAAAAGTCAATAGAGATAAGATCCCAACCCAGAGCCTTCCTATTCTTAAATGAGTTCAAGACCTCCATCACCTCTGATGTATCTACTGGGGGCCAATAGGGTAGTAGTGTGTATGGATGAAACTGTACAGGCAGGTGCAGCACCCCTAATTTGTAGAGTTGGAAGGGTTCTCAAGTGTTGTCTACTCCAACCCTCTGCTCCAAGTAGAATACCTTTAGCTCCACCCAAAGGAATCCTCCAAGATCCTGATCTCCCAAATCGCAGCACATATTATCCTGCATGGAACTGGGCTGCTCTTTGACCCTCAGCTTAGCTGTCTGCTTGGGGAGCCTGTAGTGAGTCCTCCCTACCTGCAGGGGTTGTCTCAGAACTGCAGCAAGGCCTAGTCCAGCCCAACCAGGGAGAAATGTCGAGTCTTTGTCAGCCTCATTACCCATACGATTGGTATACCGTATTGCTTGGGAACTGGTAAACTGAAAAATCAATAGCAGAAGTACTCAGTAATTGAGTTTCCAGGTACCTGATCAGTACCTGGGTGGGGTAACCTATGGAGTATCGAATATGGTCCATGAAAGAGCAGGTATTACTCACAAG